>JBAMHX010000022.1:8245264-8276728 GCA_037177515.1 Pseudomugil tenellus
TTTTTTTAAGTGTGTCACAATACAAAAAAGGCAAACACTGAGATGTTGCCCATAACTACGCTCTCACACCCCCTCACACACACAACTGTACACTCACATTTCAGTGAATAAAACATATGAGTTTAATATTTGAACTAATTCATATAATTCACTGCAGTGAGTGAATCAGTAGATATAAGGACCTAAAACTCAGTATTTTTTATCTACATTATTAATTGATGTAATGTTTCAAGTCCATACTTAATTATGAAAACTTAATTTAACTTCACATCATACAAACAACCGACAACACCTTTTGGAAAAAAAAGAATAAATATGAAAAAGAGGAATATGGTACTGGTGATTTTCCAGTTGCCCAATAGTAGCAGCTGGGCTTTTATCTACCCATTTATAATGTTAATAAGGGAGAATTGTCTTTCACATCCCAGTTTGGTACATATTGAAGCATTCATATCAGGCCAGGTGTGCCTCCATTTGGCCATGCAAGGAGTGTGTTTAACCAAATTGTTACTTTAACAACAGTGAGTTTTCAGAGATAAGTTTATTCCTGCAACAAGGAGATACTAGGGTTTGAGTCTAACAACAGCTTTATAAGGTTTACATAGCAAGCAATAATGCCCACTAACAACGCTATAACAGAGTTTTAGAGTAGCACACATTTGGTAACTTAATTATGTGGAAGATTGATTTTTGATATCAGTGTGCTATGCACCACATTGAGCACTTTTGAGCTACACTGAACTTTTCAGGAAGCTAATCAGTATTCCAATTAACAGAGTTGAGACGTGAGGACTTGCATGCTGCCGTTAACTCACTCCTAAAGTGCTTCTCACATGCCCGAGACCATGCCATGTCCATCAACCAAACTTGCCACCATCACGCTGAAGGCAAAATGCTCTCTGGGTCTGCTTCTCTGGAGCTGACAGCACATCAGCTTGGATGCTAGAGTAGCTTGAACCAGGTACTGGTCTTCTTTCGAGACCTGTACAGGTTAGGCTGAAGTTGGGTATTGGGGACTGTCAGCCCCACAAGGTCAGCAACGAGACATGCGTTTGCGGTACTGCTCCACCAGAGGGACCAGGCACTGAGGTGAGCCACTTTGCAGCAGGAAGGGGTGCTCCAGCAAGTCAGTGGCACTGGCTCTCTCCAGGGGGTCCCGAGTCAGCATACGGTCCAGAAAGTCTTTTAAAACTGGGGAGATCTGGGAGACAGAACATTTTATTCAGAATCTGTGAACAAGCTAATCAACAGATAAAAAGTTAGTACATTCGAGTAGCTTTGGCTTTTTTCACACCTGGCTGACATTTCGAACAGTCGGAGCTGGCTCATCTCTTAACCTCTTCATCGCAGCTACAGGGGTTTCACTGAAGTATGGAGGCTCCCCATCCACCATTTCTACCACCATTATTCCCATTGACCACACATCAACCTATTGTATAAGGAAAAAAATAGTACAGTATGGCACTATTTGCTTTTAAGCTACATAACAGATGTCACAAGTGCTATTCCAAGTGAATGAGAGCTGATCATGTGCTTCTTCACCTCAGTGCCATATGGTGATTTGGAGATGACCTCAGGAGCCATCCAGTAAGGGGTCCCCACTAGAGACTTCCTCTTTGGGATGTCCTTACTAATCTGAGCACAGAAGCCAAAGTCTGACAGCTTGACCTGCAGAAAACACAAAAAAAATGAACATCAAGATAGGAAAAAGAATGACAAAATGGGAAAATAGAAATGTATCATACCCTTCCGTCTAATGTGAGTAGTATAGAGTCACTCTTTATGTCTCTGTGGATGACTCCTTGTGAATGGAGATAGGCCAACGC
Organism: Pseudomugil tenellus; assembly: GCA_037177515.1. NCBI lineage: Eukaryota > Metazoa > Chordata > Actinopteri > Atheriniformes > Pseudomugilidae > Pseudomugil > Pseudomugil tenellus. The sequence continues at coordinate 8,247,091 of JBAMHX010000022.1, forward strand.
TTGCAAAACAGCTTCACACACTGTTGCAATCTGCTCTTCACTAAGTCTGTAGGATAACACACACACACAAGTTCACACACATACATGCTGACTTTACATAAAGAATTTCACACATTTCCAATACCAGCTGAAATTCATGAATCACCACGCATTAAAGGCAAAGCTAAAGGGTGAAAGGTTCAGAACAACAACTCCCACACAGATGACAAACCAATTGGCTTATTTCTCTACCGTGTTTATGTGATTTCTATTTTACAAGCGTAACGAAAACATATAAGAGAGGAGATAAAGAGCCACTATTGAGCATCTAGAAAAGTCAGGTGTACATTGTAAAATCAAACGACAACAATTGAAAAGCTTTGTTCTCTCTCACATGTGACTTCATAGATAAAACATCCATCTGGAATAACAAATATATCTATATGTAGTTCCTTTTAATGAGTTTAAAAATGATTTGACAGTCAGAAAGACTAAAAAAATATTAAACCTTATTGATTATTCTGTCAATATCCTAATTACTCTAGCTTTTGAAAGACAATTGGCTTATTTTATCAGTAGTCAGTTTTGAGAGAATATAACAATCCATCTGGATTATTATAATCCATCTGGGTGAGCAGTTTAACTTAAAGGTTATACCATCAAAACTGATCCAACCAAACCACAAGTGAAGCAATAACAACTCACTCTTGCTTGTTCCTGATCTATGTCCTACAACATGAGAGCAACCCAAACATGCATGACTAATAATATACTAACATGTCTAAAGTCAGTTTTTAAATGTCACTGAAATATTTTCTTTAGAGAAAAACAACAGACATGAGTGCAGACAGTGCTGTGTTGCTTATAGAAACACTGGTCAGTCTCCAGTCAATACCACACTACCACCTTGTGGTTGATTTACTTATTAAATATGTTATGAAATCTGTAAAACTATTTTAAAGAGTGATGAAGACTCTTTTAATGTTTCTGCTAATACCTGGTTTCAGACACAATGTTGGTTAGTGCTCCACCTTGCAGGTATTCCATGATTACCCATAGTTCCTCCTCCACCAGGGCAGACTTGAACATCTCCACTACATTCCTGTGCTGGTAATCCCTCATGATGACCACCTGCAGCCCAAAACATCAGTACTATTAATGTAATCTTTATATATATATATATATATCAAAGTGTACACAATGACGTGATGAAAAAGGTTTTTGTCAATCTTGAAAATAACTTCTGGAGCCACTAAGGCACATGCTGAAGAATATACAAATACAAAGAATACAACAAAATATGTTGCTGTAAATTACCTTCATATCAAATAGAAATACATGCAATTTCTCTATGCAATCTTTTTTTACCTCATTAAAGAGCAACTCTCTCCTCTGCTGCCGTCGCAAATCCATCATCTTCACTGCCACTTGCCTACCAGTGTGCTTTTCTGTGGCAATGCACACAACTCCTGTTGAGCCTTCCCCAATCTTCACAAAGTTCTCCAGGTAAGTTCGTGGATCACCCTTGTCTACCACCATCTGGAGGGCTGCCTTAAACTGTTCATGTGTCACCTTAGGTGGGTCTGGAGGTGGTCTGGGTGAGGGATGTTGTGGAGGTCTGAATGCAGGAGAGCAGGTACCTGGAGGGCTGGTGGCCAATGAGCCTGTAGGGGAAGGTCGAGGTTGAGAGGGGCTGTCCTGCCGGGGATAAGGAGGGTTGGGGCATCCAGAGTGTCTAAGAAAGGGTTCTGGTCCACTGGGTCTCAGTCCCATATTTGGAGACAGGCCTAGTGTGTAGCTAGCTGAGGACCGCACTGTCCGTTGAGGTCTAATGCCTCCCACAAGAGGACTGCTGGTGCCGGTGGGGAGGAATCCGGAGTGGTACCTTACTGTTGACTCCTGCATGATAACAGAAGAGAGAGAGAGAGCTGAAAAAGGCTTGACTGACTGCCTTACTTTAAAACTAAATGTAAATCACATCCTTCACTTTCAGTCTACTTTCACTTCACCATGTTTAGAACTTGCAATATGGCATTAAGCCTCCCAAAGAGATCTTGGTTAAACACTCCATCATTCAACATTTACAACCTCACAAGTGCTTAAAGTCCACATTTCATTTCTTAAAATACTGTATTAAAATACTGAAACTCAAAACTGCAGCCACCTTTTAGCATGAATGCTGCCTGCCGAGTTCTACAAGCTAAGCATTAAAATGATCCTTAATGACTTCCTGACAGAAACCAACTCTGATTAATATATTCAGAGCTCATCCGAAACATGCTGAGCAGTAATAAAGATACACATAACATTAAAGAAATATGCATATTTTGTGTACCATTAATAATTTATGAATGCATGTAATCACTTCAAAGTTGTCCTTACTTTTAGGTCATATGAGGAGAAAGGCCTCCCTGGGCTGTTCTGGGAGTGCATGTACATTGGCGGATTGGGACGGAGCTCTGTGGAGACAATGCCTTGATCTCCGTGGAGCTGCTGAACAGTCATAGCAGGGCTGTAGAAACAAGCTACAGGTCTCTGGTTTGGTGGAATTCCCCTGGGCAGCTGGAAATCTCTTTTCCAAATCACTCTCTCCTGAGGACTTCCCACCTCCCCAGTCGTATAAGCTCCGTGACTTGGTGCCGTGATGTTCTGGGACTGAATGGGTTGGGAGGGTCCTTCCATGGAGCTAATGCCCACTTCATAAGTGGATTTTGCCTTTGGTAAGATCCCATTTGGTTGCAGAGTGATGCTCTTTTTCATGCCCAAGTAAGGGGTATTGGTCTCACTGTGGATATTCCTGGCTTTGTCCCTCCACTGTTCCTGACCCACATCCTCATCATCATCGTCATCATCCTGGGTTAAGCCCTCGTACTGGTAGGCATCTCCCTCATTCACCTCTCCAAGTCTTCCCAGAGACTGGGCCCTCTTCCTTGCAGAGGGGCTACTTTTCCGCAAGGAGTTGGAACTGGTCACTGACAGACGGCTCATGTCATTGATCATGGCTGTGATGTAGTCTCCATGACCGATCATGCTCCCACGTACAATGGTCTGAAAGGGGAGAGAAGATTGTCTTTATCACAGTCTAAATGCTACAACTATATAATAAAGAATTTCAGCCTGGAAGAAAAAACAAGGGAAGCATAAACACTGCTTGGAGGCAAGTTAAATTTGGAAATGTGCATAAGGACATCATTGTCAGTCTTTAAAGACAGTTGCTTAATTCAGTTCCCCAGTGGCTTGTTCTGGTGATATACTTATAAATATATCAACAAAAGACACAATATCTACAGCTGCCACTATGTTTCCAGATAGTAAAATTCTGGAGGGCTTTCAAGTGGTAGGAATAGCTGGCAGGCATGAAAAGGGCATAAAGATACCCTGACATAAAATGATCAGACAAACATTTGATGATTTGCCAAAAGAGAGCTACAGTAAGAGGGAGAACATGGTGGCTCATATATCAGTCTCAGGGTAGAGTCATGTTCAGTTCAGTTGGTCAACAGCCTATCTGGTTTCTCTGGCTCAGTCCTATTACATCTACAGAGGGGATGCAGGTCAGATGACATCTCACCCACTGTAGCATCTCTCTGAGAGAAGAGGCTGGCAGGTGATAACAGCCCTGGAGAGATTTTATATTTTAAAGGATAGTGTAGTAATAGTTTAAAATGAGAATGACTTTTCATATGTTCCAAAGGCTTATCTTACATTTTCTGCTTTGCTTAGATTTTGAAGGTTCTGCACTTATATAGAGATAGTTAAAACTGTAATTCTGACCTAAACGCTTACACTGACACTCTCATATCGTAACGCACTAATCACTGTAGGGCCATAAAAAGCATCAACAGTTCTGTGAAGCGTTGAATTTCTGGGACTTGCAGGCTGCATCATTCAGGCATTTCCTTTGCTGTACCTGCACTTTTTATTCTATCTGTTTGACATCAATGAAGGCACCATGTATGGTTATTAATTTCCCGCATGCAGTAATAAATCTTGTGGCCCCTGTGAGTATTCAACGGCGTACACAGCAGGGTCATTAGCTCATCCCCATGATAGATAAGAAAGCAAAAACATGGGGAGGGGAGCAGTCGTTCCAAGCAGTCATCAGAGGATCGTGGCATTTTCTGAGAAAGCAGAATCCTTCTGCAGAGCAGGAAATATACATCTGTGTCGCCAAAAGGAACTCTTTTTTTTCTAGGTCAGTTAATCAGAATGATTTTATATTAAAACATAAATGGTGCACTATTCGTTTGTAGAGTCATGGGATTAAAATGAAAGTTCTGGCATACCTTCTTTGGCCTCAACTCCACCTCTGTAATCCTGGAAGGGTCCACCATGGGTTTGGGCCTTCGCAGGTTTTCTATCAGGCTTTGCCATTGGGTTGGCAGGCCTATAAAGCAGCCCCGTTTGGCATCAAATGAGGTGTGGACACGGTGCTCAAAGTTCTTTGGCGCTGATATCTCAGGCCTCTTCTTTTTCTTCTTGCGAAACATCCTCAGGTCCAGAAGAGCGACAGCCTGTCTGCCTCAGAATGTTCCTGTAGAGAAAAGTATTCAGCTTTAAAGAAAGTGTTTGTAACTTAAAATGCAATACAGGCTTAAATAAGTGTAATATTTGAATACAAGCAAATATCTTGTGCCTCTGTGGTTAAAAACACACTTCCCATAGCTAACCGCTCCTTTTTTCTCTAACCATTTCAACCAGGTGCTGTCTCATAACATCTACCAACAGATGATATAAAATACATTCAAATGGCTCATCTAGAAGCTGATCTATTTTGGGGATGTGAATGTCCCACATCCCAGTGTCTTGCTGCCTGTCATGCGCTTATTCCACTGAAAAGAGCTCCAAGGAGAGAGCATAGATTTGTAAGCACATGTGTAATGAAGGATATCTGGTCAATTAAGGCTTATTCATTCTCTCTGCCCTTTTAAAGATGAGCATGCGGCCAGGCTGGCCAGCGCCCACAGGCTTTCAGTACATTAGCCAAGCAGCACACAGCACACATTCATGCGTACGCATACATATAAACACAAATATACTATGGCAGGACATCCTTCATAACTCCTCTATAAGCCTTTCATATCCTATCCTAATTAGTAACTTTTGTGCCATTGATTGCAGGGAGGGCAACCACTTAATCTCGGGATGCATTTGCTGAGCTACTAACTCAGGTTTATTGTATGTTCAGATTTACTTTCCATTCAAGTGGTGGCAAATAATTAAATACATTGCATCTAATTTCCTTCACTGCACAGCTGTACTGGGAGATAATCTCTCACACTTAAGTCATATGATTAGTATTAATACAGTTTCATGTAGCTCAGACTGTGGAGGACGTCCAGGAAAATCACGCTGGTGAATGGCATCGTAAATTTCTTACTTCGTACTTTTCCTGCATACTGAAGCAGCTCAATAAGTAAACTACCATGAAATTTTGTATAGGCAGTCGTGGTTTTCAAATACTGCGACCTTTCATGGATTACAATTAGATTTTGCCGTCAGCGTCGGAGCAGTTGGTTTCTTTTATTGTTATGTTTGCTTATAACTTGCTGGAGGGTGCACATGGAGAGAGATGATTAGATTAAAAAAGAGGTTCATTTATTGTTTGGAGGGGAAAAAACAAGCATCTAAGTATATGTTGTTTGCCAATCAAACACCACTGTGTACAAACGGGCCAAAATGTGTGAATTAGGTGAAGGTAAAAGAAGATTTCACAATCTCATGCATTTTATGTATAAAGTTCCATGTAACTCTCAGAAAAATGTAGCGAATTAGCAGTACAGTGTTTCCTGTCAAAATTATAGAACTTAATGGCTTTGTCTAAATTTTAAATGTTATTTTGTTAAATCAGAAAAACTACTTAACCAGCTACAGCAGAGTAATCATTTTTTATTGCTTGACAAAATAAAAGAAAAGCCAAATGTAAGATGTAAATAAATTATACATATAGAACTGTGTGCTTTTGTTTGTGAGATGCTTGTGTCAGTTGTTTGGTAATGGATCTTTTTTTTCATTTTTAAAGATGGAAGTAACCATATTCTGACAGGAGGAGGATCTGGAGAAATGATTGGCAAAAAATAGTATCTTTGAGATCCAGGAACTAATGACAAATGTGGGCAAAATAACTGACTTGGAATTTCTTGAGACAAGTTTTTTTTTTTTTTCTAGAATATAAAACTGTTCAACATCCTGATTTGCTGTATTGTAGGTGTTTTAGCCAGGTTTTGCATTGCCCAAGTCCACCTTGCTGTCCTGGTTGGCTTTAATATCAGATCAGCATGTTCTATATAACCAAAAAATTCTCAATTACTGACATAATTATAATTAATACTCCAGGATTGTCTTTTGTTGTAGCAATTTTGTACACCTCCATGGATCAACATGGAATTGCATGGTTGCATTTTTACCATGACAACTTCCCCATTTCTTCAGATTATCTGCAATGCGGTAATTACACCAGGGTTTTTTTTTAAACACACTTAATCTTTTAATTGTGAACAAACCCAAAGAACCTCCTCAGGAGTTCCACTTTAGACTGCAGCTAACTGCATTTACAATCTGTGCAGTTGTTTGCATAGAAATGCTTATACGCTAAGCAAAAACGATTGACTCAGAATTATTCTACCTCTTAACATAAACACTACATGAGCATGTTATGCTAGCATGTAGCCATTAAGTTCAACACACTTCTAAACCCAAGTAGACCTTTTTGGGTTTAGCAAAACAGGATCCCATTCTGAAGCACAGGGCTTACTAGATGCCCTGAGTTTATCTAATACAATCTCCCACTAGGCACAATGAAATGATGCTAGCTGAGAAATTAGTTTTGAAGCCATCCGTGACCCAGCAAGCAATCACGATGGCCTCTTTACTCCCTCCACCCCTGAGACCAGCACATCTCTAATCGGCATGAACAACTCTTGTTATGAGATGTACTGGTGACTAACCCGCACCACTGGATCACTGGAAGGTAAAATGAGGTCATTCTCATTGGTCACATGAGCTAAGCCATTGCTCAATAAGGGAATGGGGCTAGAATGAGAGGGTGGAAGGGCACTGCTAGCAGAAATGTGTCATCCTCAAGGATAATTCAATCACAACGCTAATATGCTAAGTGTTGCATAAAGGTATCACTCTGTGCTCTCCCTATGTAGATATTATTGTGCTGGGGAGGACTTTAATTCTACCTGACAGGGACATTATGGTGTGGGAAAAAAGAGTTGGAGTTGAGAATATAGTCAGACATGAAAGTATTATAACAAAAAGAGACCCGTTTCCCTCCCTACATACACAGAAAGGCTTTTAACAATCAAATGTGGCTATTTTGTGACTAGAAAAAAAGCTGTAAACTATTCCGATCTACATTTTTCCCTTCCTGCAGAACAAAAAGCTGTTTGCTTAGATAACTGGTCAGTGTGCAGACACTGACATTGCCCGAACAACTATTTACACATTTACACTCGTGTATTCCTTTACAAGGAGATCAATATTTACTCATGAGTGAAATGCACTACCAGCAATAATGTGATGTTACCGTTGGTTTAGTTGTACCTCATTGAGATTCATCATTTCAAGCACCAGAGAAGAGCTCTTTATCAGGATGCAAGGTACTTTTTTATACTGTAGTTGCCAGTTGCAATGCGCATATTTTACTTATTCATGCCAGGGCAAAACTAATTCCAATTTAGGGCCTTTATTGATTTAACAGTTTTAACCACATGTAGCTGACCCTTAAATGACCCCTTTAGCTCTGCCAAGCCAATGACTATCTTGATAACAACATCATATTGATTTTTGCAGAGTCTGATAAAGCACATGCACAGAGCCAAACTTGCACAAAGTATAATTTTGCTTTCTAGTCACATCCTTCAAAACTGCTGGGACTTGACCCTATGCCTCAGTGGCTTGTCTTGAATCTATCAAAGTGCACAGGCAAAATTCAGCCGCCTGCTGTCGGAAATGTGAAGCGAAGGAAAGGATGATGTCATTCTTAAATGTCTGCTTAATTGGGATTCAAACAACTTAACGAATTCAATACATCCAAATGGTGACAACAAAACCTCTTTGTGAAACTCTGCTGTGAAATGAAATCTCAGACAGGACATCAGCAAAAACTAGAATGGAATTGTTAAAAGATGCATGAAAATTGTGGAAAAAAAGCAAAAACAAAACAAAAACAAGCAAATAGACCTTATTTCTTTCCAAAAGGGACCACCCTTTAATCCTAATTTAATCTAGGCTCAAATTAGTATCCAATAACACCCTTACCCCTGACTAGATGGCGCATCTTCACCTGGCAGAGCGGCTTGGCCTCTCATGCCATGCAGAAATTCAACCGGGCAATCCATATGTTTCCTGCAGACAACATGACAGAAGAAGAGAAGGCACGCTCGCCTTCCTTTCATGTTGAAATCCCCCAAAGCAGGAGTTGTGGCTGAGTGGGAGGGGATTGAGAGATAAGAGAGATATTGGATTTGCTTGATATTAGTGCTCCAGAGCTCTACCGAATGATTTTTTTCCCTATTTTCCCTAAATTTTTCTGTCTTTCTTTTTGTTAGCGTGCATGCAGAAATGTTGCAAACATGCAGGTGACTGTGCTTGCAGGATTAGTATTTTGTTCAGCCCCTCAGTGATCTAATTTTAGTACGCATCATCTCCCCCTCCTCTCTAGCATCAGACACGTGTTTATTTTGTGCGGGATTCATGTCAAATAGAGAGGTGAGGGTGGGAGATGGTGGAGATGAGGTAATCCTCTTTTTGTGTTTGTAAATGCACATAGAAACATAATCCAGCTATAGTGACTCAGATGGAGCAACATGTAGAGTATTTCATAACAGCATAGATAGCATCAAGTTCATAACTGTTGTTTTTCCACCTGGCGAGGCTGCACTTCAATCGGCTTCAATATGGTGACATTTTGCAATGAGACTGCCTCTCGGGAGGGGGAGCAGAGTTTTTGTGTAGTCATATTTTTTCTTGTGTTAAAACATAGATACATTCACCTTCTGGGGGCTTGAAAAAATATAATTAACTGAATGTGAGTGGACAGAACAACATCACTGTTTATGATTTATGCTGATGTCTGTTTTCTCTTTGAAGTCACCTCTGGAGACACTGAATATCAATGGATGACAGATGACTTGTGATACAATAAACTACAATCAGCGACATGGAATAACATGATGCAGTCATGCATATTTCATGCAAGTGTTGTGATACTGCATATCATGCATGACAAAGCACTTGGAAAATGAGGAATGTTGGAGAATATTAAATCATCTTCTGTTTAAAAAAAAGGCCATTGTGCAAAATGATTTCAGCTCTTTATACAGTGTTGTCTTTTAGGCCAAATAAAGACATGGTTTTGGGGACAATGATCCTAAACTATTGCTTCATACTGAAATTTGGAACATGGATTTAACTTCTATGGATCTTTTGGGGTATATCACAGGTAATAATCACTTTTTTACATATAGTTTACCACCAGCAATGTACCAAAGGGTGTTAACTTTCAGAGTGAGTGCATATGATGAACAAAAAGTGGTTGCATCATAATGGTAGTGGATCAAAAATAGCTGAGAACATTGTGAATTTACATTTTAGTTTATTCAGTGGATGAACTGAATTTACTGAGACAGTTCAGTGATTGTGACACATCACGTTGAGTTGGAAATGTCACATAACTTGCAGCTATGCATCGTTTGTAGGCTTTCACCAAAATATGCAAATGAAGTCATGGAAGAAAGAAAATTATCAAAAAGCTCGTCTGCAATCTTCTCAAGTTCTGACAGAGTAAAAGAAGGCCTCAGGACATGTCAGGCAAGGACATGTACAATGAAATACAATGTTTCTGCTCAGCAATGTTGGTTCTTCAAGGGCAGACATCTGTTCAAGAGGGAACGCTAGCTGTTGTGTTAATATTGACAGGAGGAGTAAGAGTAAAGAGAAATTCGAAGAAGCTGAACACTTGGTTTTAGTGGAAGAAAAAAAAGAGTTGATGAGGAAAATAAAGGATGTGATAAAAATGCAGAAAAAAAACTAATGCTGAGGGGTTTTAAAATGATCTTATTTAGTAACAGTAATGTTCAGCTTTCTCATTTCTGTGGATGCAGCGTCTTCTGTCCATCAGCTTCCCTGTTGTAAACAGGTCCCAGTAAAGGGGATTTCAGGACAAGATAGTTGTACTAAGGATTAAGTGCATACATCATCCTGTCCCCTGACATAATGACACTGCTTCTCCTAGATAACAAAATGGACAAGAGTACTATTTTGTTCTTCCCTGCAGTAAGGAACGCGAACATAAATACTCGGTAAAAGCTGCTGCTATCTTCCTCAAACACTTTCATATAATGGGATTATAAAAGGAAACACTTCTACTGTTTCAGGCTTTTTATGGGATGCCATTTGAACGCTGACACAACACTAGGAAAATACGCTGTTTCTGCAAGGTGCATGTGTTTCCGTGCAGTGCAACAATATGTATTTAAGTGCAACGATCAGAGTTGGGACGGTAAGGAAATGCAGCACTGACCAACACTCTGTTTAATTAAAGATTCTCCTGGCTCTCACAAGTGCTTTGAACAATTTGACGGTGTGCTGATAGAGACGTATGATCAGGCTGAACCAATAATATGAGCCTGACTCTTCTCTCTTGGGTATAATTTATTGATGTACTAGGACTTGGTGCAAGCTTTACTGTACGTGCATGTGCTTATGAAAGCTAAGATTTATGGGGTTTTTTTTCAGCCAAGGATTCAGCCTGTCTCTCCAGGGGGCAAAGCACAGAGTATTTTTTAAGCCAACATCCCTTCATGGCATCGGACAGCACCAACTCTGCCGTCCTTCTCTGTCACCCAGCATGGGTGCTGTTTCAACCCAGAGAGGAGACTCATGTCATGCTGTCCTAATTTGAACTAAGAGCCTTTTTTTTTTAATCTTTAGGGCCTGACGCGTTATGGCCAGTGGCCACACTAAGCTGCTAATGCACGCCTTCCCCTCTTTGACATGAACTTGAACACAAACATTCCTGAAAACAATCGGGAAAACACGATCATGTTTGTGCAAGATGTCCCCATCGCTTCATATCCTGTCAGCATCCTGCTACATGGCATGAATTTTCGCTGCCTGTCTGTTTGCGTTTCACAGAGAACTCTAAGAACATGAAAGCAAAGTGAGAAAGTTGAGACAACCTTAAAAAAAAAAAAGGATGCTGGAATGCACATATCACCCTAAGTAAAGCAGATGCCCAACTGTGTGAGTGTGCCTGCACCACATAGACCTTATCTGTCACCTCTTTTACCCTTTTCCTCTTTCTCTTTCTTGAATATCAATGAGTAACTTGACACACAAACATGCAGCTTTTACTTCAAGTTACATCATCATGGGAGATTTACCAAATCCACACACTGTAGCTTATTTGGATCACTGCTGAAAGTGTAAATCTTTGTGACTGCCACAGGGAAAATCATCCCTGTTTTTGGGATGGTGCATGCAACCATAACACGTGAATTCATGGACTCTTACGAGGCACAACCAGGATTAAGAATAGCTTATTTGTGACAGTAAGAATAAGTAAATTGTTGATACTGAAGCCCAGGACTAAAAGTAAAATCTATAAACTTTAAAACACCTTACCTTTAGATTGATTTCCACTCTACTCTTTGCATCTAATAAAGAGACTAATAGGGAGACTTAGCAAACCTACTTTCCAGTGTATTAAGCAGACTTTTTGTTTCTTAATGGTCCAAATTTGAGTCAAACTATTTAGTTCAGCCATTGCCTCTCATGAACGTGCAAGCTCTTGTGCATATGCCACATATCAGCTCTTCTCTTGAGCCTGTTTTCTCACGGCATCCATCTACTGAAGTGTCAAAATGCAGCAGCAGTTTGAGTCCTTGAGTGTTGGTACAACCAGAAAAGCTCACCTGAGAACTCAGCCTGCACAAGCACACAGTCACAAAAACAGGAAGCTTCTATCCATGGTGGCAAATAGCGACTGCAGACATAAACGCTAAAATCAATACAAAAAAAAGTCAGCATTTTAAAGAGTGTGACATTGTTTTCCTTCAAATGGGGGTAAAGGACAGAAACAGAGGGAGAAGGAGCTGGGAGGGATTTTGGAGAGGAAGATTGAGCAGAAGCTGAAAGCTCCTCTTTTGAAATGCGGTCCACCACTGAATACATCTAACAACCCCCTTACTTGTCCCTTTCACCCTCCCCCCCACCCCCTTTCCCCCATATCAGCATCTGCACCTGGCTGCGCTGCATTCTGCTCACAGTCTCTCCACCTCCTCCTTCTCCTTCCTCTTCCTCGGCTGATGCCTAACGATGGCAAACACTAGCTTGGTCTTTATCAATGACGTTAAGCCTCTTTTCCTTTTTTATCCCCCTCACCCTCCCCACCCTTAACCCTCTCTCCTTGTTGTAGACAGATGGAAAACAGGGCTCTGGAGGGATAAACCATTGTTAGTGGAAAAAGAGAAACCAGTCAATCCTCCTTACCTTGCTGTCCAGTTAAGAGGAGAGCCTCTCTCCTCCAGCAAGAATTGGAAGCAAGATCGTGCACATACACACTTAAATACACTATTTTCACTGCTCACACACATTCACACTCACACACGGGTATAGGCTGCTCTCTCTCATACACACAACGATGAGGAGGGCTGGCTCTCAAGCAAGAGCACACTGCAGGCTGCCGCTTGCCTGGGAAAGCCTGATGCGTTCTTCCCCCCAGGCAGAAGCACACGCTGCCATCTCAAAGGCTCTTTGTTGGGACTGATTCATCCCCGGCTCCGTGGCTGAGTGCTCTGTGTGCCGGTGCCTGCTCCAAGGGACCGTACAAAGGAGGGACAAAGCCATGAAAAGGATAGGCAGCATCCAGGAGGAGAGAACATCATGGCCCCATGTAGCTTCTTCAATCCATCCTTTTTCTCCTCCTCTCCTTCTCAAGCTCACTGTCGCTCTCTTTAGACACACACATACACACACACACCCTCCCACCTCCCTTTCCCTCTCACTTTATCACTTCCCTCCTTCTCTGCCTCCTCCCACTCCCTCATTGGGTTGCAAAAGAACTGATAGCTGCATGTGCTTCTGTGAATTTGCATCTGTGTGTAATTTTAAGCTGTTTTCCAGTGACCATTAAGAAAGGAGAAGTCCTCTACACCTCATCACCTGAAATACCTTTTATCCACCTCCCTGCATTTACCGCTCCCCTTCTCCTTTACACATAGCGTGGGTGACATGAGAACATGAGGGTTCACTCACTGAGCTGCTGTTCAGTCAAATGCATTATCCATGGAAGAACAGGGTCAGAAATGGCAGGAGGGCTGTTTGTATCTGAATACATACAATGGTGTTGCAGGGATACTTTTGAAGAGGGTGCAATCCTCATTCACATCCACACAATCTCTTCTTAGTCCTCTGTGACCTAAAAATCCTTGTGGGTAAAAGGCACAAGAAGCTGAATGTACATCGGCTCCACATCTGATCCACCATCATTACTCAAGTAAAACATTCCCGTCTCTGTATGCCACAATCATTTCCTGAATAATTTATGCAGCAGCTAGAACAAGACTCAACTAAGGAAAATGTATTAGGGTCAAGTCATGCAGAAATTGCCTGCAAGAATGAGTCAGATTTGGGGCATGTATGTAGTACATGGCATTTTGATGTGAAAGGAACTCGCAAAAGAGGTAGAATGAACTAGAACAACGATGTCCCCCTTACACATGAAATAAAGTCAAAGAAAAAGGGCTTGTAAAACAATGACAGATGTCCCTGTTGGAAGTATAAAAGCCATTGGCTTACCCCGACCCCACCCCTCATTCTGTCTTATTTGTGTCAATGTTCCAGATGATTATAGGTGTGACTGTATTTTACCAATTACTCTGCATAGCTGATTAATTTCTTCTAAGTTCAGATGTGTGAAAAGCAGTGAAACATTCTTGAGACAGGTTTTTTTCATCTATAAAAATTATTATTAAAAAAAATTATTTTACTGCTGTAATTGAACTGAGTTGTATGTATTGTATTGAACACTGATCACTATTTGGCCAATGTACAAGAGAACAGGACAGGGCGAAACATCAGTCCTTAAAGCACTTTTATGCTTTGTGATGAGACTTTAAGGATACAAACATATTCTTTCATAATTATGCTTTGCGAGAAAGAAGACTAATTCATTTTGAGCAAATAGTCATTTTTGATTTAATGCATGACATTTTCATCTTGCTTTTGGTATTTTACGCATGTAGTCAAAGAATTATCTAGTATGTGTAGGGCAATGGAGAACCTTTGTTACTAAAAATTAAATATTAACCAGCTTCATTCAGTAATTTGGAAAAGCTTCATACGATTAAAGATATGATGTAAAACAGGTCTGACAATGCCAGAGTCACAGTGTCATTAAAATAAGGTTCATAAGCAATACTGCATTAAATATTCGATTCATGCCATTGTTTTGCAAGAATGTATAACGATTGCACTATAGACTCTCATAAGTAAGCTTGAACCTCTAGCAAATGTAATTTCTTGATACATTCTTTTTACATTTGCATCCACTTTAATTCTGCAAGACTCAGATCGGTAAAACTTTACACAGAATACTATGTCAGTAATAGATTATCTGTGTTTACCGAAATATTACCAGATTTTGGAGCAACTTCTTTCCCTGATGAGGGATGATTCAATCGATCATGGAAATTTGTTTTGTGTGTGTGTGTTTGTGTTATGATCTGAACAGTTATGAAGAAACTGCAACTGAAATTTTGCTCTTTAATTATGTGGCAATTAAACCCTCTAAAATCTAACCAATGAAAAAAATGGCAAAATATAAGACCTTTATATGTTCTTTAAACAAAATATAAAAGTTTAAATATATATATATAAATATATATATATAAGTTTGGAATATTTACCATTTTTAGAGAGTAATATATCATAATTCAGCTTTTTGGTTTCCATCAAGCTACAGAAAACAAGAATCAGACAAAGTGTTTATTATAAAGTGATGCCAAATGTCCCAGAAACTATATTTATCATACTGTATATGTCACACTGGGCCCTTATGAGTCAAATATGATGCTATTTTTTACCCAGGGACAAAGTTCTAAATTAGTTTGAAAAACAAAAGGAAATAAAATTATACACCACTACTGTAAAATATAAGGGAAAACTTTTGCTTTACTTAATGACAGGTCTTACTGTGAGATACCAAATCAAACTTATCAGATAAAAGTAAAAAATACTGGATAGTAGCTGATGATTTTTTTTATACGAAAGTCTTAGAACTGTTTACCACAAAAATTGAGTCAAAACTTTGTTGATCACATTGTCCAGAGATTCTGGTCTGCAGACTTCTACCTTTGCCTTTTTATGCATCAACACAATGACTCATTGTCAGCATGAAGCACTTTCCCACAAATGCAGTCAGAGATGGAGACTAATTCAGCATTATTTGTATTTAAAAGAATGTGTTTACAAATCAAGTGAGTTCTTTACTGAGAAAAGCTGTAAGGTCTGGCAGCTCTGTACAAAACTTGGCATGCCTGGGTAATGCCAAAATGTTTCAGCTACTATTTGTTAGCATTTCTCTTTGTTCTTAAAGTTGGACAATACCACTGAAATATTTACCTCCACTGATACTACAATCAACCCATAAAAGGCTCAGTCTTGGGTCAGAAAATAAAGTAATTCAGATTATCGAAAAGATATTTATACCTATAATGCTCCTTTTGGAACAACACAGCAGTGAGACCATTATTTTGTTAACTTCACCGGACATGTAAAAAAATCAAATAAAATTTAAAAAATGCAAAAGAAAAAAATAAGTATGAATGGATTAAATTTGTATACTTCCTCTTCTTCAGTTCACCTTGAAACGAATGAAAAAATGAATGAAATGAAAAAGACCATCTATTTTCAGGGAAATTCAATTTATAGTAGCTTTTTTGTAACAATAATAAGAAAACAATCAAATTGATGGCTGCTGGAAGGAATGATCTTCTGTACCTCTCAGTCCTGCATCGAACCTGAACAAGTCTCTCACTGAACACACTCTGTTGTTTGATCACTGTGTTATGGAGAGGGTGTGAAGAATCCTCCATCATCTTGTGCAACATTCTCTTTTGGATGATCAGCTCCAGCGTTACTCCAATCACAGAACCAGCTTCCTTGATCAGTTTGATTTTTTTCAAGTCTCTGGTTCTGATGCTGCTGCCCCAGCAGATCGCCGCAAAGCTGATTGCACTTTCAACAACAGACTTAGAATATGTACAACATTTTGGTGCAGACGTTAAAAGATCTCAGCTTCCTTAAGAAGTAGAGTCTGCTCTGAACTTTCTTGTAGATGTTCTCAATGTTGCTTTTCCACTCAAGTCTGTTGTCCAGCTGAACTCCCAGGTACTTGTATGTGTACACCACATCCACCTCCTCTCCCAGGATGGAAACTGTCTTGTGTGTGTTCTTGTTCCTCCTAAAGTCGACAATCATCTCTTTTTTTTTCTTGGTATTCAAAAAGAGATGATTGGTACCGCACCATTCAACAAACTGAGCGACCATAGACCAGACCATCTTCATGCTATTTAAGAAATTTGAAATAATTTCATTGTGTAAAGGGACACAGCACAGTGAAAACTAGCATTTTATGAGATTAAACTGTATTCAAGGTCTTTTGGAGGAAACTGAAGGACGTCTGGAACAAAGACAAAAAACAAACTATTTAGACTATTTAGTGCAGGCAAAAAGACCAACTCACCACCTCCAAATGAGGCAAAGGCTTGAACTGGGAACTTTCTGTTAACTGGTGCATGTAATCAGAAATTGTACAAATAGGCTGAGAACGTTGACTGTAAACATTGCCCATGCGGCGCGTGAGTGTTCTCTTTCACATCGCTGTAACACCACTTGACAAAAGCTCCAAGGGCATGTCTCTAGTGCATTAAGGAAAGGGAGCTTACTTAAAGCTTGTATTCAGTGTAAGGAAACAGTTATGGATTCAATAAGTCATAGCAAACGTATAGAGGATGCAAAAATGCATGGTGGATCAGACAGGTTGTGCCTACATACTAAAGCTTTTCAATTCTGAAATAAAATGTCAAATTGCTGGAATACAGAGGAATTCTCTTATTCCCACCAAGAGTGTGAAGTCTGTTCTTATAAAGAAAGCACAGCTCTGTGCAAGACATCAGGACACGTCTTTTGGGAAAAACCAGGACCTGCACTGCTCACAACTGCAAAGGGTGGATTTCACTTGCTAATGAGCCAAGCACCCATCTTCCAGCCATTCATCAAAGCCTGCCTGCCAAGTGCATTTGAAGTGGATCCCATCATCATATTAGGTTTGTAACACTCAGTCCTTTCATCACAAAGTTTCTGGGTAACCGCCTCTTTTACACCTGGCATGTCGTACAAAATTACACCGTAGCTTATTAGAAAATAAAAAAGCATCAGCAGCACATCTGCACTCAATTTCTTTTGTGCTCCGTTAGTAATCCAAATAAACACCATACACTAGAGTGCGACCCATGCCGTCCCTCACATGACACCTACTGACAGAACATTACAACAAACGCTGTCCATCTCCCTGAACACAACAGATATCCCATAAGTCATCAGACATTTAAAAAAGTTTATTAGACATCAGTGACAAATGAGCTTTTACTCAACTTGAGACATAAACCAAGCTGTCTAACGTCACTTAATCTACATTTGGACAGAATTAGAAGTACTGAATACAATGGAAATGAGCAACACACATAAAAAGTGATGTTCTTAAGAACACCTTGTGATAAAAAAATGACTAAGATTGAACTGAGGAGTGGTTTAGCCGCTGAGACAGGGAAACAGCAGGAAACTTGTGTTTTCAGTCAAGCTTGTGTGTGAAGCTGCGTGGTTTCTTATTTCATGCTATGCAGAGTTTGACACGAATAACTTACAACACACTTTTGTGATGTTCCTACTTGTAATAATCCATTCACATCTACAGCAGTGTATTCAGTTCTAATATTTGAGAAAATGTAAACATGAAAACCATATATACAATGAGACAAGTCACAACATGATGCAGCTTAAACACATGCACATGAAAACTTGTCAAACCAACAGTAAAAATGAAAGAAAAAAATTATTCTCATTAGTTTGCAGCACCAGCAGTATGTTGATCCACCTCTCCGGCTTCCTGTGACTCCTGTGCCATCTTTTTGAAGTAGCGTTCAGTGCGCAGTTCTTCAAAGCAGAATTCTGTGGCGCCATTGAGCAGCAGCTCTTTACAGTACATGCTCTGCTCCTGTACTTTTCCCTCTTCTGCCTCTTTCTGTTGCTGATGATGATCCTTCAGTCTTTTCAGAGGAGTTTCCTCTCTGCTTGGCTTACGTGCCGACAGAACCGTGTTCACCGCTGGGTTGATCTTGCATGGTGTCCTGAGGGAGAGGTAGAATTGATGCAATCATGTCTAACTTACAGTTGAACATGAAACAGATCAACACGTTCAATCGCACCATTCATGGATTGTTGAAAATATTAAGTGAATTTCACTTCTGTTTTGTTACAGAATGATTATTGTATTCTCTTACATTGTAGGAAGCGGGTCTGATTCTTCAACAAACGGCTGGAAGGTGGGTTTGGGAGGTGGTGGAGCCATTATGGTATGTCCAAACTTTGTTTTCTGTGGTAACTGTGACATAAAAACAAACAGAATTAAAGCTGCAAGCGGCGTTGGAGACCCTTGTACCTACGGTGCCACTCGTCCTATTTAACCACCACTCCCCCCCAGGCAAACCTTCCTCCCACGTTTCACTCACCCTCAAAGCAGCCAGACATCACATGAGGTCATTAAAGTCGTCACATTAGCTCATTTAGGCTTTTAAATTATTAATTTTCTGTTTTCAGAAGGGTGGGCCATTGTTTTGACTTCATCTGGACATGTGTTTGTGGTCGGCATACAAGTTGAGTGACCCCTGATTAGTTTGGTGAAGATTGAGTGATATGTTTTGGAGATAAAGCAAAACTGTGCTGGTTAGTGGATCATACACATTGAGCTGGCACCAAAGGCACACCCATCGATTTAGAGAAAAAGATTTAATAAAATTTTAATTACAAGGGCCGGATACGTATGCTGTAGAACTTTCAGCCCAACATGATATAGTCCCTAGGACGAGTTAAACGTAAGGGGGAGGAAAAAGGCCAAAAAAACATGAAAAAGAACTTTTCAATTTAGTGTAAATGCACATTTAAATATGTAAGCAGACACTGTGTCTTGTACCTTTACATCGCACCATTTCTCAGCTTTCTGCTCATTCTCCTTCGCCCTTGATGTTGGAGGAGCTGCCCAAGATTCCAACTTCGGCTCTGAGGGACCGGCAATTTCACTTTTGTTCTCATCAAAGATCACAAGTCGACGGTTTGAGACTTTACCGAGGACAGTGCCTCCGTGTGACTGCAGGCCTCCAGAAATGTCTAACACAAACATACCAGGTATTAAAAAATGCTATGGTATTATTAGAGGATATCAGAACCCTGGTTTTGCATCAGGTTTGTACTTACTTTTGATTGCCGGTCCAGTTCTATTGACTGGAGCAATGGCTTTTTTCTTGCCTCTGTGTTTGAGGTCGGCCAGAGAAACTCTTTCAGCTTGTTTAGCCTCATCGTCGCTATCGTCGTCCTCCACATGCATCATCACATGCCGTGACACGCGTGCCTGCAGAGCCCTGTGAATATGTACACAAAAAAATTTGTCATTGTTCAGACAACATACGCAGTTTCAGAAATAAACTGAAGCTGATTCATACTTGTGAAACTGGAGGAGCTTGTCATGAGGCTCAGCACACTTCTTGAAGCCCTCCTGATAAACGAGATCTGCTTTACGGAAGTTGCCCTGATTCTCATACTCCTCAGACCAAGCAATGTAGAAGGATGTCTGTGCGAGTCCTATCCCTTGAGCCTGCATGTACCTGTAAATGTCCAGGGGTTCAGGGCAGTTCCCTGCCTAGTGTCACAAACACAATACATATCAGAAGATATCACAGATACCAGAACTGAATATTTTGAAGGTCAAAAAAGTGCACATACAAATTTGATCCAAAGTTCAACATAGCGAGGGTCATTGTGATATTTTTCTTCCTCTGTGAATCTGGTCACAGCCCTCTCCAGTAGTGTGGTGAGGTTGCTTTCTTTTCCTCCCTGAGGGAAAGTTTGCTCTGTCCACTTAATATATCTGTAAAAACAGAAATAAGATCAATGCTTCTAAAAACAGCTTGATATTTCCATAGTTATGTGAAAGAGAAAGTACACTGGTCAGTTCAAAAGTGTTATATATCAATACATCATTTTTAAAAAAATCGTTTGTCTTTTGGTTCTAAAATTTGGTTACAACCAATTTTCTACATGAAAAAAATACATTAAACAATTAGATTTTGCACTAAACTACGTACACACTTAATGCTTTCCCTCAACATAAGAGGTTAAAAATAAGTCAGCTGCTGCTCATCAGATTCACTTGGTCACCTGATCATCAGCAAGTGTGAGAAACTTTAAAGAAGCAAAGAGTGAGTTTGCCAAAGGGAAGTTTTGACAGCTTTCCGGTCTGGAGCATTCAAGTTTGTTAACTGAATGCAAGAAAAAAAGGCCAGGAAAAAAACAATGATGACTTAAAAGAAGCAGCTGCAGTTGCCCAACAATCTGAGAAAGTGGTAAATATGTTATAAAAAACGCAAAAAATCCTCAAGGGTTACATTTCAAACTCTACAGACTGTTGTTGTCTGGCTGAAGTTGCTAAAATTGCATCTAAACAAAAGACTTCTGGAACATTCTTTGTTAGGTGGACAAGAGCAAAGTGGAGATGTTTGGTCATAATGCCCAACATCATGTTAGGTGGAAGCATGTCAGCACCTCATAAAAATTGCCAAGTGGGGCGGCTGTAGCTCAGCTGGAAGAGCAGTCGTCTCTCAACTGGAAAGTTGTGAGATCGATTCCAGGCTTCGCCTGACTACATGTCGAAGTGTCCTTGGGCAAGACACTGAACCCTAAGCTGCCCCCCAATGTGCCTATCGGGGTGTGAGTGTCAGTGTGAATGGGTGAATGTGTACTATGTAGTGTAAAGCGCTTTGAGCGGTCAACATGGCTGGAAAAGCGCTATGTAAGTACAAGTCCATTTACAATGAATTGTTCTGTATACAAAATAATTTAGAGTCAAATGAAGGATCTTTCAAAGCAATGTTAGAAATGATATCGCACAAAAATATAATTCTGCTAAAATTGGTTGTACAAGTTATTAAACAAAAAGTGAATATAACTTTTCTCACAAAACTTTTAATTTTGACATGGCTATTTAAAAATTTACTGTAATATTTTATTTTTTGTTGCTTATTTGAGGTTGTGTTTATCCAAATATAGACCAGATAGTTTTCATTATGTTCTGATATGTAAACTTAAGATTCCAGAGATGCAGTTTCATTTTCACAACTGCATATACCTTACCGATCCCAAACATCAAGTGGATCATCTCCGTCATACACGCGCAGCTCAGACTCAAAGGCCCTGAAGAAACAAAGTCACAAAACCTAGTTCCTTATGCTGAAAACCATAACATATTTTAGCTGAAATGCTTCCAGATCAGGTGCAGTGTTTGGGGATTATTCTTACTGTTTCTGTTGGTTGATCCCAGAGATGGCTCCATCTTGCTGCTGACTGAGTGCCTGATGTAAGGCTGATATGTCTCTGCCTCGCCTCAGTGGCTGGATGTTTTCTTTGCTAAGCTCCCATTCCACATCGCCTCCTTCTGCCATTGTGGAAATAAAATCTTGATTCCTACAGACACATTGCATAAGTTACTCGCAGGCTTTTTCAAATACTCATAACCATCAAGAGAAAAGTATTACTGTACTACAGTCTTTTTCTGACTGAATGGATGAAATGTACAACTTGTGAATTAAACAAACAATGCAAATACATCCATTAGTAAAAAGGCCATATTTGATTTTAGTTGCTAGTTGTGGTTCTGATGATCTTATCCCAAAAAATGTATAATATATAGTTCATCCAGTGTGAAAATGTGTAACTATTTGGCTTTATATGGTTGCATCTTTGGATTGTTTGAACAGGACTGTTGCCAAAACAAAACATTAATCAGGCAGTTCAACTTGGCAAAGTTTTTTTATCAACTCCAAAAGCTTTAGGTTGCCCAGTGATTCAAAAAGAAATAGCCCTCTAAAAGCCAACATACTGGTATTTAAATATGTTTTGCCCTGTTTGAATCTTTCTCCAATATCAAATCAAAGTATGAAGATACCGTAAATGATGGCAAAACAAAGAGACGAGCTAAAAGACACGTGGCATTAACTTAACAAAAAGATTATTCAATTTTAGTAGGATATCTTATCAGTTACAATAAATACATGCACCATAACATGCAACAAAGAATCCTGTTTCTGTCTAAAACAGCACTTATTCAACACCTGATTGAAAGTCAGCTGGTTTATCCTATGCTAGCCATTTAGCCTAATGACGTTGGGGAGTAAAAAACATGAAGAGCTAGCAAATTTTCGTCCGTTTTCGTCTGATTAGCTTTCTCGTACTTCATCATATTAAAGAATTGTGACTATCGCACATAAAGCAGCATCGACAATCAGCAAATAAATGTTCAATCGTACCACTTATGGGCTTGCTATGTTCCTTTCCTGGGAGTTTTGCACCAAACGTTGGAGCTGGGACCACTCTATTTTGAACAGAGCCGCGAGACAATTTGGAGAAAGCTGATTGGAGGAACTGAAAACCGGAAGCTAAACAACAACGTCATATTACACTTTCCGCTTTGCTTCCTGTTTTTATACTGGTAACGTTGACTTCTGTAAAGCGACAAGTAGCTTTGACATTATATGAAATTGAGTGATTTTCCTGATATATTCTTACAGTAAATCAACATCAGTTGTAAGTTACAACTTGTGACTGCTTGTCTCGTGACTTTATACGCATGGATAGTCGTTGTAATTGCTGTGCAACAAAGTTCAGTCTCTTCAAAAAGGAGGTACGGCAATGCTATCTGACATTAAGAGTATAGTAATGTATATAAATGTGCCTGGCCTCTATAGGAAGATATTTTGTGTCGCTTATGTTTTAATCACCTCTTCTAGCTGGGTTGTAGGAACTGCGGTCGCTCCTTCTGCTCCAGCTGTTTGACTTTCAGTGCTGTGGTGCCTCGCTGTGGCAACACCCAGCAGAACGTCTGTAAACAGTGCCACGGCCATCTGACGAGGTAAAACCAAAACCATGTTAAAATTAATAAATAAAAATAGACGTATATTGCTCTTTTAATCAGCATCTTACTAATCGCATTCTTGTTATTGTTAGTGGTGAATCTCCAAATAATACAGGAAGATGGTCCCCGCCAGAAAATTACAAGAAGTAAGTATACTGTATATGATAAAATAGGACAAAAAAACAAGCCAACAGCAATCATATTTTCAGGCTTCATGATATCTTGTATATGTTGTTGTCTCCTATAGACGGGTTGCTGCACTTGAGGCCAAACAACAGGGAAAGCTGACACAACATGGAGGAAGTAGAAACAGCAAAGTGTCCCTCTTACCAGCTACAGGTCTGAGTAAAGAAGACCAAGCTATTGCCGAGAGACTTCAAAAATTAAAGGAGGACACTAAACCAAGTAATATAGTCTAACTTTTTTAGCAGCTACCACATTGATTGAATCTCTCAAATGCCATGATAATGTATTTTCCTTTTTATAAAGTAATTTAAAGCGTTTTTCCCTCCATTTTTGTAGAATCTATCCCATCTGAGAAAGAGCTTGAGTCTCGTCTTGCTTCTCTGAAGGCTCCCATGCAGCCAGTACCTTCTGCAGAGGAGATGGAAGACCGTCTGGCAGCTCTTCGGGGTCAACCGCCACCATCTCAAGTTCCTCCACCTGTGAGTTGTTTCTGCCTGCTTGTATGTGAACTTTATATCTTAGGGTACACAGTTCAGTTAGGGTTTCACCTCTGAGATGGTATTTGGTAAGGAGGGTCAATGTAATTGCTGGTGTTTTTGTGTCCAGGTGCACAAGCCTCCTGATAACCGAACTCAGACTGAACAAGCCATGGATTTGATAACTCAGATGACAGATGAAGTTGCTATTGATAACCAGCAATCAAATCCTGAATGCAGTA
Source organism: Pseudomugil tenellus (assembly GCA_037177515.1). Taxonomy (NCBI): domain Eukaryota; kingdom Metazoa; phylum Chordata; class Actinopteri; order Atheriniformes; family Pseudomugilidae; genus Pseudomugil; species Pseudomugil tenellus. The sequence continues at coordinate 8,271,225 of JBAMHX010000022.1, forward strand.
AGTTATTACATAGTCTGTTAAATTTGACATAATGTCAGTAGCAAGTAATGACAACCTCTGCTGCTTCATTGTTTTTCTAAAATAATAGGGACAACTTTTTTTTCCTCTGTAGGTGTAGATGGCCTCATGAATGATCTCAATAAGGGACATGGAAGAACAATGGACGAGAATATGGAAGATAACCAAGAGACAGCCAAGCAGCTGGAGACTGAGAAAGACCATTTGCTCGAGGAGGCCATGCAGGAGCTTAGGAATGAGCACCATACTCAGGATCAGATCCTCCTCATGGCCAAGAGGCTGGCACAACTGAAGGGGCAAGACCCAGACAAAGGTGCATTTGTATTTATTTTCACACCAGAATATGAGAAAATATGGTAAACATTGTTGTTTTGACAGAAGTGTTGATATGCGTATGTTACAAAGTGACATTTTTGTGGTACACCTCTAGTTACCATGCAGGACTTCCAGCAACCTGACAGTGAAGAGGAGACTGAGGAAGAAGCTGTTAGGAGGGTATTAAAACAGGTCTGGTATTTTCATAATAAATTACTCTAGACATTGTACTCTAGATAATAACAAATGATTAATAATTAAGTTGTTATGAAACCCTTAAATGCCAGCGTGAACTAATTCAGAGTTGCCAGGGCAACCACAAGAGGCTGCTGTTTGTCCATTTGACTGATACTACAACTTCATTCTTTAATTGTGGTTGCAGCTCTCAGAAGAAGCTGCTCTTGATGAAGCCAGTGGCTACAACATACGTTTAGAAGAGAGCGGTCCACGAAACACAGAAAAGAAAAAAGTTTCAAAGAAAACGGTAGTCAAAACACTAAAAAATAAAAGGAATTGTTTCAAACCTTTTGACTGCATAATGGTAAAACTTAGTTTGATGCCGTTTGTGTTAAAGATTGCGACTAAAAGCAAGATTACACCAGCTGCTGTTTTACACCAGCCATCGGACAGTGATGAGGAAGAGCTTCCATGGTGCTGCATCTGTAACAAAGACGCTACCCTTCGCTGTCACACCTGTGATGGAGACCTGTACTGCAACCGCTGCTTCCGGTACCATAACAATAATGGATCCTCATAAGCACAGTAAAAATTCTAGGTCATGACTTGGAGTATAGGGCAGTGCATGGAAATCTTAATCTTGTTGCTCGGATAAGATGATTTGGCTTGCATAACATGACCCACATAAATGTTTGCTGCCATACTGTTAAGCCATACTGTTAAGCAGCATGAATATAAAGTATTTAGTGTGATGAATTATCAATCTGTTCTCATTCATCTCCCCAGGGAGGGCCATGATAAATATGAGAGGATGGAGCATCGAACCGCTAACTACACTGCACCAAAGAAGAAAAATAAGATGAAGAAATGACAGTGAAGCTTGCCAAATCCGCCTCTGATCCTTCATGACTGACAGACGTGTTCATTAGCCTCAACTGGCTTCTTGTTGTTTCTAAAATGGAATCTTTGAAAATCTAAACACCATCTATAATATACAACTAGTCAGTGTCAGTTGTAACTCATTAACTTTTTTCTGCCAGTCATTTATAAGAAGCTCCCTGCCTGATTACTGTTCCTCTTAAAGCTGTTATGAATGTAGAGTCATAGACATCTTATTTGCAGAGCAGTCTTAACAAAGGCACAGCCTTTGCATAATTAATGTACAATGCAGTTGCTATAATATCCAGGATCTTTACTCGTATTTCAAAATTGTCAACATTAAAAGCAGAGTGTCTAGAGGTTGTTAGAGAGTGTTGGTATTTTAGCAATACTACACAGCTGCTACATATAGAACAGCTTAGAACTAAATAAAAAGTACAATTTCTTTTTCCTGTACTATGTACTACACCCTAATGGCAACAAATACTCATTTTACTTGGCACTCATTGTGATTTGATCATTTTCAAGTTTTTATAACATGAGCAGAAAGCTGTGAAGTCTTCTGGAATGACGCACACTACAGGCTTTTGTCATCTCCAGACTGAAACTGCACAACAGAGTTGGTGTAAAAGAAACACAGAGGGCTTTGTTTTATTCCTGCTGTCAGTCTTGTAAGTTTATGTTTAGCTGTTCCATTGACACGAGCGCAGCTGTTCTCATCCTTTTGCATAGTTCTATAAACAAAGCAAAATTGTTTTATTTTTAAGCACAGAAGCCTTTTTTTTTAAAAAAAAAATCAAGGATCAGTCAAGCAAGCTTTGTTCATATTTTTAGTCAAACTGGTGGATGGCTTCTGTTACGGTGTAGAAAGAATGGGAATGATGTTAAGCCATACGAATTACTGTAATGGAGCCATCAACAAAAAAGACCCCCCAGTCTATGACAGTGAAAAGCATCCACATGCATTTACTCTCCACATAACTGAAGAGAAACCCATAATTGCACTCTCCTCCGGGTGCCTACTCCATTAAGCTTTGTGTGGAGGGTGTAGTCGTGTTTGGCTTTTCTGGCCATGTCCTACACCACACCACCACCACATACAGGAAATGGATGAGGATAATGGACACATTGCTAATGGAACATCCTGCTGCTGATTTCAGTGTGTTTACTCCTTAGATGTGACATGTAAACTACTTTTGTTTCCACCACTCTGCTGAAAAACGTTTAAAAAGAAAGTAGCAATTATAAAGTTAGCAAATGCGTTGTATTTTAGAGTCACAATAAAGAAGAACTAATAAAAAGGCTGTTTAAAGTGTGCTTTAATGTGGGTGGGAGTACTGTATGTCAGTATTTATTTGTATATGTGGTTTTATTATCTGATAATGTAATGTTGATCTATAATTTTGTCTGAAGTCAGATGTAACTTTCCATGACACATAACCAGCTTTATTCTGAAAATGTTTAGTTTTATTCTGACAACACTGGTACCTGAACAAAATATTTCTGTACATAAATAAGCAAACAAAAGCAGTCATACAGGAAAAAAAACTCCATCTGAATAATAGTCATTACAGCTTTTAACAATTGTACAATATTGGTATTTTAATGGGAGATGAAATGTTTTAACAGTCCTTAGATCAAAGTGAAAATAAAATCCATTCACAACCCTCCTGCTCTGGTGTTTTTTGTTGCTGACCCAGGATGCTGGAAAATGGCAGGAAGCGTCCCAACATGCCACCCGCACATACAGGTATCCAAAAGGTTACCACGCTGGAGATGGGAAGATAACAGGTTCAACATTGTCTTGTCTTAAATTGACCTAAAGTTATTTTTTTAAAGGACCCGACATTTTGCGTAGACCCTTTATCCTGTAGAGCAGCCCGTTGATAAAATCCTGTTGGGAAGTTTAAAGACAATATGTTTAAAGACAATATGTTCATATATATATGAATGCGAATCTGATTCATCTCACCTCTTTTGGCTTTCCGCATTCGTGCAACAACTCCTGACAATGACAGCAAATAAAATGGATTAGTTGCTTCATTAATGCAGATATTGCAACACTGTATCTCAACAAAGGTCAACTGCTTCTTGAGGTATAAAAAGGGTTATATAGATAGTGTTGATTAAAAAGGTGCAAAGTGTTCAAATATTTATGAGCAAGAGTAGAGAAACCCATTTTTTTTTACAATTTGGATGTTTTTATTTTTTTCCCCTTTTTATGTAAAAAGTTTGCTGTCTAATAGAGGAAGAAAGAAAACTATCAAACCGTAAAGCATACAAAATGTTTTTCTAAAAAAACATTTGAAGTATGAAAAAAATATGTGTATTACTTTTAAACTACTTGTAAAATTGTTCTAATTGACAGATTAAGCTGTGAGGGAATTTGTAAAATATTGACTATTCAATAAACATACAGCTAAAGAAAATAATTGGGGATTGAAGTTTGGGTACAGATCTACCTGCAGCCGGGTTCTTTGTCCTTCGTCTGATAGCTCCAGAAGCTCATCAATGTCTATTTCTAACTCTGGAATCTCTTCCTCCTGCAAAAGAACACAGACAACATTTTATAGCAATATTGTTTTGTTACAATAAACATTAATATTTTTATACTTGTGAAGACAATAAGACCTCTTGTACAGTTTATTGCAGAATGTATTATTGGCATCTGCACTGCATTGTGGTAAGAATGTACAGAATCCCTAAAAACAGTAGTTTAAGGAAAAAGTACATCCAGTATAATGATATGTGAAATGTATAAACATCTTATTTTTCTAGCCTGAAAAAATAAATCCCACCATTTTGCAGAGAACTTAGATTTTGTGCTTGTGGGCACTGCGGTAGAACGGCTTCATGAGGCCATACTTGCTACATATCAACATCAGATTTCATGGATGGTTTACTCAGTTGGTATTTAACTCAACCATTACTAAGAGATTATTTCCAGCTTAAATATTCTCAAAATAAAATATTAACCTGAGATGAATTTTCACGTGAAAATAACATGGATGACATTACAAGTGATCTGTGCATTTTCAAAACCGACATAAAACCAATTTCATCATTTGTCCACCCTTCTAATTTAGTAAAAGTGAACATTAAATAATTATGATTAATACTAAATATAAGTAAAACGTGTAATCTCTACTCATTAAAAGAAAATATTGTGAAGAAAATTAATAGCAAGTACTCATAATAATATGCAGATAATAATAATTATACATATAAATAATGATATATTACAATAATACGTCTTAAGAGGCAATGTTCACTAGTGAACTCCGGAACACTAAGATTTCTGGAGTCAGCAATCCCTTTTGTCAAGTATAGTCCCTTTTTAGAAGAAATATTTTCCGGTTGGGGAATTTTTGTGGCTAAAGACGATGGAGCTCACACAGCTCTTTAGATGAGGAGAGTGCTAATCAATGTGGAAGTGCTGAGTGTTGCAATAGATGAACCCTCTTTCAGAGCCCCATGTGCCTTCTCTAATTGATATATACTGCCAGTTTGGACCCTGTGAGGTTCTGCTTGTCTCTGCAGAATAGATGCAAGGCTGAACTCATGGTCCATGCTGAACATTTTTGTACTGTGCAGGTTTCTGTGGTTAATTCATCTCTTTTTGCCTGCATTACCTAACTTTAAGTGCTTGTCAGTATTTTGCACTCATATTGTTTTAAGTGTGCCTATGTATAATATTGAGAGCTCTTACATTTATATATTTTTTATAGGTAAACAGCTTTTTAAAATTCCATATCAACTTTTCAAAGAAGCATTGTGTGATTGAAACACACGTAGCTGCAGTTTGTTGTTCTCAGACTTTAGTTTTTGTGTAAATTTTCATGTTGAGTTAAACATGATTTAATGTTAGGGTTTTAGGTTAGGTTACGTTGGTTTCCTGTTTTATTTTGTAGTTTTTGCCCGCTGTTTTCTGTTTCAGCTTCATGACTTGTTCATTAGTTCACCTGGTTTGATTTTGGTCATTGTTTTCAGCTGTGTCTTGTTCTGTTTCCAGTGTATTTATAGCCTTGGTGTTTTTTGTTGGGGGGGGGGGGGGGGGGGGGGGGGGGGGGGGGAGGGGGGGGGGGGGGGGGGGGGGGGGGGGGGGGGGGGGGGGG
>JBAMHX010000022.1:8284144-8312727 GCA_037177515.1 Pseudomugil tenellus
TTTATATATGATATTTTGACTTTTCTGCAAGACTGCTTATGTTGAATTTACTGTTAAAGGAAGTTGTGTGATGAAGATGCTTGAGGGACAGAAACTTTCAACTTTACATGTCCACACATGTTTGAGTGTTATGGGCTTGACACAGCCTCAGGTTTCTGTTTATTAAGTTCTTTTTTAATCTTGTATGTGTGCTTAAATGCACCCCCCTTGCTAAATTCTAATGCATCCTAATCTTCTGTGTTTACAGCTGAAGTTGACAGTCCACCCGTGGCTAACGCAGGCCCGGACCGAGTGGTTCGACCTCATGACATTTTCACTTTGAGTGGCTTTCAGAGCACTGATGACAATAAAATTGAGAAATACAGCTGGGAAATAATTGGTAATCAGCCATATGTGAAGATTGAGGTGAGAAGGCAACAACACTGAAGACCTAATCTTTCTAAAGAGTTATTCAGTGCTTGTATTGATGAACCTGCTTTGTCATTCCATGTTTTTCAGAAAGGCCAGTTTGATGATCAAATTCTTGTTTCCAATCTGACATCAGGGACTTACAAATTTCAGCTAACTGTCACAGACAACGCCGGTCAGTCAGATTCGACCGTACTTACCGTCTTGGTCCTCACCGAAAGGCAGACTGAGCGTGAGTATCCACACTAAGGAAGTAGAGACTGTCTGATTATTTAACATACTTACACGTCAAAGTTAGCAAATATAGTTCTGTTTATTATTTTTTTAATTGGTAAACCTTGGGAATAGGTGGATGGGGTCTTTGGCACAAAAAAAATAATTTCTGTTGTAATGATTCATGAGTGCGCTTGTTTGTATTCGTTGATTCATCTTTTGCTCATTCAGTTGAAAACATACCTGTAGGTATGGCATGATGATGCAACTCTTCTTTGAATTCTTTAGATTCTCATCTTAAAGATACGAGTATCTGGAAAAGTGGTGATAGGTGTGGTACTGAAATCATCACGGTTAATTTATGATTGACTTCTGAAGGACCCATTTTTCTTGACTCAGTTTAGCATTTTTTGGGAGGGAGGAAATGGACTGCATGAGTTCCATGTTAGTTGTCATGAAACATGTCTTGACGTGCCCAACTTACCAACCAAATGAGGAAATGATAAGACGTTTGAGACATGAAAGCTCGTGGTATGGAAGAATTTGATATTTAATGTTGAAACAATGAAATATGAAACAATCCTTGTCAGTAGTTTAAAGAGGACATCCTTATTTTCATGGGAACTACCACAGTTGATTCCTTTGAAACATTTGGGCTTAAAAACAGAATGAAGTACTGCAGGGCTTTTTTTTTTGTTGTTTTATTTTTTTTTTTTTTTTTTTTTGTTTTTTTTACTGTGCCGTTCTGATACCAGCTCCCCACCCTCAGCGGAAAAAAAAACCTGTCAGTCTAGTTTCAGCTTTCATTTTACAAACAAGACTTCCGTTGCAGTCACTGTGGAAAGCTTTAACTCTAAGCCTTCTAAATGGCACTTTTGTTTTCCTGCATCTGTATTTGCTCATTGTTGGCTGATTTAATCAAGACTTTCAGCCTCATTGGTCTATTACCCATTAACGGGTTGAGTCCTGATTAGTGAGAAGCATGTGCTGTAGAATACACTTTCCTTGCATTGTAAGCACCACAACAATAAATAGGTCAAATATAAACTTACATGAATGATGTGACGGTAACATGAGAATTTATTAACAAAAAACAGGGCTTTGACTTCCCTGAATCTGGTAGTTGCTGTGTGTGCGTTGTCAACCACAAGCAGACAAGACATCTCAAAGATGAGGGGTTTTTTTTTTTTGCTTACGGTATTTGGTTTACATGTGGTTGGCTGTTTCATGTGTGGTGTTTTGTCTGTTTAAAAAAAAAAACCTTCAAGAAAGTCTGCTCCAATGTATGAGACAAAGCATTAACTGATATGTTAAAATAAGCGTTTTATTAGATCACCTGCTCATCAGGTTCAACTAGCGCACCTGGTGTCACTTAATCTTTCTTGCTTCGCTAAAACTGAAACAGATTTTATTATTCACTTATATAGAAAACAGAGTTATTCAACTTTTTATCTTAGCAAAAACGTCCTTTTTAAATTCAGAAAGAAACAAAATTTTGATAACTGGGGATATGGTTGCAGAGATGGGAAATTCATTTTGTAGAATACAGTAAACAATTTTATTTATTTATTTTAAAATATGCTCATATTTGAGACGTTTGTAGGTTTATGTCTAATCTTTCCTTTTGCATCCCATCAGACCACTGCCTGGCTCCGTTCAAACAAGGGCCATGTCGCGGTGCTTTTCCTCGCTGGCATTACAACGGTGCATCAGGAAAGTGTGAACAGTTCACGTTCGGCGGTTGTGCGGAGAATCTCAACAACTATGTCACTCAGAAGGAGTGTGAAGCCGCTTGTGAAGGCACAGGTAATTCTTCTCGTTGCTTGTCTTACTGGATTTTCACAGTGTGCTTCCCTATCAGTTGTTCATTAGAAACTGTGATTTATAGGTAAGCTTTAAGCAATTGGATGTTTTTTTAAAAATTATTTTCATGTAAAATGGCACTGCTGAACTTTTACAGATTTTTAGCAGACGGAAGGCCAGTTTAGGTGCATAAGAAGGCATAATTAGGGCCTTATAGAGAACAATTTGGCACCTGTCTTGCATCCTGTCTCACCTCTGAGCTCTCTTCAAATGTAAAAGTCAGCCCAATGTTAACTCTTGTCTCATTTCTCGCTTTCTTTTCTTCACTTCTCCAATATTGGCCTCTTTGGTTTCCGTCAAAACTGAAATGGTGTTGATATCCAGTTGCTGGTGTGTCACATGGTGTTGTAAAGCACAATGCAGTTGACATGTGATGCGCCCGGCTGGAACACAAAGTTGCAAAGTGCATTTTTTTCAACTACAAGATGCTGCATGGCAACAAAACCCTAAAGAATGTAAATAATCCATTCTTTTTTATATTGTTTTAACTGATACTTTAATTCTTTATTCTTGATTTAATCCATCATTTATTTGATGGCTCTCTGCTTCCAGTGTAGAACGTTAACATTAGTTGCTATAGAACAAAAATGTGAAATTGATGAGCAGCCATGTTGTTGCAGGACTGAGCATTTTTATAGTCAGCTGTGTCATAATGTCATCATGCTTGTCGCCTTGATATTATTAGCAATGAGCCGACACCAGTTATTCTCTTGAAACTAGGGCTGCACAATTCTGGATAGAATGACAATCACGATTTTTTGCCAAGAATTGAGATCACGATTCTCTCACGATTTTTTCCCAATATACGTATTTATTGCACAAATCACCGGCACATCAGCTGACACTAAATATAAAAGCAATAAATTTCACTTTTCTCTTCTTTTACCTACACAACCTTTCAATCATTTTCTGCTGTTCATTTGTTGAGAGAAAAAGGTAGCGCTTGTTTTATGCAGATGATGTTCCTGATCAAAATGCGATAGAACTATGGTCTTTTTTTTTTTCTTTTTTAAAAAAATAATTTTTTATTTGGAAATGAGATTGCACAAAAGTGTGAATTGAGATCACGATTGTTTAACGACTAATTGTGCAGCCCTACTTGAAACTACATAAACTTTTTTTGTTTTTCTTTCAGTGGAAGTTGGTGGAAGTGTAAGACTCTTGCCTGTTCCATCTCCAGGTCAGCATATTCTGTCAAGTGGAGAAACTATTGTCATGTATTGACATGTATTTATGAAGTTAGTTACTTGCAATGTTGTTTCATAGTCTGTTGAAACTTCCCAATGCTTCTCTAAGCCACACACCGTGACCCAGTCAGTCCAGTTTTAGTAAGAAAGTTTATAGATTAGATAATAATCGTAAATCAATTATATAAATCAACTAAAAATGAGTGCTTTCATGTTTTTCTACCATAAAAGAAAAATGTGGTGTTGAGTGCAGCAAGCAAGAGTTCACCTGTGACAATGGTTGCTGCCTGGACCCAGGACTGGAATGTGATGGCACTCCACAGTGTTCGGATGGGTCAGATGAGAAGAAATGCGAATACTGTAAGCACTAACTGTGTGGATTATGTTTGAGTTTGCTAACATAATTAAATGTTTCTTTGAGAGCCATGCTAACGTGAATATCTCATGTCTAAGTGATGGAGAAGTTTAACATCCTGCGGGAAATTCCACTGGATGAAAAAAAAGGTGATTGGAACTAAAAATATATTATGACTGATCATTTCTCTCATTCAGAACAGTTTTATGCTGTTTACTTGCATGTCCTTACCTTTTTATATTGTTTTTTTTACAGTACGCTGCACAGAAAACCCAGAAACGGGGAGCTGCAGGGAGAGTCAGTCCAAGTGGTACTATGACCCTTATTCCAAGGAATGCCGCCGCTTCAACTATGGGGGCTGTGGAGGAAATGAGAACAGGTTCAACAGTGAAGAGAACTGTATGCAGGTTTGCAAGGGTATAACAGGTAAGTTATTCATGTTAAGAAGTAACTTTAAAATCAGTCCTTTTTTATTTTCCCTAAATAAAATAAATGGAGGAATTGAAATCTGAGCTGGAACCACCTATTTTAATTAAAAAATAATCAAGTGTCTGTGTGTAAAGGGTAGCTCATGTGAGCTTAAAATTCTAGTTTTGTAGTAAAATCCAAAATATTTGATTTTGTTATGGAAACGCAATATTCAAAAGTGTGTTGTGTAACTATAACAAAGTCCTTGTGTGATTGAGCTCAGACACAAATTATGTTGGTTTACTTTTTGTGATTTTCTAAGAGTGAAAGTTGCATTAAACCACTCATTAAATTGATATGTTTTCTGATCAAATCTGATCGATTTTCAACACATCCATTGCTCACAACACATGCATCACACACACTACATGAAGTGCCCCAAAAGCTACAAAAGCATTGTAGCATTCTGAATGGTGAAGCAAAGCCTAGCAATTCTGACAAGGTTGCTTCTTCACGGCCTGACATATTTTCTTAAAAAGTGAGGGCGATGCCAGGATGGAAGTTTGTAAAACTTAATCATTAGTTAATGGGTTCTGCTGTTTTGCAGTGGGAATGTTTATATTAAAGAATTGATCAGGGTTCGGGAGCAGGTTTTATGCATGAAACCCTGAGTTTATCTCAGTCTCCTCCCCTTTCAGAAGTACGAGCGCTCAATTTCCTTGAATTTAAATCCCACTCGCTTTGTCAGTCTCGTCTTTTGCGAACATGACATGTCCGTTTATGGAGGACCGTATTGACGGTTAACGGTTTCCAGCAAGGAAAGAACAGAGATTTTTTTTTTTTTTTTTTTAATTCAAGCGGTTGCCATAGTGACTCATTGTTTCTGGGTTCCATTGATGATGGCTTTTTAAAGTCTCGCAGCACATGGTTAACTCGGGGTTGACAATCTCGGTGTTAACAAAAGTAACGCTGAACAGCTGTTGTGAAACGGAAATCTTTGAGTTTTTCCTCTCAGGTATTGTCAACTCAGTTATCTTTCAAACTCAGGGTTTGTTGAACTCTTTTTGTGAAATGGACCCAAGGACAGTCCTTGATTTGTTTTGCTCATGTACAAAATTTACCCTTTCTTTTTTTTTCCCTTTACTTTTTTTCTTTCTCAGAAAAAGATGTCTTCCTGAGACAGACAGATTCAGGCTCAACTGTGAATACTGGCCAGATGGGTATATTATCCTATTTTTTTCTCTTTCTCTATTCTAAACCTTGATTGCCTCCAAACAAAATGTATATAAAGTTGACAAATTAAATGAAAATAAAATGTTGGTAAGAAAATTACTTCTGGTACCTATATAAAGCACCAATTTTATAAACTACAAAAACTTTCTACTTCATCAGGTTTACCTGAAATTCTTTCTCTTCACTTAAAGTGCTGTCGCTTCTTAAGCACACTTCCCAGTGCATCAAAGTCCTCGGGGTTTGATTGAGTTGTCTACTTTGCAGCTGTTCCTATTCTGCCTTTAAACCACCATCTTTATTCTTCTTTATTGAACAGATATTCTACCAATGGTTATCTCCCTGAGTTTAGCTGCTCTCATTCTCCTCGTCATCCTGTTCTTCTACTGCAAGAAGAGAGGGAAGACTGCCAGAAGCAGCTATTGATATGGGAATGTACAGAGAGAAGCTGGTTTATAAAGTCACAACCAAATCCAAATGACCCCAGAGTCTTCACTTTGAATCCTGCACTGGTATTGAATTATTCTGAAGCTGTGTCATCCACTGGATAATATCAGATAGAGATAAAACTCTGTGCTTGAGATGTTGTAAGAGATTTTTTTCCCCGGTTTAGTCCAATGGATGTGTTTTTTCTTTTTAAGGGCTTGTATAGTGCAGATCATTTTAACTGATGAAAATCTTATGTCTTATTTCTTGTTGCTGTGGCTGGTTAAACTATCATTCACAACTGCATTTGATGTAGGAGAGGATTGTGAAAATAATTATCCTTCCATTTAGATATTGGCTTATTTTATAACTGCTATTTCACAAAACATATTCATTTCTTGAAACAGATAAAGTTGCATCTAACTTTGGGTCACATCAGTCTACATACCTTAACGTTTTTTGATTTTCTTTTTTTTTTCTCCTACAAAATTTAACCAAATGTAAATGTTGAAGATAATGTTGACTCTTATATTTTGGGGTCTTGTAAGCTTCTTCACTCAGGTTTCTTTTTAGTTGTCACTTTTTGTTACATACATACATTTGGATTTAACACATGCATACTGTTGTACATAAGCTAAAAATTTCAAAAAGGAACTTTTTTTTTTTTTAGTTATATTTTTAAGAGGTATTGTTTTTCTAGTACAAGCATCACAGCTTAAAGAATACTTATTGCCTGTTGGTGTTTTTAAAATTTCAATGTTTTAAACTTCTTATATTTGTACATGTGACCTGAAATGTTTCCTTTTAGCTTCATGGTATTGATACAAAATAAAAGAATTTATTTAGTTGAGAATATCTTTTTTGTCTTTGTAAAGTTTCCGCTTTTACACGTGTAAACTGACTGTGTTCTCTTACACTCACTTTCTGTGTTGCATATTGTGTCTGAACAGTAGTTTGCTGTTCAAACCTGATATTTTGCATGCAGACTTAAGTCTGCTGCTGTTATATCTACCATAACACTCCATTGAAAGGGTAACGAGGCACGGGAAAGGTAATCCCTATGGAGGTCATTGCATTCCCAGAGGACAGGATAACAGATGCGGAGGAGACCTGCAAGTACCTGGGCATACCACAGATGAATGGGAACCATGAAGAAGCCACAATGAAAGTTGCCACCTGCAACAAGTGAGGCAAGTATTGAGAAGTCAGCTCAAGAACAAGATCCGGGTTAAGGTTAGCCACAGATCAGATACTGTGCTGGGATAATAACATGGCCAAAGGAGGAAGCCCAGGCCACAGATGCTCACCATCCACCTCAAGTCAAGTGTCCAGAGATTATACACTAAGCACAACGAAGGATACCGAGGATTAGCGGGCATCTAGACCACTATCCAGGATGAAACATCCAAGCTCCACCAATACATCTGGAAGAGGGCACCAAGGGATGATGCACTTAGTGAATGTCTCAGACAATAGAGTTTAGAGGAACACGAGATGGAAGAAGAACCATCATGGGAGGACAAGCCCCTGCATGGGATGTACCACTGGCAGATCACCGAAGTGGGCGATATCAACAAGTCTTACCAATGGCTGGAGAAGGCTGGATTGAAGGACAGCACAGAGGCACTAATCATGGCAGCAGGCAAGCATGGCAGGAGCAAGCCCTGAGCACCAGAGAAATTGAGGCTCAGAGCTACCAGACCAGGTTAGATCCCAGGTGCAGACTAGACAACAGAGACCCTGAAACAATCCAGCACCTCACAGCAGGATGCAAGATACTGGCAGGTAAAGAATACATGGAATGCCATAACCAAGTAGGCGGCATAGTGTACATCTGTACAGAATATGGACTGGAGACCACTAAGTCCCAGTGGGAAACTCCTACCAAGGTGGTGGAGAATGAGAGGGGGAAGATCCTCTGGGACTTTCAGATCCAGACGGATAAGATGGTAATGGCCAACCAACAGGACATAGTGATCATGGATAAGCAGCAAAGGAAAGCCATAGTGATCGATATATCCATCCCTAATGATAGAAATATAAGGAAAAAGGAACATGAGAAACTGGAGAAGTACCAAGGCCTCAAGGAAGAGCTGGAGAAGGCCTGGAGGGTGAAAGCAACAGTAGTACTGGGGGCCGTGTCCCCCACACTGGAGAAATAGCTCCAACAGATACCTGGGGAAACATCAGACATCTCCATCCAGAAAAGCGCAGTCCTAGGAACAGCTAAGATACTGCGTAGGACCCTCAAACTCCCAGGACTCTGGTAGAGTACCTGAGCTTGAGAGGAACAACCACCCGCTCTACTAATCTACCAAACAAATTGGTGTATATGTGATGTCACAAATGATAGAAGGAGAGCAGAACAAAATGACTTTGTGGAGATGAGAGACCCCTACAAGCCTCACATGGGCAATCTGGTCTACATGGTGGTCTTATAGAAACCATTTCTCACTAAAAGGCACTCTGATAAATCAGTCCGTGGAAAGTAATATCCTATTATGGGATAAAAGGAGCATCTCTTTACTAATACCTCAATTAACCCTGGTGATGGCAGCACTATTACTTAAGATGCTTTTCTGCAAGACTAACTGGGGTTACATTTGCAAGATGAACAGGTGTTAAATGCAGAAAATATTTGAGTAATGCTGAAGGTGGGCCTTTGCCAAAGTACTTCTGACCCACTATAGTATGCTGATTTTGAGATTGATTGAAACGATTAGAAGGTGTACATGATGTTTTGTTTTAAATGTTAATTTTTTTTATAGAAATGTGTGAGGAAAGACATCAGATGTGGTCAAATCAATCATAAAATTAATTGATATCTGGATGTATATTCACAAAGGCAATCTGGCAAGAAATAACAAAATTTAAAAAAACTATTTAATAACCAAATACACAGAAATTAGACAAGTTAATTACATTTAAATATGAAAGGAAAAAAACTCAACCAAACATAAGACATATACTACGACGGAGTATTAGGGCCACACTGAAAAAAAAATTGTGGAGGATGTTTTTTTCTCCCGTTTTCATGTTGAGATTAAAGTCGAAATGACAAGATTAAAGTTGAAATGATGAGATTAAAGTCAAAATGATGAGATTAAAGTCTAAATGATGAGATTAAAGATGAAATTATGAGAATAAAGTCAAAATACAGTTTCAAGAATAAAGTCGAAATCACGAGATTAAAGTTGAAGTACAGTTTTGAGGATAAAGTTGGAAAAAAGTTTATATTATCTTCAAGTTTTTCTGATTCATTTGAACCAGCTTCACCCTAGCCTATTCTATAAAACACACTACCTAGTGTTTTAGCAACAAGCAATTCTTTTACCTTTTATCACATTAAAACAACATTATGATTTATTCTCGTCATTTCGACTTTAATCTCGAAGCGACGAAGGGAGAAAAAAATATTCCACAATTTTTTTTTCAGTGTGGCTCTAATACTCCGTCGTACACATTTACTGTAATTGAAATAAAAATAAAAACTTTGAATCCAGATTAGCTCCGTTTCTTTTGAACTGAAGCTGTCTCAGATCTCATGATCAAAATGACCAGCAGATGGCGTTATAGGCAAGTAAACAGTTTTTAAAAAGACTTTTTTTTCACAGTTAAATCAACCTCATCGTGAAATATCTGCAAAGTTTCAGGCAGAAATGCCGCAATAGTCATCTAACATCGTCCACCGCGTTTCTTTCTCCTGCTTTCTATCTCTGGTATCACTAGGTGATTTTCAGGAGGACCACAAGGAGAAAAGGAGCAATGCAAAGCAAAACTGCCCCATAAATTAGCGCTCACCGATAGATCAACTGAAGCCATCTTTTGTACGCAGCCCATTTTACCAAGCAGACCCCCATAAATCTCATTAGCAGGGTTATAATTTACCACCTTTCACAAAACTGTCATTGTTTTTTTTTTTGTGTGTGTGTTTTTGTTTTTGTTTTGCATGGGTGGAAGTGAGGAGACTTTGTAGGGGGAAACTAGTGTGCTCTGAACAGCTTTTACTTTAAATAAATGACCAATCTATGCAGTCCAGATGTTATAATGTGGGAACACTTCTGACACCAAACAGTGGGTTTCTCAAAAAGAAGGCCTTTTTTGTTGCATTCATGTATGTCGTAAATTTGCAAACTTTCAGTTTTTTCCCGTCTGTCCCCGAAATACGGTTATGCAAGAAAATTTAAGAGAATATTATTTTTTCTATTCTTTTTTTGTTGGCTTATGTAGAGTTTTGTTTATGTTGAGAGTAAATCCTTGTGCAAAAAAGAAAACTATCTAAAGAAAACTATCTTGTGATGTCTAGAAACTTGAGGGACAAATAAGCCAGCTCCAAAGAAACCACTCCCGGTCATGTTTTTGTTCGATGCGATTGAAGTGTTGGGTTCTATATTTCCGAGGGGACATGAACGCATCAGCAGCTCTTCAAAGATGCAGTCGTGTTTGGTTGTTGGACGCAGTGCGGTGGGATGTGTATGTCTGAGCGGCATGTACCATGTGAAAACAAGAAGCGTGCGGAATAAACTCGACATTTTCATCAGTAATCCAGAGAAAGTTTAACTGCTGTCCATCGGAAGGGAAAAAAGGGGGAGAAATTGGTACGTTTACTGCTCTTGACAACTTTACCAAATCCTAGTGAGTTTTTTAGTTTGAGAAGCTGCCAGTCTATGGTTAGTTTACCTTTGTGTTTTTGTCAGTATTCATACTGTGCTTGTTTTAAAGTCTGCTGAGAATTAAGGGGCATTAATTATTATTATTATTATTATTTTGCGCGTTTTTCAGTGGTCGTTAATTCTCACTTTACGCAAAACGGACACAGAGTGACATATTTAAAGCTTTTGCGCAAATTTATTTTGTAACCAATTACCAAAATAATTAGCTTAGGATCGGAAAACTTGAGTAAACTGTATCACATTCTGCAAGGGCAGCCCTCTTTAAACCCTGCTTTACTTGGTATAAGATTTTCGGTGCATTTCGGTACTTGCGGGCAGGAGTTTCAGTCAGATAAGTTCTGTTTGTCTTTGCAGCATAATGCTCTCACTTGAATGAACTTTGATCAGCTGCTGTAGTGAACATTTTTGAAATGACTTTTCACAGAATGAGATTTTCCACATCATGAGTCAGATCAGACTAATCTCTTGAGGGGAAAATTTAACTATCATTTCCCACTTCCTCTTTATCCTGCATCCTATTCCTCCCCCATGGTGTCCATACTGGTCCAAGCAAGCCTAATTGTTTGTTCTAATGAGCACCCCAGTGAGACAGAGTGAGGATTTAAATGCAGGTCAGTAATTCTTCCCACCAGCAGTTGCAGAAGAATGGGATAAAAATCAATCAATTACTGCTGAAAAGTTCAATCTTGTGCTTCTTTGACCTCACTTGACCTCTCACACAATGTTGTCTCGACTTTATTTCTGATAAATGTTACCCTAATAGCGCTCTCTTCAAGGTGGTCCAGACAGGAAGCTGCACAAATGTGTTATGGATGTTAGAGCCGGTCTTTGGTTCCTTCTTGGAGTCTCAGAGTGCTGCAACTGTGAATAAAGCAAATCAAAAGAGCTGCTAAAATGTAAGGATGGCTTAATCTATGAAGATTTATGATTTGAAAACCTTTCATCAAGGCATTTCATAAGTCAACTTCTTTGTCATGAAGTGTTTTGTTAGTACAGTTTTGAAGGATCCAGATACAGTTAAAGTTTTTACAATCTACCACTGGAGTTGCATCATGAGAAGTTGACTTGAAACACAACCTGCCAACATTACGCCTGTTTGAAAGTAGAGAGTTAATGCTATGTGATTTTTTTTTTTTTTTTTATTTATGTTATTCCAAGCACACCGGGGGAGATCTTGAAAAGGCACGATGAAACTTTTTGCAAGTAAATGTGGTGTAGTGCACCTTTTAAAATGAGCTCACTCAGTTTCTATTTGAAGGCTTGTCTAATTTTACCCCACAGTCTCGTCCTCTCCCTCGTTTTCTCCCCTTCAACCTTTGCGGGACATTATGGAAGACTGTTTACCATCTGGTTGTCTACCATTTATAATTTTGAAAAGTTTGAAGTCTTCGCTTGTCATTTACACACTCAGATGGCACTTTCCAACACCGCTTGCCAGGTATGCATTCTTGTGTTTATTTATCATTCAGGAGAGGGAGATGAAAAGAGCTATTTTTCTCTTTTCACAGCAGTAGGAAACAATTATTCTGCCATTAAGAGAGACTTTGGCTGGAGTGTACATGTACCATATGGACAGCTCTTCAGAGTAGCCTGTGGGTATTCATTTAGATGGATAACTTATCTCCGTATGTTAACAGCATGCTCTGAAATGCAGCAGATTTAAACTAGAGCCGTGTATATCGTGTCTCTGTGTGAGATTTATGGCAGCGTCTTTAGTTGAGGTTTTGTGTTCAATTGAGATGAAGAGTGGACATCAGGGTGCTTTGTCTTCTGCAGTGAATGAAAAGCTGTTGATCTCTTAAAGCCTATGTGTCACAGGGCAAGCTGCAGGAATAATGTGGGAAAAGAGGGCTGAATGGCTTTTTTAGGGCTGTTTTTTGCAGGGGTAGACAGTGTAAGAGGGTAACAGAGAGGTCATGCAAGGTAAACATGACACCAGTTCTGATATAATAAAGACTCTGTCCCAGTTAGCCTTTTAGGACCTCTGAAAAGTCCCAGGTCCAGGTAGGATTTTTTCATTTGTTCTGAACATAAACATCCAATCTCAAACGACAATGTTTTAAAGAAACGAAGCCGCTATGATCCCAGGAGACTTCAGTCATACTTCCAGTGTCCCGTGGGCCTTGTTGGGGGAGACGCTTTAGGCATCGTTGTGTGGTAGGTCTGTGACTGAGAGAGGGAAGGGCAGCTTGAACTCCGGACTATTTTTAGTTTTTTCCTCCTCCGATGTGTTGTTGGGGGAAATAATTGTCTCACAGAAGTTCCCTTTTGGATTTGGATACCCAAACCAACCCAAGATATTGGTTGAGTCAGTTTGTGAAATTTTTATCTTTTTCTTTTTGAATGTTATTGCGCTCAATGACTTAAATGCATTTGCAGTCAGTTTATCATTAAAAACCTTGATTATTCAAGTTTTCAGCTTTATTAAGTGAACAACAGTCGTAAGACAATGGGTCGACCAGCAGTGTTGGGAGTTTTCCTGTTGTTCTCATTTTGACCCAGCCTGTCTCCTGGCGTCTCAGTTTAAGTTTAACGGGAAGCATTCTCTCAGCAACCAGTCAAAGAGGGACGATATAATGCAAATGACAAAACATTGTGGCTAGTGTATTGGTGCTTGGAGTACAAAAATGCAGCAAGTATTTTTTTTCCATTGGTTGATGGAAACATGGCCTGTGGAAAACGTCCAGTCGAAGTGCATCATTTGCAGACTGGTAACAGCTTTGTACCATCAAGATCATTGTTAACCTCTTACCGTCTCAGGCATGTTTGGTATGCTTGCAGCTTAGAGCCCACACATGGAGTTAACCTAATTATACGAACAGGTGTATTCAGAAACTCCATCTGAAATGGCCAGAACATCATCTATCTGTAAGAAATACAGCTTCCGGAGGCGTCTTCAGCCATTTTCATGAGCATATTTCTGTTAAAGCTTTGGTGAAATCTATTTGCAGAGAAAAATTGTAAGCAATGCTCTGTTATGAAATAAGCATTTTAAATCTTACAACACTGATAGCTGTCTAATTGGAAATCAATGTAACTGTAAACTATTGGCCTATAAGCATTCAGTCTTTCATAAACTGCCTTTAAAGTAAATTGCCCAGACTTTCATAACCTTGTAAGCAGCCTAGTTGTGTGCAAAGTTTTTGCCTTGTTTTGACTGGTCTGTTAGTCTCCCTGAAGGGACAGAGAAAGTGGCATGTCTTCATAAGAGAAGTAGCATTTTCCTCTGAAGACGTTCATTTCTTTCAGTTCTCTCAGAGCCTCTGCTTGCAGTTATTGGTCCCAGAGGACACTTCACCTATAACGTATCAAGCCACACATCTTACACTTGCATTTAATGTAATTAAGATTTTAACATACTTGTGATGATGTTTCTTATATATTTCTGCATTATTCACATGAGTGATGTATCATGGCCAACATCCCCCCCCCCCCCTCCCCAACCATCTGTTTGTTTTGTTTAAAGACAGGAATTTGGGCTCTGAGTGCCTGGATCAGTGTAAAGTATGTTTATCAGCTCATCTGAAGAAATTATCCATTGCAGGTATTTCTTTTAATAACCATCAGATTGGCTCTCCTGGCATCTGTCTTCAATTAAGGGGCAAGATGCAGATTCCCATGTGGGGGGTTCATGCTGCGGGTAATGCAGTCATCAGCTGTGGGAACCAAATACTCTCCATTTGTGTGAAATGGCATTTAGTTCAAGCACAGGTGGTCACCCTGGCATGAATGTAAAGCCTGTATGTGATGTTTTCTTTAGGGCTTAAAGCGTGGCCATGCTGCCTCCTTAGGTAAACAAGGGCTAGAAATCCTCATATGTTGGCAAGTAGGAGCTTTAAGTTGATGAGTTATGATTGTTGAATTATTTTCAAAGATTTTACTACCTTGTCCTGTTTGGTAAGACTATTTAAAACGTGTTTTTCTGACTCTATACAAATAAACTTTCTATGCAAATCTTTTCCTAAGTAAATGGAAAAGCGTTACGGAAACCCAGACGTCTATGTTGCATTTAGGTTTTAGCCTATTATTCCCAGCCCAGCCTCTCATTGACAAAAACAGATTAGCATACTTTTAGTCTGGTCATTAGGCAGGGTTAGCTCAGAGGTTGTAGTGTTATCAGAGGAATTTATTAGGTCACTGTTTACTGCCCCTCAGCAACAGCCCTTCTCCTGCATGCTTCAGGAGCTAACCTCTCGCATAAAAATCAACAAAGTTTGATCAAAAACTTCTGACTCCTTAGTGTTACACACATAATGTAATGATAGCAGAGCAACATAGTCAGGACTATTTGTTATGGTCTTTGCTCAACAAGTCCACTGACCGTATATTCAAAACCAGAAAGAATCATTAAAACTAAGATCTAAGCTGGATTAGCTTTATTTTGACGGCATATAAATATTTAAATGATTTTTTAATACTCTTATGTTGTACTTTGAGTTAAGCACATAGAAAGTTTTCTTTGGGAGGATTAAAAAGCCTCAGTTTAGACCATGTTGCCACTAAGAGAATCCAGAGTGAAGCAGTGTTCTTACCGTGCATATCCAGCTCCTTGCATTACTTCCTGCACTTGTTATTTGGGGAACCACCTGGCAATGGGCTGGGGTGGGCTGGGGTTGGCCCTGGCTGGCCTGGCTGTCAGCTCGGCACAGTGGCCAGCAGATGCAATAGGAACATTTCTCATCCTAATCCCCGAAGAATTCCTGCTTCTCTGATCTGGCTGGCTGAAGATTGTGATGTTTAAAAGGGCCCGAGGCTCACCAGGAATCACAGAGGGACAAGTTCTCATGGACTGCCTTAATTTGCTGTAAGGAGATGAAGAAGCAGTGATGTGAGAAACTCTGAGGCTCCAAAGGGACACAGCTTATCGTTAGGAAAACCACAGCCTGGCAAAAGCGATTAGTATACATGCCACAAAGTGTGAACATGATCTGACTATATGATTACTAGTATTCAGGGATTGATTTTGAGGCGCCACAAGCTGCTAAGCAAATTCGTACAACCAAATAAGTGGAATTTTCCTTTGCAGTTTAGTGTATACATTCATTCATACTTTATATTTTTAGTATTAAGCCATTTATGATGCCAATTTTGAGGTACGTTTGAAAAAAAATTATGGTTTGATAATATTGTACTCAGATTAATGGTGCATATACTAAATCACACACTGTGCTCATCCAGTGTCAGGTTGGACTTATTCCTAGCTTTTCTGCATAGATTATTCCCCGCTCATGTTTCCGTCGTCTCTACAACTCTCCATCCCAACTTCACTGTGCATTAGTAAGTGGCAGGCCTGAGCCTACACAGGGCAGTGAGCACTGGAATGGGAAGAATTTCCCTTTTTTATACAAGATCTGTGTTGACTGTGAATGGTCAAGTGAGGAAGATGAGTCAGATGACAAAAATAATCACATAGTAAAGCACAAACACAATTCAGCATGAGAATTTTATTTACCATGAGTCTGGTTCGTGTCTGAACATTTACGTTTTCTTTTGTCAGCTCCAGAGGTCTGCGTGTCATGCCAGAGGGGTCCCATTCTGCTCTCCACCAGGGCCCAATGGGGGAAGGTAAAAAAAAAGTACTTTTGCTTTTTGTACAATCATAATTTTTATGATATGGCCATTATATAGGGGGATAACTCCTGCAGCTGTATCTGACTAACTGCTCTATCCTAACACACCGTCTGCATTGGGCGCTAAAGGGAAAAATGCTGGAAATGGAAGAAAAGAGGAAATGTAGAGGCTTTGAGAAGCAAGCTGAAAGAGCAATGAACTCCCCTCCTACACTCCCGGCTGGCAGAGAGGCTCTTTGTGTAGCTGTGGAGCTCAGCCAATTCACTTCATACGACTGAAACCCCTGAACACAAGCACAACTTGGCAAAATGTGTCAGATTCTCTGACTAGTTATCCTAGCCAGGGACTCTGAACTTGTGTGCTGGGAAGAGGGGGGGGGCACTCAAATTACATATTATTTTAGTGTTTATAATCTGTTGTAGAGGCCCTGCTCTGTCACAGGCCCTCTTTGTATCTGTTTGCCTGCTCTGTCCTTCAGCTCCCCACCTCCTCCTCCTCCTCCTCTCCTATCTACTGAACACATTTGGCACTGGTCTTCCACTTTGGCTGATGAATACCAATGTGTCAATGGTTGCCTTTTTCCGCAACGGCTGTCCCTTTGCTCCAGCGTTGGCCAGAGGGGACTTTTTGGCTGTAGGAAACTTGTGCCACCCTCATGCAAATTTGTGTCTATGGCCACAAAAGGCCCCTCTCCACCAAATACGTGTTATTACAGCTCATTTTCAGATCATATGCCTGGACAAAATCACCTTGGCAGACCGCACACTCACTTGTAGCTGAAACCTTTTCTGACCAATTTGCTTATATACCAGTTGTTGGAGTGTGGCCGACCCAGCTCCTTTTGCTGTGGATGGATGCTAATTCAGTGGCAGAGCTGCTGGTTGTGCTGTCTGTGTGAGGGGATGGCTGGATGTGGATGTGCTCTATCACCATGAGACAAAAATCACTGCAAGCTAAGATGATCCATCTCATCTGGTGGTGTATTTACTCTATTGTTTGCAGCTTGTTTTCCTGCAGAACACCCCTCGGATGTCCCATTAGTGGTAATCTTTCACTTCAACAATTCATTTTATTATGCTCACAGCCAACCTGTCAGATATATTTACATTTTTAAAATGCAAATTTATACCAATGTTGTCAATCCACTAATGATGGCATAACAAGGCATCAACAGACATGAGGCTTCATGAGAAAACTCTCAATGATAAGAGTTCTCTCTGACCTACTTAACCCCAAACAGGAATGTAGCTGCGTGTGCAGAATATACAGCTTTAAAGGGGTTCTGGGGGGGTGTGGATGGATCATCTCCATTCACTGCAGCTTTTCCAGACCAGTGGGCATAGAGTTGTGGACATAGATCAATGATGGCAGGGATGGCCACATCTCTGAGTGGGCTTGTTAAGGGAGCCTCTGGACTGGAACTTTTCCCCTGCTTAATCGCCTGTAGCGTTAATCACATGCACCCTCAGGTGAGAGACCGCAGTGACTCCTGTTCAGGATGCATCTGAAGACATGCTGCCCACTCCTGCACATATTAGTTCAATGTGTCTTGTTTGTTCACAGTATTGCATTGGTGTGGGAATTGTTCATGTAAATTTAATATTTGCAAACTAAAGGCTGTTGTCATTTTAATTTTATAATGCATGTCATTCTTTCACTCACCCTCTTGTATCCATTTCAAAAGAAATAATTTCAATGTAAATTGTTTTACAGCTTCCCACAATAGGATTCCTTCTATAGAGCTCTTCTGGTGGATTACCCACATTAGTTACAGCCTCTCAGCCTTGCTTGTTCTTGGGCTGTTTGATGACCTTTTCAAAACTTATTTGAATCTATAAAACTCTTTACTTAAAACTTGGCTTCGTCTACAACTTGGAACAGTTGGCATTTTGTAAACAAGCCCTTCACTAAAAACTCCGCTTAGCCATAATAATGATGGGGTCCGTTTTTATTATGTAGTTTCTCTTAAGATTTATTAGAGCGTGTGAAAAAGCTGATACTTGCTCTGTGTTTAATTATGCACAAAATGCAGGCAGAACCAAGTACCACATATTTCTAATTCTTCATTTAACTGCAACTGATGGCAATTTAAAAAACCCCACTACACCCTTTGTAACCCTGCATGTAATAAACAGTGTATTGTGTGAAGTCAATGTTCCTCCCTGAACCTTTTCTTTTACTTAACACAGCTGTCCAGCCACCAGACTGTGTGTGTACTCTGCAGAGAGGCGCTAACGGAGCAGCTGTTATGCTGTAGACTGTCAAATTGGTGATAATATTTACAAGTTGATTACACCTCAGGTCCCATAAGTGAATGTTGTCACAAGGAAATGTAGGTTTATGAAACGATTTAGTTCTCTGGGAAAAGTGTGCCCTAAGAAATGTTGGCGGCTGTGTGTGTATGTGTGGGGGGAGTGGGGGTTGATGAAAGTTTCCAAAGTGGATCATCACATGCCTATGCACTGAGGTCAGCTGGCACGGCTGGATCCTTTAAGAGGCAGCGGCTGAGAACAGGCAAGTTTTAGAGCATTACATTAGATCTTTTTTGTCTTTTTAGTACTTTGACTAATCTGCTTCTAAGGTAGACACACACTTCACCCCATTTCAAGTGACATGTTTCTTTTTTTGAAGGGATAAGCTGTCAAAGTAACCATGAGAGTCAAATATTGTCAAAATTAATCCACTGACTTAAAAAAAAGATAAATTGAACATTTCTCTTGATATTGGTGTTAAATTGTGCTAAAAAAAAAAACAACACAATTTTTGTTTCACTTTTACCTTTCAGAATTTCCCTCAAACTTCCAGCACAACTTTTTGACCTTGACAGTCAGGAATGCAGATTGAGTTTGTGTGTGTTTTCAGGGTCTGTTGTTCAGTGGCTTATTTACTGACCTTCTGGCTAATTATTAACACATTAAAAGCTCGTTGTGAGGTCAAACACAGATGTAAATCCATCGTTGTGCCTATAAGAGAGAATGTTTTAAGCTAAAAGACCCTGAAGTGACCTGAATTCCACCAAGGAGTGAGAAATCAATCCAGGCCATCTGACTCAGTCATCCCCAGTTTTCTGACACATGCTGTTTGATAATAGCTTGTGAAGACTTCAGCTCTAATCCTTGGAGGCACCCACAGTGTTCAAGCCTCACGCCCTCCTGAGAGGTGGCCATTCACCGTTGCCAGGTGGGGAGGAGTTTTTCCCTAAGGAGATCAGACCAGATTGTCAGAGGTTGGGAAGGGGTGCTAAAAAAAGGAAGTTATTGGTTCCTGATTGGCAGAAGGTTTTATTTAAGATTCAGAGGAAAACATGTTCCTTCTTAATCCGCTGAGGAAAATGGGGTCACACACGCTCTGAGAGATCAGTTCAGAGATCAGCAGTTGCCACCTAGATATGGTTTGCTTTGTTTTGTTTCTTCTGCACACCCTGCAACCCTGAGTTGGATTAAGCTATGTAGAAAATGAATGGATGAAATTGAGCAATCTGATTCAGTAATTATGGCCGAGGACTTTCCACAATGTGACAGTCTTCATTGTTTAAGGTTAATTAAGGTGAGTCACCATTAAAATGATGACTCGATGCAGCCATGTAAAGATAAATACAGGTAAAATGTTTGGATAGGTCTTTGTCAAGATAGGTCTTTGTCATGTGTGAAAAGTTGTCAATTTCTCTAAAGAGATTTGAGTTATGGATGAATTGTTACATACTATAGTAATAATCACTTATTTAGAAATGTTGGATAATTTCTGGAGAAATATCGCAGGGCAACTTTAGATGTGATTCATTATGTACCAAGTTCAGATTATTCTTTTGATCCATGAGTCAGTATGAATCAAGTAGGAACGTCTGTGCGAAGGGCAACAACAGCAGGCGGGAGCTTGTTTCTTTCCTTCTATGGGATGTTTGGTCCACTTTGTTGTCAGCCTTTCATACTTGATTTTTCTTTAAGAACGTAACTTTCAATGAACAGATGGGTGACAAAATATGCTTGGAGATTATTTTAAAAGACAAACTTCAAACTATTTCTGACACATTTACCTTATGCCCTTTTCTACTCCAAAGTGCTCTTTTAACTTCAGTATATTCATTTGCATGGTGAACATAGATATAGGCTGTGTTGTTCCTGTTTCTTTGCACTTGATTTGCTTAGAAAACAAGCCAGACTGTGTGGCACAGAAAGAACTCACTGACAGGATTTTATCATTGGTAAATTTATAAATAAACTATTTGCCTTTCTTCCAATTTCAGCTGAAATAGTCACACAGGTGTTTCTTTTTAGGATGCAGTGAAATATCACTCACCCATCATAAAAAGATTAGTCACAGGAGTAGGAGGGAGTTGGAGCAAGGAAAGCTGATTTAGGAGTCTTCCCGACACATTTATTCTCCATACATCTCGCTTCATCGAACAAATCACATCACTTAAATCTTAAGGTAGGAAAGAATTGATGCGTTTAAACCTGAGCAATTCACATAAATCTTTTAATTCACTTTGTCTCATTGAGATGTTTTAATTATATTATATTAGTTATTGTTGATGTTTGAAATGTTTTAATAGGGCGTATTGGAGCCATGCACTGTAATCTTCAACTGTTTGTTACCCTCGTCAATGTCTCCATAGTTGCTGTCGGTCAAGCAGACACATTACGCAATGCTCTGCAAAAAGAGATCTAGAACCTTTCCATCTCATCGAGCCAAAAGCATTTAAATAAGCTGAGCACATTGATATGGCAATTTTAGATTAGCTTTTGCTTGTCTTCCATAGAATTTGCATGGTTATCTGCATAGAGCTGGTTTGCATGCACTGATCAGAAAAAGCGAGTCACATCATCTCGGGGTTGTGCAACTAACCATCGTCACAGCTGCATGCTGTGACTTATCTCAGAGAAGGTGGAAACTTTTTACAGGATGCATTAATATTTAGCAGTTATGCCAGTGGGGATTTATGCAACAACATAATGTTTTATTTTGTTTAGTTGTTTTCTGTGTTATGTGTGTCATAGAGAAGGAATGCAGAAATAGTTTTTGCTCATTCCAGAAGGTTTTCTATATAAAGGAATGCATTGTGTTGCATACAGGAACATTTTCAGACCTGAAATCATCTGTTGTGTGTGAAGTGGCAGCCTTTTTGGAAAAGTTAACAACCAGGTGCTCACTCAGAGACTCTCTCATGTCTTTCATATAATCATCAGAGACATACAAATTTATGAACTCTCAGCATTGTTAACTGTCTGATAAGCTCAGACTGAAAAGGAAACAAAGACTAGACTTAACATTACCAGTTCTAGACTGATTACTCACTGAACCCCTCTGTCTGCTCTGTGATGAAGAACAAGCATTTATCCTTCTTTGCATTCCTCACACTTTTTCCTCATCAAATCCGCTGTTATTTCGTATGTTATAAGCTTTTCTTTATTTGTTTTAACATTTCATTATCGGTTATTAATGTTAGAAAAAAGTGCTTCTGGGTATTCTGTGCCTTTTACAAAAACTAAACAAAAAAATGGGATGTCATGCTTTTATGATCAACACGCCTTTGTGTGTAAACGTTAACCCTAACCTATCAATGAAGAAGATGGAATTTGAAGAATTACAATGAGGGATTGTTTTCTTTTCCTTGGAATTTCAATTATTTTGCTTTTGATACTTGGCTCAGTGCACAAATATCTGAGCTAATGGTCTGTGCTAATCTTACAATTAGACTTGCCGAATGGGTTGCTGACTCTACCTCGCGTTAACGAATGAACTTGACCAAATACCAGCTAGAAAGGATGAAGGCAGGGAAATATTTGTTCACCACTGACAGGACAATTCCCTGATTGTTTTGCTAATCACCCCCCCCCCCCTCCCCCGTTTCCACCTGTTGTCTGTTCCATTGATTTCCAATTACTATTGCTTCCAAACTGGGCAGATTGATACCCTAGAAGTGATGCTGGGTTTGGCTTACATGCTAATGATTTTGTGTTCCCTTTACATTTTTTTTTCAGCAGTGAACTATACAACTCTGTATCTTTGACTTGGTTTATGATTATGTATCTAAGTTCACACACACAACATGCACAGCAGAAACAAATAGTCTCAGATGTATTATTCTTTAGAAATGGAGGTGTAAATATGAACATCCCAGTTCATACCTGACAAAATTTTTTTCTAATGCCCATTTTTTTAATTCATAGATGAATAAATATAAACATGCTCAAAAGTCATGCTTGGACAGAGTTCTGGTAAATCATGTGGATATAAAGCAAAGCCTCTCTCATTCTGATAAAGTAAATCATCATGGAAGATGTAAATGCTTGTTACCCTCTACAGTTAGCCTGAAGGGTTTGGCTCTATAAGAGCTCAAAGCCCCCAGGTCAGAGGAAAAATAACTGAGTTGGCACAGTACCATTGGGCTGAACCCTTTTTGCTGAAATAGAGCCAAGTGTGTTACTCTTATTCAGGTCAACACACATGTTCGGCTGGCCAGATGGGACTTGGGGTTCCCAGTATTTTGTTTCAAATCATGCATCCAAATCTGGCAACAATTATTGGACCTGAGCTTGAGCAAAAGCGATCAGATGCCAGAACACAACCGAGCATGCAGACAGTTGGCCTCAGTCGCCGAAACGAACATGAGTACCAGGTTCAGGCTGAATCGCCATGCATCCATGATAGCCGCCTTATGATATGTGCATTTACTTCTCATACCCATAAAACCTTCATCCATCCATTTTATATATTCACTTTTTCCAATGCAAGGTGGAGCTTTTTCCGGCAGCTATTAGTTGAGAGGCAGATTACAACCTGGACAGTATGCAGTCCATCAGAGGACACACTCACTCCTAAGGAGAAGCTAGAGTGACCATTCTACCTAAAATACATGTTGATGTAGGCTACTATGGAAGGTTCTGATTCTTGCTGAAAAATCCCTATAATTTGGACTTTAGAAATTAATTGTAAAAGCATTTTTTCTACCAATAAATTAAATTAAGTTGAGATTAAAAAATAATCGGACAGCTGTTAAGCTCAAGATCTTCAATTTCTTCTGTCTCAAACCAGAAGTCACAGAATGCAGGGATGGCCACCTTTTGTTAATATCTGTCCAAAGCAACAGGCGCACTGGAAACACTTTGCATCGCACAGGACCAGGCACGCAGCTTGTCTTAGATAACCACATTGTCATTTGCATTCCCTTGCACAGCTTGTTTTAACATGGACGGTACTTGGTCCAGCAGTGCTGTTTTCCCCCAAAACATGTGGCTTGTTTGTGGTATCAGCTCCAGATAACTCCCATCTGCAGAGGCTCTATCTGAAGTGGTTACTCAAAGCTGCAGCAGGGTTTGCGCTTGTCCTGAAATTAAGTGTCTGCTGCCTGGATTGTTTCTACAGTACAACTGCTTACTTCTATAGTTCAGCCACTCGTGACATGTTTGGTCATCTGACTAGTAAATTCAAGGATTTGCAATGGTAGAAAAATGTAAACATGCTATTTATCTTACTCAATGCTGTTCCCTTCCTCTTTCTCCTCCCAGCTTTATTATACAGGGATATTTGATCTGCAGGAAGAAATGGAAAGAGGAAGGGAGTTTCACATGGCAGATTTAGCAAAGCTCAAAACCTAAAGCAAAGGCTGATGCAGTAAAGGAAGCGGATGCTTTATTCTAATTCATATTAGTGTGTAGAAAGTGTAATAACCCACCACTACACTCCCTTTACACCATAGACCCTATGATTTGTCACAGAGTGTAAACAGAGCTTTCTCTAGTGGTCAGCTCATGCTTGCCAGCTCATCTGTCTCCCCCAGTGAGGTTGTGCATGGGAACTGTGCTGTTGGGAAGTTTTGGGGTGGATTGTGGAGCAAGTAGTGTAGTGCGAACTGCATGAGCTCAGTACTGAGTCATGGAAAGTTTTAGGATGCCAAGTCGGGTATGTGTGTGTGCATGTATAAATCTGAATGAACTGAAAGGCAGTTTGTCTTCATGTGAATCTATTCATCCAACTGCCCATCACACTGTTTTCAAGCCTTCATAAATCACTGTAGCCACTTCCCTCTTTTTATAGTAAATATTTGGCTTGTTAAGATCATTTATTCCACTGAGAACCGCAAAATGTTGCATGATTTGCGCATGAGAAGAGTCAAGTTGGCAAACTTGTAAAAAGTTAATTGTGTGGTTGCATCTTCTCCACAAAATATAGTTTGTGTGACATCTGTGAACTGTTGAACAATGGTTCACATCTAAATATTTAGTTACAGACCTTGCTAGCACTCTAGGAGGCTAAAATAGGTAGCTACATCTGCAAGCTATTAACACCGAATGGTACTCTCCATCCCCACTTGGCAGTGTTGCTTACTTGAGACATTTGGCTGATTTGTGTAAGGGCAGTTTTTGCCTTGTACATTTCCATTTATTAGTCTGAAGTCAAATTGAATAACAAAGCTTCATTTCTTTAGCTTGGCAAAAATGGTTTTGGCCTCTGTGCCCTCTAAATATTTAAGGAAATGGAGCTCTCTGCACAGTGGTCACTCAATGCTCCATTCTCACAACAGTATGAGTTCATATATTTAGGAAATGCTTACAAGGAAAATTCCCCATCTGGCCAGGAAGTAAGTGAAACAGAATACAGATTCCATTTCTCTAAAAATCAGACGCAGCCCCATAAAGACACATAAACAAAGCTTCTGGTAACTTTGCTCATTTTTTTCTTCTCATCTGTTTCCCCTGCTCTGTTTTTCCAAGGTTCACCCATCAGTAGTCAGAACAAGAGGAAATGTCTGTGCTTTCCGTAAAATATGCAGTTCTGCAATTAAGCCGTGTCAGTAATGATTTGTAGGAGTTTTTTTTTTTCTGTAAGCCACAATTTGTTGTCTTTACCTTTTGAGTAGAAACACAGATCTCTTAGCTTTCTTTTGTTAATTCTTATATTAGTTGTCTGTAATTGTAATTATATCCCCAAACGTGGAGTGCCTGCGATATAAGAGTTTCATCACAACTGCCGACAGATATCCTTTGTGTGAGCGCAATAACAATTGGAATTTGATACACTGTGTACCTGTTTAGGTCCACAAGGGGATGATCTACATTAAATTTCAGCATTTTGGGATTTATGGTTTCTTTACCAGGTGGCGCTTTATGCACGAAAAATGACATTTTTGCCAATATCTCTGGAACTATTTACTATTGGACTTTGATACTCAGTGTACCTGTTTAGGTCCACAAGAGGACGATCTTTATCGAATTTCACGATTATTGGATTTATAGATTCTCCACCAGGTGGTGCTTTATTCACAAAAAAATGTATTTTTGGCTATATCTCTTGAACTATTTCTCTAATTGACCTCAAATCAAGTGCAAATAAAAGGTCATTACCTCAGGATACATCCTGTGCTGATGTCATACCGGGCTGGTTCAAAGTTTCCACACCGCATTGAGCTTTGTGACTGAACATGTGCGTCTTTATATTATTGTATTGTATCTATTCCAGGATTGGGGGTGTTCAGGGTTATACCCGTAGCCATCGGTTCCAACAGCATAAGCCTTGTTTGAACACTTATCGCATGTTATTTAATTTAACTTGTGCCTTTCTGCTGTTTTCAGGCAGTTTGAAACTTTCTCCTAAGGACATTTCTCAAGAGTTTATGACCATCTCAATATAGAAACTGCATTTTAATTAAGATATGCCATATTAGCAAAAAAGACTTGCCTTAATTGTTTGGAACGGCCATTTTGACTTTTAAAAAAAAGCAGGTTTTGTTTACATCCTACTCAAGCTGATCATAAAATGTCTCAAATAGTGACACCTGCTTTCTTTATGTGATCTCCTCTTCCAGAATCTACACAGTTGTCCTCACCCCTGTCTGCCAGTGACCATGTCCAGGGTAACGTAGATTTGAGCCCCGACTGTTATGGTCTAATATGCGTGGATCCACTGGATGGAGAGTGTGAGCGTCCAGTCAGCCTTGTTTCCACGCTGTCATCTGGCTCATCCCGTGATAGTCGGAGCCTTTTTGGAAGCACAGCTGCCCTTCCTTCCTCCACCACACCTCCCATACCAACTGAAGAGGATATAGACCTGGAGCTGAGCCCACCAGAAAGCACCAGAGAGCAGACCAGAAACCAGAGCCCCGCCCTCACAGGTTCTAAGGAACGCTGGCGGGAACGTCTGAAGCCTAGAGTAACCAACAGCCAGCGAAACAACAACAACGCCACCGCCACCAGGGCTGCGAGTGGTGAAGTACCTCACATCCCCACCTCACCTGTCGTCACAGACGCCATGGCGCCCAACTCAAAGCTGACCTACGTTGACCGCGTTGTCATGGAGATAATCGAGACGGAGCGCATGTATGTCAAAGACCTGCGTAGCATCGTAGAGGTAAGTGGATGACCGGTTGGGATCAATTCGCTTTTACTGTTGGTTATTTTTTCACTTTGTGCAAGCAAGTTACTTATATTCTGGAAACACAAAGAACACAAAGAACTTGGATTTACATGCAGCTATGACATGATGTCTGCAGCGTTTGATAGAAGTGATACATTGAACAGCCAGGAACCAAAATGCAGATTTAGTCTTTGAGACCATATAATGCCTCCTGTGTTCCAAGCAGCTGCTTGTGACTGAAAATTAGAGCAATGCATCCAGTAGACGTTTTTCTCTTTCACTTCAAAGGTTCATTCTGATTTACCTACTTACCGAACAAATCAGGCAGTGGAAAAAATTACCGACTGACATCTGCTGGCTGCTTGTGTGTTTATAGCTTTAGAGTTCATAAAGATGAAGGCAGTCAAGCAGTTTATGATCTGGATGTGATGTTTTCTATAAACTGTTGTGTGTATATATACAGTGCAGTGAAAGTTTACAGCCTTTAGCCTGGGTTTATGGATGGAGGGCCCATATCTGGAGGCAAAAGTGGGGTGCGTTGCACAACATGAATCTCTGGGTCTGTGATCTTTTTGACGATATTGAAAGTCTCATCTCAAAGATATAAAGAGTGGAAGAAAAAGAGACGAGACAAACCATTTATTTCTTATCACTTTTTCCAGGTTTGTTGTCTGGCATCAAGTTCCATATTGGGGTGCCTCTATCCCCCAAGTCTGTCCTCAGTTTAGGAACAAGGCAGTCAGCAGTCAGCCTGCAGACAGTAATGGCTTTAACATGTGAGGCATTTCTGAGCTTGACTGGCAGTAAAGCAACTAGGACCTCCTCACCTTTCCTCAGACTGCGCTGGCGTCTAGCATTGGCTGTGGGAGGGAGTGCTGCCTCGGCTCTAGTTTTGAAGAAATGACTTGCTCCTGATAACCACTTCTTAGGAATTTTATTTCATTTGACAAGAGAAGCAGTCCAACCTGGTCTGGCCTCAGTCACTTAGGCCCTGCAGCAAGCTCCTTCCTGCTCTGAACTCTCAGACTCTCTCCCAGCCAAGACAAACACCTTCATCTTTGCACGAACTAAAGAAAC
Organism: Pseudomugil tenellus; assembly: GCA_037177515.1. Taxonomy (NCBI): domain Eukaryota; kingdom Metazoa; phylum Chordata; class Actinopteri; order Atheriniformes; family Pseudomugilidae; genus Pseudomugil; species Pseudomugil tenellus. The sequence continues at coordinate 8,311,909 of JBAMHX010000022.1, forward strand.
GATGCAGATGAAAGTGAAGACGTTGGGGTTTAGTGAGGGAACAGATGTGGCTTTTGTCCTTTCACAATGACAGTCTGGCGCCTGTCATTTTGATTCATATTTTGCACCCAGTTTTGGATGTGACAGCAACTAATTTGGTGTTGGATTTTTTTTAAGGGAACTGAATTAAATCCTCCATATTTTACTGAACCTATGAGCGGCTGCTTCGCATATCAGTGCATCTTGTTAACTTCTGTTACTCAGTCGCACTTTTCTTAACAGTCTGTACGTTAGATGCAGTTTGACAACAGCTGTTTGACCCCCACTGCTTTCACATACTTGAATACATCCCAAATAACTGTCCTGATCACACCCAGAATAATTATCCTCAGCATAATAAAATAAGTTGGGTTGTTGGTGCTTATTCCTTTTTTTTAGAGAGGCCTGTTCATTCTTTATTTTTGTTACCCATAACAGTGTTAATACAGGAAAAAGACCTTGTCTGTTCTATAATAAAGAACAGCTTGCAGCGTTGTAACGTATGAGACATCATGCTCTGCATTAAATCTCACAGTATGCTGAAGGTCACATGCGTGTAGCGTAACTCAGCTGGTGGATTTTTCTCAAGGGGACCATTACTGTTTGAGACTCCTGGCTGCAGTTTAGTCTGTAGTGTGATGTGATAACTCCCCTCCTAATTTGGACTTTCTTGCAAGCCTCCTAAGTGTGTGTGTATGTTGGTGTATTTGCTTTACATTATCAGGGAGACTGTGTGTGTGTGTGTGTGTGTGTGTGTGTGTGTGTGTGTGTGTGTGTGTGTGTGTGTGTGTGTGTGTGTGT
>JBAMHX010000022.1:8312827-8327133 GCA_037177515.1 Pseudomugil tenellus
TGTGTGTGTGTGTGTGTGTGTGTGTGTGTGTGTGTGTGTGTGTGTGTGTGTGTGTGTGTGTGTGCGCGCGCGTGTGTGCAAGCTGTTTATACTCTTTATTTAGGTGCTGCTTGTTTGTATCTGTGTGTTTGGCCTTAGTTAACCTGCTCCTTGACTTTTATTTAGTGGTGTTTGTATGCCACATGAGTGTGTAATTGACAAGATTAGTGGGAAATCACCCAGATGTTGGCATTTTCTGCTTTGTAGTTCGTGGGTATTTTTATCCTGATAGTCTCCTGAGGTCCAGAGAGAGTTTGGTTCTAAAGGGGAATCAAACTTTGCTGGTGTTTCTTTTTGTGGGTACTGCAAAACCTCTCTCAGAAAGTCATATTTTTCCTCAGTGCATGGAATAAGTCCTTATAAGGATCTTCTAAGCGTCATTCAAATAACCTGTCTAGTAATTATCCTGTTTTGCTTTCCAAGAAAAATGTAAATCTCAGTGCAACAAGTGTCTTTTCATCTCCATTAAACCAGAGTAGCTGTAGCTGGAGAGTCCAATTGTCCAGAAAATAAAACATCACTCAATACAGCAGCTAGAAAATGTATTAGTCTGTATTGCTTTATGTATGTTCTTGCTTCCTCTGCTGGTTGGAATTTGAAAATGCAGGTATGATGTTTGACCATTGATGATGTATGTCCTTCTCTCTGCTGTTTTTTCAGGACTATTTGGCTCACATTATTGATATAGGCAACCTTCCCATTCGACCTGAACAGGTGTGTGCACTTTTTGGAAACATAGAGGACATCTACGAGTTCAACAGGTAAATACCCCTTTAAATACAGAAATTTGGATCTCATTACAATTCAGAGTTCTTCTGAGGATTTTTGCAACAAAATAGGATACATTTATTTAGAAAGCCATTCATTGTCAGTGAAGAGCCAGTTTCTGTCTGAGTAGAGGAAACTGATCCGTCACTGGTGTAGTTGCATTCCTGACCAGTTCTTTGGGGCAAGGAATGTTTTCCTTAACTTTGATGTGTATGATGTGAAATGTTTCTGTTTTAATAATAGGGCATGAAAGGCATGAAAGTTACGTTAGAATGATGCTTGGCTACATTTTCATGCTGAGTGACTCAAGTAAGATGCAGGGAGAAACAAACAAACAACTCCCTGCCATAAAAACCCTGTTGCAAATTCCTGAAAGCCATAGGAAGTATTGATGCAGCTGGATTTACATTTTATCATCTCATGTCAGCAAACTGTCATTGCCCCATGAGCTGCTTGCCAAAACACACATTAACATTCTTGTGTCCTCCTGTGCTGGGCCTCTAAGATAATGCCAATGCTAATAAAGAGCACCAGTTAGAGACATTAAATGCATAGCTTTTTAATTGTGTTATAGTTGTTCCAGAGTAAGAATTAGTTGGAGAAATTTTTGGATTAAAAAGTGACATTTTCAAATAGGAGGCTTTTCCTCTTTTTGTTCATTTAGCAACATTTCAGTGATGAAATCCTTGTATCAGCCAGTGAGCAGGTGCCTCATATTTACTTAGTATTGCAACAGAAGAGGCTGCGGAAGGGAAACCAGACTTTTGTTCCAGCTTTGCTGTATGTACAGTACAGAGTCAACTTCATGTTCCTCTTTTTAACTTGGCCCTAATTCAATCCCATGCTTAGCTTTTCCAACTCAACTAAGAATTTTCCATGCTTTATGACTCTTAATAACTTAGACTTGACATGGTAAATAAAATAAACAATATTTTCTTCACCTCTCACACAGAAATTGTTTTTCTTTTCAGCACTTAATACTCTTCTAACTGTAAATACTGTTACACAAGCACTCACCCATAAGAATAAATAACACTGTGTCTATAATAAATCTCAACAGCCATACATTTGTCATTATGCACGCTGGCCCGTCTGTTTGTGCTTTGTTTCAGTCCAGCCACCTCGTCCTTCATCAAAGCTTTGAAGTGCAATATGATGTTATTACATTTGACTTTCACGGGTTGTGGTTTAAATAGAATGAAGGTAGCTTTTATGGGAGTGTGGACATGGAGAATTTCATATCTCATGTTTGTTCTCAGAATGTGGAAAGTTGCTTTAAAATGTTTGGTGCCCTCTAGTGGTAGTTGTTAGTGGAGCATTTTTAAAAAGTGTTATGACTTATTTATCCTGCTTATATTGTTCCTTTCAGACATTTTCCTATTTAATATAATCTTACGATTTCACTTTGTTACATTCAGTGAACTGCTGCAGGCCTTGGACATGTGTGAGAATGACCCTGTTGCCATTGCTCAGTGCTTTGTAAACAAGGTGAGGAAAACAATCTTTTGTATTCTTTACTGCAGCCATACTAGCTTGTCACCAAATATGGACATTAATGATGCTGGAATTGTTTCCCCCAGAGTGAATACTTTGAAATCTACACCCAGTACTGCAACAACTATCCCAAGTAAGTTGTTTGAAGTTAGTTTTTACATAGTTTTGACTGTGTGTGTCATACCTAAATGAGCTGATGGGTGCTGCTGTTTGCTGTCTGCAGCTCAGTAGCGGCTCTCACAAACTGCATGAGGAGTAAAACCTTAGCCAAGTTTTTCAGAGATCGGCAGGCTGCTCTGAAGCGCTCCCTCCCTTTGGGTTCCTACCTGCTAAAGCCTGTTCAGAGGATCCTGAAATATCACCTACTCCTTCAGGTAAGGAGTTTCCTCATGGATTTTAAAGCTTTCATACAACTTATAATCAGAATAGTTGGCACTATTATGTCTTAAGTAATATTAGTCATAAAACAATGCTGCTTTAAATCACATCCTACACATTGTTTGCAACTGTTAAAAAGTTCAGCCATGTAGTGTTTTTTTTGTTTGTTTTTTCATCTGTTTTATCAAAGTTATTTGTTTAATATAGTATTTTGCAAGACACAAAATGAAAAAAGCAGCAGAAAATCCTCATGAAGATTGTGATTTACTGTGTCAGAGGTTGTAATTACTCTCTGTCCTTGAAAGGAAATTGCAAAGCACTTTGACCCAGATGAGGAGGGCTCAGATGTAATCCAGGAGGCCATTAACACCATGACAGGAGTGGCCTGGTACATCAATGATATGAAGAGGAAACACGAACATGCTGTCAGAGTTCAGGTTAGAGATCTGATAGATATGCATAGAGGAAAGAATTTATGGCATTGCAATGCAGTGCATTGTGAGTTTGCATGATTGAGAGAGTGTAAGAGTTTTGTGCTTTCATGTTCTTCTGCAGGAGATCCAGTCTCTGCTGATCAACTGGAAGGGGTCTGACCTGACCACCTATGGAGAGTTGGTGCTAGAGGGCACATTTCATGTGCTAAGAGCGAAGAATACCCGCACACTCTTCCTCTTTGAGAAGATGCTTCTCATTACCAAGAAAAGAGGAGAACACTATGTCTACAAGATCCATATATCAGTATGAGTTTATTCAATATAATTAGTTTGAACCATTTTAAGAAAAGGAAATGATAAAGGTTGTATTATAAAGCTCCATATTGTTTCCTTTGTGGTTGCAGTGCTCTACCTTAATGCTGCTTGACAGTGCCAAGGATCCCCTGCTCTTCAGTGTTATCCATTTCAAACGTCCCAAGCAGCCTCATACGGTGCAGGTAACTGCAACGTCTTTTTGATGTCCTGCAACACAATTAAAAGTGTATTTCAGTTTTGAAAATGTTGCATATCTCTTAAAAATACATAATAAGGAGACAACAAAATGATGCCAGAGTAAACAAAGTGCTACACGTTGGGGTTTTGCTTCTCCGAGGTTGAACACGGTTCTACCGAAGAGAAGCACAGACATGCTCCGCCTATTTCTGAATTTTGAAATAAAGGATTCACACTGTAGCAGAATAAATGCAGTTAAATACCTGAAAACTAAAGAAGATTGAGCAGTGCTGACTGCAGGAATATTTTTTAGATCACTTGCATGCTGACAAAGCAAGGCATTCATGAAAAGAAAAGAAGCTCTTAAGGACATTTTGAGATTATGCTGATATAAATTTCTAGGTTTTCCTACAAACACGTGGAGTTTTCTCAAGTTTTGCTGTCAACAAAGCAAAATGAGGACTGACAAAGTACTAAAACTCCCCAAAATTCAATCAAACAGAAAAATAGAGCTAGTGTATTTTCATATGTGCTGTCTTACTTTTTGACCCCAATTACATAAAAGGTGAAAATTCATAAACTCATATGCAACTTAGTCTTTTTCTCAAGCTGCTGAGAGCCGATATTACGATGCTTTGCTACTGTGAATATGTGCATGGTCTATTTTTATCCATATGAATGACTATTTAAATGAGAAGTGGCTGTTGTTTCAGGCTAGGTCTGTAGAAGAGAAGCGTCTCTGGTCCCAACACATTAAGAGGCTTATTCTTGAGAATCACAACGCCATCGTACCGCAGAAGGTAAACATTATCTCACACAGTTTGTATCTTCACATTTGTCTCTGATGGTCTTTTAATGAAAACATTTTTTTCTTTAAAGGCAAAAGACACCACTGTGGACAATACCAACTGTGAGTGTTTCAAGTGGAGCATCACTAGCGATTTAACTGTTGCCACAGCAACCTATGATGTTTCTATTGAAAGCGAATGGTGGTTCATTTTCTGTGTGTGTGTTAAATTTGACAGGAAGGCTGGGTTGTAATCCATCCCTCAATCTAAGTGGAAAAAAATAGTTTTTATAATTGCAGCTCTGAACATAATGACGTATCCTTCCGCTCCTCAGATCTGGGGAAGTACCAGTATAGTCCTGAGAGGATGATGAAAGCAGAGTGCTGTCAGGATGAGGACATCTATCTTGGAAAACTAAATGGAAGGAGGAGATCCGGTAAAAGGCCCCTATTCCTCTTTCAGCACTCCATCCAAAGAGATGCTTTAAGTTGTCTGTTTTTATTAGTCACCGTGAGAGTTAAATATATATTGTTAACATTAACACAATATTTTGTTTGATCAATAAAATATCTGCACATGGCTAAATATTTTTTCTTTGTTTTTTTAGAGCCTGTAAAACAAATCATAAGGAACACAAAAGGTTGGTACACCTTGACATTGCTGTTTTTCCAGGACATTCAGAAGCAGATTCATTAAAAGTTCTGCAGTTAAAGCCTTAGTCTGGCTGTGCTCCATTTACACCACAGCTCCAAACCACCAAGGGTATTTTTCTGCTTGATAAAAGGTCTTCATGTCTCCATTGAACTTCTGCTTTATACTCCTCCAAAGACACCTGGAAAACAGATCAATAAACACATATGAGCAACCCCCACTCCACCCAATGAAGTTAATTATATGGCACTTTGGTGGGAGCTTTTGTCATCCACAAGCTTTGTTCGGTAGTCAAATTCAGCCCTGCCTCAGATCTGCAACTCTTCCTGTTTTTATTGATCGGCCACAGAGAAAAACCTCTGTATCTTCGGCCCTCTCTTGCTTCCTGTCCAGATCCATTTTCAAAACAATTTAATGAAGAAGCAATTTTCATGTCAACCTTCTCATCAGGGTAAGGGAGTAGGTCATCACATCCTGGCTAATTGCATCATGTCCAGTTCGAGCCTCTGAGAACAAGATGCTTTTTATCGGTTTTTACCTAATCACACAACCTCCCTCGAGTCCGAGCCAGACTAACGCCTATCCCATTTGGTACCTGTTTATTGGGACTGAGATTGTGTCCTGACTCTGACTGAGCAAAACACAGATAAAATGTAGATTATTTTCATCATACGATATTTGACTTGAGCATATTTTGACTTCATTGTTATTGACATTCTCATTTGTTTATCTCTTTGCCCTTTTCCACCTATCCTTGTTTACCATGCAGCTGTTTTGAAGGTAAGTGTATGAAATCCAAATGAGCTTTTTATTAAGCTTTGAGGTTATTGGGTTGTGCTGAGATATGGTTTACGCAGTTTTGACTAAGCACTTCAAAAATCAAAATTTGCATACGAAAGAACTTCAACTAAAAATGAAAGTCTTCACTAATCCTTACAGAACTTTGCCTAAATTGCAAAAGTCATATCTCACCCAGAGCTAAAGCTGTGTTATGGTGGTTTCATTTCATTTACAGCCTAGCGATCACAGCTTGGCTGTAGCACTAACATTGGAGTAACAAACCACATGTCTATGACTTCACGCTACAGCATGCGGAGAGTGAGGGTGCACTGCTGGGGGATAGGAGCTTCCTGCAGCCAGCCACTAGTGTCAGTACACTGACCTCCAGTCTAGGCGAGCCCCAGGCTGAGAGGCCTTGTGTGGAGGATCTCATTTCCAGAAGGGCGTCTCTGGAGCAGCTAAGTTCTACTGACAGTAACCTTAAACTGGGCTCTTCACCCAGTGAGCGCAGACTGGAACAGGAGAAAGCAGAGGAGGAAGAGGAGGAGGAAGGGAAGAGTTACAAAGAAGATGTACTGATGGGAGACGACCAGGTAGCTGACTTTGCCAGTTCAGTGCTGGCAGCCATCTCCTGCTGGCACTATAAAGCCAGAGCTATGTTTTCTACTCACTTCACAACGGTGAGGGTCTCTGCCACCCACGGGTCTTCCATTTCCCGCTCCATTTCATCGGCTCACTAATACCAATTCACCACTCGTTCTCCCACACTGGCTCTCATCCTTCCCTTTTTTTCCCATGAATGGAACAAATTAACACCTTCTTCCATTTTCATTGTCCACATTAAGATCAAAGTCATGCTGCACAAGTGCATGGATAGAACTTCTGACATTAAGTATTTAGACAAATGAATGAAACCAAAACTCCTACTTCATGCATGTCTTTGTAATGTCTTGGAGTTCAGGTAATCCCATAATGCATGAACTGTATTTGTGCATCCCATCTGTGTTGTGTTGTGCTGTGTGTTTTACTAATTGTGTGCTTCGGGACGGGATTGATGTTAAAGCTTATGCTTGCATTTGCATGATAACTGTTGGTTTAATACACTCTTTTAAATGTTGTTTGACTTCAAAGGTTAATGTAGCCATCTAATTAAATATCATTATAATAACAGGAGCTTTGCTCTTTGATAATCATATTTACCAATATTTCCCCTCTGAATTTTCATCGTTGGAAAGTCTTTGTCAGAGTTAATTGTTTCTAGTGTTATTCTTTCTGAGGGTGAATGAATATGCATCTTTTAAAATGGTAGATTTAAATTTCACAGTGGATTTTTAAAGGATGGTTTCAGGGCAGGTTCACTATTCACAAACTGTAATGAAACCTATTTATGAAGTGTATTGAACAAAATCTTTCAATTCTATTCTGTGTTTTGCCCTTTTTAGGATGTAGAAAACAGAGATGCTGCTGAGCAGCAAACTACACTACTGAAAGAGACACAACCTTGCATACAGGAGAAAAATGGGGATGCTGCTATGAAAGAAACTCTCTGCACACAGGTACTTTTTAAAAGCCGGTTGATAATGTTCATACACTCATCATCCATTCAGCGCACTTCCCACACTCATCTCTGGGGGCACATGTGACATGCATTTGGTCTATTGAAGAATACCTAGCTATCCTCACAATTGTTACTAAGCTTGTTTTAGGGCTCTTGTATAATTTGTATTAAACTTGTTACCTTTTTGCAAACGAGAGTGAGTTTATGCAACACTACGTTAAACTCAGAATTATTTTTTCCTGACATATAGGTGCCCTTTACCATTAGCACAATATGCATGAGGCCCATTTTAATCATGCCTGATTCTGTATATTCATAACTCTGAAAATTAGAATACGGCACATATAGTATTGTCCTCTGCTCAGCACTCCTACTGTGAAAGGCAGCATTGGATTTGGAGACCAGTTTCAGACAGCTTCTGCATCTCTGCAACATGCAGGTTGTTATTCTCCCAAACCTTATCTCTACCACACAGCTCCAAGCTGCACATTTTTTTTAAATTTGCAGGCATTCCAAAAGTGTAGGCAGCACCTGGACCCATTTAAATTAATGACGTGCTAGCGTGATTTCAACAAAGTGAACACTGGTAGAGTCACAAACATCACTGCTGAGCTCATTTAGGATGAAGCTGATGGGCCTGTAAGAGCCACTAGCAACAGGCTGCAAATAGCATCACTACATCTCTTTAGTTTTTACTACACTTAGATGATATTCATAGAAATGAGTCACTAATAAAACTCAAGTGGACCTAATAAGATAAAACACAAGCTGCATAAATTATAGATGCTTCACATTAAACTGCTGAGATGACTTTGAAAGGGACCATTAGGCTAATGTGGGATGGAGAGTGCCTGTTATTAGAATGTGTCTTTACTCATTACATTCCACTTTACAAACACTCTTATGTTTCAGGTCAACGCACAGAGGCCGCACCTTTTAGACTGTCTTCCTCAAGCAGAAAAGAGCAGTCAGGTGGAGGTGGATCCCTCCCAAAGCCCTGAGTCACCTGTGGGTCCCACTGATCAAGAAGCAGAGACCCCAGAAACTATGGGCATTGCTAGAGAGACTGGAGAGGAAGAAGAGGGAGGGAGTGATTCTTCTGGTCTCCAAGTGGAAGAAACAAGTGTACTCACAAATGGTGAATTCTCAGAGGAAGAAGAGGAGGTGTCTGCAGATAAAAAAAGCATCCTACCGTCCTCTGTGTTGGACCAGGCGAGTGTGATAGCCGAGTATTTCATCAGCAGTCTATCTAGACGGAACAGTCTTGTTTCTGAGGATCTTGGTTTGCTTGCATGCTCTTCACTGCCAGCAGATAATGGCGTCCTTCAAAGCCCGTTAACCCATGTGGACTTGGAAAAACAGACCCAAATGGGAAGCAACTCTTTACCAGCATCACTGGTAGCCTCAGAGGCTAGTCTGTCCATCCCTCATGAGGTGCCTGATGTCAGCGAAGGGGAATGCAGATCCACTCTCTCCAAACAGGACCGCCTCCTTATCAAAAAAATCCGACTATACTACGAACATGCCGAGCACCATGATGCTAACTTTAGCATCAAGCGCAGGGAAAGCCTCTCCTATATTCCAACTGGTCTTGTGAGGCAGCTGAGCCGACAGCTTAACGGCATTCCCCAGGAGAAGATCGGCCCAGTGCACAGGAAAGACCTTTCTCGAAACAGGCCCACCTCTTGGTCTGTGTTTGATCTGCCGGGATTAGAAAAGAGTCAAAACACTGAACCGCAGAGCTCTTTCCAAGCGAAGGCCACATCTCGTACCCCTACAGCAGAAGAGGAGTTCAGACCTTCATCGGATATGCTCAAGGTTTGGGACGTCATGGAAGCTGAAGAGGAGGGGCAGGAAGTCCAGCCGACTGCAGTGGAGAGAGTTAACGATTCAAAACTGGAAGTCATATACGATGTCGAGTCAGACATGTTAGACAATAAAATAAACACTCAGGTTTTAGAGGAGTCTGAAATGAGCACTGCTTCGGAGATATCCTCCCCATCATTGCCTGCTGTAAGTCCCCCAGATGCAGAGGTGGGGTCAAATCAGGACTCTAACCCACACAGGACCCAAGAGAACCATAATTTCCACCCTACACATCTTCCTAACATCATTAGCTTCCGGACCGGCATAGAGGAAGACCAGATCCTCCAAGACATGGGGAAGATGAAAAACAAGGTGTTCCAGCTGGCTCGTCAGTACAGCCAGCGCATTAAGAACAACAGACCCATTAAATGGCAGAAGAGCCGACAAATGGCTGTAGATGAGGAGAATATCAGGAAAACTGGTAAATACAATTGAATCGATTTCCAAGTTGATTCCTTTTGCAGTAATCGTCCACTTTCTTTACAGATCAGATTCCTTAGATTAAAGCTTTTGTTGTGTTTTTGTGTGCAGGTAAGGCCAACCTCAGACTGCCTTTAAACGTGGATGATCAGGCAGTTATCCACGAAGTTCATTCTCCCAGTCCGGTCCAGACCCTCGGTTCGGGAGCCAGCTCTCAAGACGCAATATCCAGCCCACAGAGCCCACACCCCGAGATCTTCCATTGGCCAGACGTTCAGGAGCTGCGCTCCAAATATGCAGATGCCTCCCTCTCTTCAAAAACAGGCTGTGTGTGCGTAGACTCAAATGGGATGGTGGAATGCTGCACAAAAAGGTGTAACGGCTGCTGTCACAAGTACAACAGCTCCACAGATCTTCATAAAACTCTAACAGACTGCTGTAGAAATCAATCTGAAAGCACACACAAGGAAACATGTCCAGGGGTAGAGGACTGCCACCAGACACATCCCCTGCTGTGCAGGTGGACTTCTTTGGACCAAATGCTGGGGTCTCTGCCCCTTCACGAAGTGCAAAACTTTCAGGACTCCGTGCAGGCCTGCAGTCCAGTTAGCAGACACCAAGATGAGAACTGCCTCCACCCGGACGGTCTAAGCAGTTCAAAGTCTGCTGTCCTGAGCTCAGGGAAGGTCTCGGACAGTAATATTGTGAAAAGTTTACGGGAGAAGTTTCAGAGCTTAGGCACAAGCTTATGAGGATGTGCTCAGTTTGTAATTTTAGTATCATGACCTGTCTCTTGGTAACATCGTCTGACTGTCATTTGTTGCTTTTCAGCATCATTCATTCTGTTTTTTTTTATTTCAAAGAAATATTTCTTCTTTTTTTGCAGTTTTTTGTATAAGAGACAATGCCAAATAATGCTGACACCAATGTAACATAAAGGGATGTTATTGGTAAGGCTGTGACAGGAAAGCATATTGTCTATTAAAAGGTGTTTTGCAATATTTCTACACTGGGTATTTGTACATTACGTGACAATTGTATAAAAATATATGTGTATAGTTCCCTTATGGAATAAAAAGAAGATACTTTATTAGTTCACCCATGTATTTGATTTCTACTCACTTTTCTGTCACCATCCTCCTAAATATCATAAAGCTTGAGGGCAAAATTGGAGCTGAGTTTTTATTATAGAATTCTGTTTGTAAAGTCACCATTTCTACACCAAAGAGGGTTTCTTTTGATATTTGTTTTGAAGCATAAGAACACAATGATTTGCTTCTTCATTTCCTTTAGCTGCTTATTATTCTGTTTTTCACACTTCACTGGTGCTTTTTCTCAGTAATCTGTTTTGTTTCTGAAATATTATTTATAAGATTGTATATCTGGGTACATTTGTGTAAATATTTGACTAACTGCAATGTATTATTACCTTCCAGTTACAGATTATGCATTGTTTCATATATGCAGCTACCCATATTTTCAATAAAAATGGCCAGTTTCCACATGAGTGGAATGACTTAATCGGTGATTAAGTCATCATTTTGGTGCATGACAGTGTAAACTGTGGGGGTCAGTCAGTTGAAATAAATAAAAAAAAAACATTTTCATCAAATAAATGTGGACTATGCAAAAGGTAACCTGATTATTCAAAGCAGAAACAATTAAAGGTAATTAAAATGTGAAATTTTCTATTGATTCATTACAGACGGGTCAAAATCATTGCATAAAACATACCAAAGTGCATTAAAGTACACACATATTTAAACATATATGCACACACATACATACACAAAACCATACATCAGCATAAAGACATATATTCATACATCTAAACGCATCATCGTATCTCCATATATATCTTTGTACATATTAGCATCTATAGATATAATTGTACTTAACTGACATGTCTGAAAAGGGGTAGGAGGAAGTAAAACATATTTGTACCTACCCCTACACCAATGTTTAATAACTATGCCTCATAACCACCTTATACTGATATACATAAATACAAATACGCCTGTATACATGTACATACTCACTCTGTATCACAAACTGAACAAGTAATCTCGTTATTACTATATCCCCGTACGTGTCTGGGATATTATGGTTTCAGGCCAGATAATGCACATAAAAGGTCATGACCTCAGAGTGCATCATGTCCTGACATCGCACTGGGTTGGTTCAAAGTTTCAACACCATCTGGAGCTTTGTGACTGAACGTGTGCATATTTAAATTATTGTATTGTGTCTATTTGAGGACTGAGGAATTATACCCCTAGCTGTGTTATTATAATAGTTTTTAACTCAAACGACAACAAACCAGTGAACAACACAAAGACCCCCCCCGCCCCCCAACTGAACTGGTTTATAAACATACCCACACAATTATTTGATCAAATACTTACTTACAATCCTAGTTATGACATTTTAGTTCATCAAATCTACACTGACTGAAATGAAGATTCTTTTCAAGCTTGTACCAATGCTCCTGGTTCTGATATGAAGGTTTTATCTGTAATCATAAACCCCCCCTCTCTACCAGTAAAAGGTTTCTGTATACCATCTGCTATATGCTAAATGAGATCAGTTGTTTCTGGAAATTAAAATACAGAGACTGTTCAGTAATTAGTTGCTACTAACAATTTTTGTGTCTCTAAATTCCTGTTTTTTAAAGCTTTTAAAGTTCTCTGGTGGTTTCCTCAAACTGTTCTGGGGGCTTTTTCCATGCATTACTCTTCTGTTGGGAGGCTGTGAAGGCTTTGATGAAAAGCTTTGAGCTGTGCCTTTAGAGGAAGTTTTCTTTGAATACATTTTTATTGCAACTTATTTTGATTTTACTATCATAACTCTGCACACTTCTTTCCAAAACACATCATGTTAGGCATCTTCTGGGTTACTTAGCATTTTTTATATCCTCTGATGACTCTTCCAGGAAGGACAACTACCTCCTCCAGAGTTTGTTAGAACTTCTTGGAGGCTTTTTGGAGTTAGTTTTTATAGTTAACCTACATTTGGCACTTTATGAATCTTCATCTTACAAACTTTGGTTTAACCTCCAAAAGTTTTAAAACAGTAATAACAGACTATCTTACAAACGTTTCCTTTTCTGCAACCGTTTTTTTTTTTTTCATTTTCCAAGAGCTGAATAACTCCTAAAAGTACAGTTAATATGTACACAAAATAACTTTTTTTAGCTGTGACACTGAGCAATCATCGATGCAAACTGATGAAAGTTTAAGTCTTTGGTCTCGTCTGAAAGCTGAGAACTACTGAAAAGCCCAAACTATTATGTTCTGCTTTCATTTGACTCACACTTAAACTGCGCAAATAAAAAATAGATTTATTTTCTTTTAAATGTAGAAAGAAATACATCACATTTAAATTCATTACCAGAAATCAATTCACATAAAGAAATGCAGAACAATGATTCGGCAAACTACATTAGTTTCCTTTGCAGTATTTAAAGCATGGATGTCCATTATGATTGACACCTGCAAAGACAAAGATTTAGCTAGATCAAGGATAAAAACTCGTTTATTGGGAAATGATAGAAAACCGCAGCTTAAGAGACTAAATGCTTGTTTTCACAGATTTTAGGGGTTTTATTGTCAAGTTTGCGTCAGTCTTCCACCAATAACTGGGCATAAAATCCGCCTGGCACGGCTGGTGGTACTCTAACAAGGCTGGTGCTTTGGGACTGTCTTTATTAATCTATGTTAGCCTTGTTTTATTTGAAATGACTGCACAGCACAGCCTGTGCGCCTCGGGTTACCAAGGGCCGGTGCGCTGTCAAGCTCCAAACTAGATGGTTTCTGCTTTTTAAAAAAAAACTGCGCAAAGTCGGCGTCAGACAGACAAACTTACACCGGAAGTGTGCAGTACCGTGCTTCAAACTAAAACCATCATCAGCGAGACCTTGTATTTATTTTGTTCCACCAACCAGAACCAGCATCCCTTTCTGTTTACTGACTTGACGCTTTATTCAGGATTTTTCTCAGAGTGGAGTTGAAGACGCGCACTGAAACCAGATGCCACCACCAGCACATTTCCTCTGGCGCAAAAGTGTTTCCACTTCTCGCCCTCTCGTTTGTTGGATTAGTAGCTACAAGAACATAAGTGGCAATTCAGCTTTTAAATGAAGAATGGGCTGCGCAATATCAGGTCTAGCGGCAAAATCGGAGTTTGCAGAAAGAAGCAGAGAGGATGATGATGCTGCAGCTGCTGCTGCGCATCCCAGCGAGGCGCAGATTCAGATGATTAAAGATTCGTGGAAAGTTATTCGGGATGATATAGCCAAAGTTGGGATTATCATGTTCGTCAGGTAAAATGCTGAAATCATTTTCTGCCTATCTTTCTTGTTCTTGTTTTTTTTTTTTTTTTTAACGATTTTCTTTTTATTATTATCATTTTATTGGAGTGCTTTCTCTAAATGGTAAATAACTTTTTAGGCGTCACATTTGACATTACTCAGATTAAAATATTTCATGCACTGATCCTCAGATTTGGCAGATGCTGTAATGTTCAGGATTAAGAGAGTTATAATAACAACTAATAAGATTAAATAAGCTTTTATATAATCATACAGAGTAGCTCATTTTGACCTGTTTATTAAACAACATCATTCTGTGAGTAGTCCAT
>JBAMHX010000022.1:8327958-8342024 GCA_037177515.1 Pseudomugil tenellus
ATGGGAGATTAAATGCTTTCCCAGCAGCTTATTGAAATGTACAATCTGTCCTTCTGCCCTTTGACCTCAAACACCAAGGTCTCCTGAGGGCCTTGTAGATAAACTGTGATGGTGACATGCTGCCTGACCTTTTACTGGCCACTGAACACCCATCCACTGCATCCCTATTCTCTGTCTCCTGACCTGCAGCTTTTCAGGAGATGGGAGCAGAACACCCTTCCGCCCCTCTTATCACTTCATATTACATCTTAACATAATTACATACTAACACAGAGCTCCTGGTCTATACAATTAAATGAATTAGCCATCAGGGAAACTAATTTCTGCTTGTTTTAATTATTTACCAGCATCCGGAAGTAAGAGGCTGTGTAGAGTTTGCTGAGAGATAAAGTAAATGAAGACATATGGTGATTAAAAATAGTAGTCTTAGGTTAAATGGAGAACTAGGCTTAGGTAGAAAATTAGACATGTGACCCTGAGGTGACCCGTGCAAGTTGTTAGGTTCACCTTTAGTGTGTGAGGCTGGATATTTTTAAAAATGAGAGAGAAATCCAGGCTGACAGTCGAGTCTGAACAATAATTATAATGCTAAAATGGCAAGTGAGAATAATCTTTTTTTCTCTTTTTATATTTACAGCCTTTCTACATAGTAATGAAATGATCCTCTCTTTAATGTTATGAGTATAAAAGAAAAGGGTGGAACAAAAACCATGAACCACCACACAGTATCAATTCAAATTCCACTTGAACCTTTCAGAATACTATGGTGTCTGCATATTTATTTGGATGTTTATGTACAAATTTTCATCTGTTAACAACAGGAAGAAACAATAGTTGAAAAATGTCAATAAATACATGAAAAGAGTTCTAGCACTTATCCAGAGTGGTCACCATTAAAATAGAAGCAGTTCCCTTTTTTTTTGTCATCGCTGAAGCTATAGTCAGCAGGACAATAAGAATTCATATTTTTTTCAAGATTTGTTGGTTTCCAAAAAACAAACAAAAATAAAACAATATATTACAGAAATGTTAGATGAGTTTTTTCTGTCAATATAATCCAATAAATGTTTCTTACTTGTAAATCTTTAGTCAAACAAACCCTGGATTTTAAATACTCCCACTCGCAGTGAAGTTAAAATAGCAACTGTAGAATTAGAAGTGAAAATTTACTTTTCAGCTCTTTAAATTCATTCACACGGTGGCATTGTCAATATACTGTATTGCTATAGATTTCTATGCTGCAGAGCTGCATATGTTTGGCTTTCCTTAGAGACTTTTAGAGAAGCCATCATCTCCATCGCCTCACTCCCAAAAGCCTCTAATTACCTTTCTCTGTCTATGAAGGAGACATGTGTTGTCTAAATCTCTTGCAAATTCTCGTCACACTTTTTCCGAGTTAAAACCATTTTTTACTCACTATTTAGCAGGTTATGGAAAAACAATAAACCCAAAAACAGAGAATAAGCTTCTATTTCAGCTTTCACAGCTGTATAACTCAGTGTAACAGATAAACTGAATCTGTGAAGGATTACACCTATCTGGCAAATACAATCACATTTTTAGCTTTTGAACCCAAATTTCAGGATTGTGCTTTTGCGTGTTTAAATAGGATTATGTAATCTTAGATTCCAACCTATACCTGCAGCAAACATCTGAACAACTGGTCTTAGCTTCGATGTCTATACTTTTCTCTCACCTTCCTCGGGAAAAAAGAAAACAACAAATTACTCTAAGCCTTGTAGCTCGGTGTGATCACCACCCAGAGCAGATTGCTCTTTATTCTAGCAGCATGACTAATGTCTAATGTTCATTGAGCTGGAGAATGAAAGGGTTTCTGATTGGGTGGCAGCAGGTTAAATCAGAAAAGTAGAAGTTTAGCAGAAGCATTGGCCTCGTCTATCTGAGATTCTGTCCTGGCTCTGACAACGCACGCAGCCACAGCTGGAAATGAGTGTATGGATTGCTTGTGTGACAAACTCACAAGTCCCCCCATATCCTGTTACTGGTTGCAGCTGCTGGTTGTGAAAATCCAAACGGAAAGCTGTGCTGATAAGAGGAATCAGTAACATCAGAAAAACAAAGTCAGATCTCTATTCAAAGTACCAGATGGAGAGAATGACCAAACAGTGAAGCTTCTGATTGAAATGTTGATGAGATAAAATCTGCATATCCACCCTCTGTGCAGTGAATACACGTCTACAGTTGTGTGACTGTTCATAATAAAACTCCCGGGGTTACATTATCATGGTTAAGAGACTCAAGGGGAGGTTTGTTTTGGTGTGGGAATGGATGTGACAGGTTGCTTCATGAGTGGCTCTCAAAGGCTCACGGATGGCTGCTTCTGTTGCTGTTGTCTTGGTAACAGGTTGTTTGAGACCCATCCCGAATGCAAAGATGTCTTCTTCTTGTTTCGAGATGTGGAGGACCTGGAAAGGTTGAGGACCAACCGAGAACTCAGGGCGCACGGCCTGCGGTCAGTAGCAGACGGCTCCTCTCAGCACATCAATATATCAGCATAACCAAATCAATAAAAACATACAGTAGCATAGAACTGCCTGCTATACACGAGGAACAAGCGCATATTGACATCTGGTACCCTTTTGACCTGGACACACTAAAGTAGAACAATCACAATTTTCTATCACATTGATATACACTAGAGTACTTCTTTATGATATGTGAGAGTATGCCCAAACTTCTTTGTTCTTTCGTTAAAATAAAAAAAAAGCCCTATATTACTTATTCCATTTATCAGTTTACAGATTAGAGGCTTGTATGAGAATATATTTGCCAGTGAGAAATAATTCACATGTGTTGGAAATGACTCCTCAGATGACTAAAAAAGGTAAATAGGAAAAATCCAGTACTATAAACTATACTCTAAAGATAATCTAAAAAATACTACATACATAGCAGGGTTGTTTTTGTGGGAGTGAAAGTATCTCCTGCATACTCTGTTTATCCCTGCCTTTTTATACCTGTCCCCTATAAAGCCCAGTCAATTTAAGTGGTCATCTACTTAATTAAAACATGAAGTCCAAAGCAGAAGCATTTTTAGGAGCACTCAGAGAAAGTATTACCTTGGGTACAAGCCCCCCAAGTAAGAATTTATGGTAGCACCAAAATGTAATTAGCAATGTCCATGTTTCTGGAAGGAAAGCTCATTCATGTGTTAACGAAAGACACTAATTGTTATCCACCCATTCAATGCTGGGTTTGGACTTTTCAGGGAATTTAACAAAAAAAGCAATATCAAAAGTGTATTTTTTAAATTATACTGAACACATTTTTCACCAGATTAAAGCATCTCAGGTAGTATTTGAATCTTCAGTATGCACAGACATCACAGACAGTTAAATGTTTCATACACACTTATATGTTCCTCCACCCACGATGCTATAGTAGCCCATTACAACATGAGGACCTGGAGGTGCAGTGGGTAGCGTGACATTACAGGGTGCACACAGATGAAATGTATTTAACATCGCAGCGTGAACTCAAAGTCAGCTGCAAAACCAAAAAACCCTTCAGTCACACTTCTGGGTACCGTGTCCACAGTCACAGCGACACAGAAGAGAGGACTAAACCAAAGCGAACACTGTGTTTTACATTCATGCTTTAAACTATATTCCACTGTGAAGGCAGATAGATAAGCTGGTTCTGTGCTGCAATGCTTTCATTCTTATTTCATCTGTCTTAAACAAGTGTCACACACAGTTGTTATCTATTTATTGATAGTTGCCTGCAGTTAGTTGTCCACTCAATTGGTTGGAGTATCTGATATCTTATCCATCTTTTAGGGTGATGTCGTTTATCGAGAAGAGTGTGGCCAGACTGGATCAGCTGGAAAGATTGGAAACTCTGGCTGTGGAACTGGGAAAAAGTCATTATCATTACAATGCCCCACCAAAGTACTACAGCGTAAGTACTTGGTGATCTAATCAAGACTGATGTGCTGTCTGTGTGGCTGCTGTTCCTTTATTATATTTTAGATTAATTATTATACATGTTATTCTCACTTGGGGGGGGGGCTTAAAATAATGGACAGAACTGACATCCATCTGCTTAAAATCTTACTTATCTTTTATTTGATTTATTATGCCTAATGTGTAATAATAATAATGTCTCACATTATTGTATTTCAGTATGTGGAATCTGAATTTATCAGTGCTGTGCAGCCCATCCTGAAGGAGAAGTGGACCACTGAGCTGGAAGAGGCTTGGAAGGTAAAAAACACCAATCACCCTCCTGTGGGCCTTTAGCAGAGCGCCCCCATTTAGGGTAATGTGATCAATAATGACTCAATACCTAAATAATGGCATAGTGTATAAAAGTACTAAATATCTAAATTATAAGCTAGTAACTCAAATGTACACTAATTGTTTCAAATAACGAGTTATATTTGATTAATGACTTAGTATCCATAAATTAGAACGTTTTCCTTTTTTTTACCATCTGCATCTTATCTTTTCTGTTGTTTTTCTGTTTTTTATCCTCTTTAGGTCCAGCATGACATGTAAATTCTAATAAATATTTAGTTAAAATAAATAAAAAACTCAAATTATACATAGGGTCTTTATATATACATAAAGCCCCTTTTGACAAAGCAAATTTGTTCAGCAACAACACAGCAAGCAGATTATCATTCTGCTTTAATACTGGACAAGACAAAAAAAGAAAAAAATATTAAATTAAATGAAAATAAAATTAGCCAAATGAAGCTTATGTATAGTTTTCTCTATGTAACATTTTCACTATAAATGACATCCAAAAGAACAAATTGGTATCTACAAGCTCATCAAAATGCAGGAAATTAACCATTTGACAGTTACAAATTGCTTGGTGGAAAAGCTTTACACCTCTGCCACACTTGTCCACTCCTCAGCAAGACTCAGACACAGTTCCAGCATTGCAGCTAAACACAGTTGTGCACATCTCCTTAATGCACCATGTAACATGTCAAGAAGGAAAGCAGTGTAACGCGGGCTTGACTTGTGTGAAAAATTACATCTCACTGAAGCATACATGAGCACACCCCTGAAAATGGAGCGTGGCTCTGTCATTTCCTGTTACATCGCTCCAAGATACCATGAGTTTTTAATTCAGAGATGTTCGTAAAGAAGTCTGCTTGTCCTTAAAATTCACTCACATCACATTAAAAATGATTTAGGTGTAATGTGGAGATAGTTCAAATTAACATTTAATAAATGCATATGTGTAATAAACATCTCTCATTAATGGATTCAATTTCCAGCAAGTCACTTTATGTAAATCAACAACGACATCACAATAATAAACAGATTCATCATCTATCTGCGAGAACCAATTTTATATAATCAAAATTTATTACATGAATATTGCACTCAATGAGAGCAGAATTGCAACATCAAAAACGTTCTATCAAGGGTCAAACATGCTGAGGACATGTGCTAACATTTTTCTTGTCCTTTTTTTTTTTTAAAGATGAGGGAAGTAAAATGCTATTAGATGCACACGCTTGGATAAAAGGCCTTAATTGCCTTCACTAACGGAAACCCTGAACTAGTTCCTTCTGTAATGTTTTGTGATCCAGATCTTGTTCCAGTATGTGACCAGCCTGATGAAGCAGGGATACCAGGAGGAGAGCACCCGACAGCGCCACCTCGTATCATCCCCAAAGGACAGACTGGACAAGAGGAACACAGCGCTATGAGATGATATGTCTCTCAAAGACACCAGACTTTTTTTTTTTAACTAAGGCAGCACAGAAATGTGTGTATGTACACGGGCTGACCACTTTATTAGGTACATCTGTTCAATTACTTGTTTAAAAAAATAACTTATCAGCCAATCACATTTAGGAATGTGAGCATGGTTAAGATTCTTTCTAAAGTCCAATTTAAACGTCTGAATGGGAGAGACTTAAGTGACTTTGAATATACAAGGACAGGCATCTCTGGTCTTTGAGGGCCGCAGTCTCTCTGCTGCAACATACCTGATTTAAATCAATTGGTAATGAGCAGACTTGTTCAGAGTTTAATGTGAAGCTCTGCACAAGTCTTCTAGTTAAGTCGGATGTGTTTCAGGTGTTTTGTAGCAGGAAAAGTCCTAATACTTGTAGGAATGTGCCCCTCGAGGATTGAGTTGTCCATCCCTGGAATATGTTGTTTGTGCCAGACAGGCACACAAACCGTTGATCTTCTGGGATATTCACACATCCATCTCCAGGGTTTACAAAGAATGATCTGAAATGAGAAATCTCAGCTATCTGGAAAAAATGCCTTGTTGATAATGTCAGACATAAGAGGAGACTGTCAAGGCAGGCCTTATGCGATAGAAAGGCAACAGTAACTCAAATACTCACTGTATGTGATGTGCTGAGGTAGCAGAAGACCTCACCTGGTTCCTCTCTTGTCAGCTAAAAACAGGACAATTCAGACTCGCCAAACCTGGGAAAGAATGTGTGAAAATTATTGTCTGGTCTGATGAGTCTCATTTTTCTGGGAAACATTCAGATAGGGTTGAAATTTAGAGTAAATATGAAAGCATCTCGTATCAAAGGTTCAAGCTGGTGGTGATGTAGGAGATATTTTCTTGTCACATTCGAGGTGCTTTAGTACCAGTTGAACCTCATTTAAGCATATCCATCCTTTTATGACAACTCGGTACTCATGTCCAGACTGGGAAATTCTCATTATGGATGTTAAGCTGGATGCAGCAACTGTGTGGTGCCA
This sequence comes from Pseudomugil tenellus, assembly GCA_037177515.1. Classification (NCBI taxonomy): domain Eukaryota; kingdom Metazoa; phylum Chordata; class Actinopteri; order Atheriniformes; family Pseudomugilidae; genus Pseudomugil; species Pseudomugil tenellus. The sequence continues at coordinate 8,334,672 of JBAMHX010000022.1, forward strand.
TGTTTATGTGGACCAGATTTACTAAGGAGTGTTTCCGACACCTTGTTGAATGTAGAGATTTAAGCCAGGGATGGAAGTAAAGAGGACCAACCTGCTACTAGTAAGGTGTACCTAATAAAATGTCTGGTGATTGTATGCAGTGTATTTTTTGACACTCATGATCAGTCGTTATTTGCTATTATATTGAGGCAGAAAAAAAGCAGATGTTTTTAACAAAGCACTTTATTTCTGAACTTAAACTCTGCTGAATACCTTTTCCATAACAGGATTCAGAAGCATGAAGAAAAAACAAACATTTTGGCTGTGGTTAAACCAGCCTTGTAATTATTACCAACAAAAACTACATTATTACAATTTCAGCCAATTTGTAAGCTACTAAAATGACAAAAAAAAAACCTTTAAAAAAAATTAAGATATATATTTTATTGGTTTTTGACAATTTAAGACAATTACATGGTGAGGGTATGCAAAATCAACGACTATCTTCAATACCGAACAAAATCATGGCCATCAGACTTCAGACGGATAAACTAAATTGATCCGATTTTGTTTGGTGTTTTAGGGCACCCATGCTAAATAATATGAACAAACCCAAACAAATCCAACATCCCTCCAATTGAAAAAAAAAAGGGTGCCAACACATCATAATGTAAAAGGGGACAAACAGATATAATGAAATCAGTGAGCTTCTTGAATTTGGCTCTTGGGGCAGCACAGCTGTTCCAAAGCAGAAAAGTTGTCTCACTTCCTGCCGTTTAAGAAATCCTCAGGCTTTGTGCTCCTGTTCATCGATGGCACCAGGAAGGCTGGGATGAAACACCACCACGTAAACAAAAGCATAATATCTACAGTCACCAGGTGGATGAATGGTGATTCTGAGCCCTCCAATGAATGGAAAGAGAGCAGAGTGTGGATAAAGATCACAGGAGAGCCTCTCCAATTCCTTCGGATTGTACATGACAGTTTAGGTACCCAAGGTTATCTTAAGAGTCCATAGCTCATTGGGTGGCTTTTGTTTTCTTGCTTTTGCTTTTCTTATCTTTTTTCTTCAGACCATCCATGTGAGCTCTAAGGAGGTTAGAGTATGCCTGAAAAGCAGAGTTTACAGTTACAAATAACTAAGGTATTAAAGTTATAAGCTATTAAGATACAAATTGTGTCAATATGTCTTTTATGAACACCAACACCCATATACATCCACACTGTTGATCAACCTACCATCTGAAACTTGATTACTTCTTTTGTGTTAACCTGAAATCAGGGGAAAATAATATTCAGCATTATTATCGCCTGCAACACATTGCCAACAACAACAAACATTAAAACACCATCTGCTTACCACTGTACTAATTTTCTTCTTGCCATCAGACGCTCTGATCAGACACTTGTTATCAGCAGGTTCAAAGGACTCAGACTGGCCCTTTCTAGGCACTGGTTTGGTTCTACCGTCATCTAGAACGATAAATCATTTCCCATTACAGCTTCCATAGGAAAATAAACTGTAGTGGCCCTATTAGGTTTTTACATCACTGCTTACTTACATTTTTTTAATGTGATGACAACACTGCCCGATGTTCTGCATTTCTGGAAGAGTCGCGTGAGCTCTGTGAGAAACTGTACAAAAGAAAACATGGTAATGTTAATCCTTTTATGATTATATTTTACAATTATAAACAAATATGATTATTACATACCAAGCTTGGTTTTAACAATCTATTTCTGGTCTAAACAAAAACTATTTGTGTATATTAATCTCACTGTGATCATCTGTTTAAACCACCTTATATAGATGATAAAATGCCTAAACTGAGTTCTGCATTACCGAGACATAATGTTTCCCTTTTAATACTTTTAGACACTTGTTATTGTTCATTTTCATGTGAGCATTGACCATTATGAGTGTAGTCATGCAGTCAAACAGATTATTATGTTTTCTATACTATAAGCTAAATGTATTTACACTAGATCAATCTCTGTTCCCTGAAACTGGAGAGATGGCAGACCGTGGGCACAAAGCCTCCAAAGCTGCGGATTTACATGTTGACTCATGTTGCATCTGATGAAACTTATAATGAAATGTGGCTAATTATACAAGTAGTGTGCAATAAGTGCGTGTCATGGTTCTATGAGAGAACACTATTCACCAAATGTTTGTTAAACTAAACTTGCTCGATATCTCGTGGGAGAAAAAGGTCAAATAAATAAACTTAATGGAACAGCTTGCAGGCAGCTTCTTAACCTTATATATTCCTCTTTCACGAGGGGATTGACAAGAGGCTCCTTTGACACAGAATAGCTATTTAATTTGGACAAACAATTCAACCATATAACGTAGCTTGAAACCAAATTTAAGCCTAAACAGAAAGTTACTTAAATCCGCTTTGATTGAACCCGTAGACTGTATGGACCTACATCCCCACAATCCAAATGGCTAACAGCCATTGTTTGACTAAAATAAAAGTAACTTAATTAATCACAAATTGAAGCTCACATTTTAAGCGACAAACGACCAATTAGTAGTTCTTGAAATATTAGAAATGATCACTTGTTTGACTAGTGACACAACTGTCAGCTGAACTCTACACTTGCATTAGCATTAATGAAACGTTAGCCAATGGCTAGTGATATTAGCTTTGAGACTTTGAGGTTATATAAGCAAGCTAGCGATCAAAGACCCCAACAAGACATTTTTGATATACATTAATACCTACTGCAAGTAAAATGTCAAGTTTTAAACCACTTTTTCTTACCGAATCATTTTCTAGCAGCACCATGGCTCTTAGTTCTGTTCTACTGCAGTGTTAGCTCATTGGACGTAAGCTAACTGCAGTGAAGCACACGTACTACAACCTAGAGCCCCGCCCTGACTCTGTCCCGTGAGCTCCCAAAAGGTGTCGCAGCGCCGCCTACTGTCAGGGAGGAGAACACCAATCGCACTCAGAAATGCGAGCAGACTCAGCTGTGTCACTGTTTTTACATTTCCAAATGTTTTTATTGTTTTATTGTTAATTGCTTTATTGTTGTGAAGCACTTTGAGACATTGTCTCTGTAAAAAGTGATATACGAATAAAGTTTACTTACTTAGTTACTCTAAAGTAAAGAAAGATTCAGTCAGAAAAATCGATGGTCAAGAAAGAATTATATTTTGCTGCCCTCTACAGTTTGCTAGTGTTTTGTTTGTGTGTTTTATGTTTTGTATGTTTTCGGTGTAAATATTACACCTGATTCTTTATCTTGTTTATTGTCTCTAACTGGCCAGCTGTGTTTATAAAACCTCCCTCTTATGACTTGAGCTATTAAGGTAAAGTAGATGAAAATGTGTTGCTGCTGTTTTGTCATTACAATTGACATTTACTGGCCTGTTACCAGTTAGAGAAACCCTAGCCCATATTTTAATTACAGTTATGCAAAGAAAATATTTTCTTTTGCATTAAGTAGTTTGGGCTGTTAAAACACTGTCTCGTCCAAAGCAATGCATCAAGGTAAAAAGTAAAACCAAACCTCATCGATCTGAAACAATATTGTAAAGAATATTGGACGGAAATCCTCCACAATGAGGCATGAGACTGATAACATACAAACAGTAATGACTAAAATTCATATATTTTTGTAAGCTGATAAATCATGGACTGTTCTTAGACATTGAAACACTGCCTCTGTATTTAGATTGAGTGCTTGTTAGATAAATAATTACATTTAATTTAGTATCTTGTTCATTTGAAGTTACATTTACCTAATTTCAAGGCTTGGTAGAGATTGAATAATTGGAAAATAAAGAGTGTGTCCTTTCTTTTTACAGATATATCTAGCTAATGAATAAGCCAGCAGATACCATCCCCCTGTTAAAAAAAATTATTTTCCTGGAACTTCTGTTTAAAGAAAGTGCTAAAAATGATCATTAAGAAACACTGGTCTGTGGTTTTACTACAGACTAACCAGAAGCCACAATGAATTCATTTATAAAAATGCAGCTGCGATTACAGCCATAACCCTAAAGCTATGACACAGAAATTGCACAGGTGCAATGAAGTGAATCAGATGTAATGGCTAAAATTAGTGATCCAGCAATGTGTTATTCCTCATAGTTGCGCTACTGTCTCAGCTGTTGATTGCACCAGGGTCAAACCCCGATATTGTTGTCTGGATCAATAGTTTGTGTTATTAGATATTAAGCAATGGATGCATTTTAGTCATTCATACTGTTAGGGCAAATGGAAGACATGGTTCTCTTATTAACTTTAACTAGAGATGTCTCATTAATTTTGAAAGTACAGAATATAAATCAGTATATTTATTAATATTAGAGGATTATATAGTATTTTTCACATAATGCGTTTAAAAGTTAACCTTAGCCAATTATCGTATGGAAAAAAAGACAATAAAGCTTTTAAAATATAACTGTGTGAAGAAATATTCCAAACAACATAACTTATGTCTAAAGCATTAATTAATAAAATAACACATATTGATTATAAGAAATATATTATTAACGGAAAATATGTTTGAAATGCAACTTTGATAGTTAAACAGATGTATGTACAAGTCTTTTGGAAAAACGTTAGTCATCTTGACAGTGCACAGTCTGGGTGGTGTCCAAGGTTAGCCAGATGCACAGCAAACTCTGAGTTCCAGTCCCTGTGAAACACCTCCTTCAGCTGACTATGCAGGGTTTTTTTCCCTCTTGCAGGGTGAGAAGTATGCGATATCACCAGACTCACGCCAGCTGTGGTCAAAAAATAGTCCCCTGACCAGTTGGAGGTACCTTGGTCACAAAACAGTAATTATTATTATTAACAAAGATTTAATTTAAAAACCTCAATGATGCACAAGAATCAATCTGTGTACAGTCAACACTTAAAAACCAAAAGGGAAACTCACCGATGTAGGCTACTTTATCAGTAATCATGTATTTATTATGGTTCACTCTGGAAAAAGGAATATCAGACTGATTTCCAACAGGTACGATGTAGAGTTTCTGAAAAAATGGATGAGACTTGTGAGAATATTTAATAGCACAGATTCTCAGTGAATGCATTTTATCCTCCACATAATGACTCACTATTTGTATGTCGATATGGAGAGGAGAGGCTATTGAGGCCAAAGATAGAAGAAAAGGCAACATGGCTGGATCTGAGTCCCGTCCACAGCTGATTAGCATCCTGATCTTCACCATCTTCTCAAATGCAGCTGTCTTTATAGCATCATCTAAGAAGGGCCAGTATCTGTAAAGATTTCAGAATAAGGAACTGAAAAAATGAGCTAAAATATAGATTTAAATTGAATTAAAAGGGGATTTTATGTGTTAGGTTCACCTCTGTGGATTGTCAAAGCATGTTGTGGGTGAGTACTCCATGACGGCTATATCAACAAAATGCTCAGCCTCTGAAATGCTGGAAATAATTGCCTCCAGGTCTTGGGTTCTTGATGAAGGACAGAAAGATGGTGGAGAACCCTGTTGTAAAAGAAAAACAAAACCAAAAGAACAATTGGACCATTAAGTGTAAATGAAAACTGTGCAGGAAAAAGTAAGTGAAATCTGAGGAACTTACAGCAAGATACAAACTGCTGGAGGTGTTGTCTTCTTTCACCAGCAGGGGGTGATGTTTATTTATAGTAGTGTCAAACTTTGCAGGCCAGGGGTTTGGCAGGGAACTATTGGGGTGCCCCATCACCCAGTAGGATTGGAAAATCTTATGGAGGTCCTTTGCAAGACTGGAGCAGTTGTAGACCACCACTCCCAGTTCCTTAACCTGTAGACAAAAGCAAACCATGAGTTTGTCTGGAAGTGATGTGTGGAAAAAAAGTCCCCTGATCCATGATTTGTATTTCCTTTTTTTTCATTTTATTTTAATTTTTTAAATTTTTTTACACATATACACTTATACATACATATGCCTATATACATACATATATACACACATATACGTAAATATAAATACCTATAACTAAAATAAAATAAATTAAATAACGTAAAAAAATATATAAATAAATAAATATTAAACAAAGGACAATAACAGAAGAAAAAAACAACCAGGGGTGTATCCACAATTCTGGGAAGTAATAGTAAAAATTACATTAATAATAATAATAATAATATTAATAAACATACCTTTCAAGTAGTATTAAAAATTATATAAACTCTGGATGCTTTAACATAATGTATGTTTTCCATTTATCCCAGATCTTGTCAAATTTGTCAGACTGGAATCGACTAGAGAAGTTAATTCTCTCCATCTTATACAAATCATATACAATCTGGTGCCAACTATCTAGAGTTGGTACATTTGTATTTAACCATTTCTTTGTGATGGCTTTTCGCGCAGCCAAACTTAGAATACCAAACAAACTTTTGGTCTCTCTATCCGTTTCAAATTAGTATAAAAGTCCAGAGAAAAGTCCCTCCCAGTTAAAAGAGATTTGTATATTCAGAATGGTAATGGTTTGATTGGAAACCATTATGATTTGTATTTTCACCTGCGTTAGAGCCCTCCAGTCCATGTTGGCACTTCCAATGAACACATGCTTTCTGTCAACGATCCAGAATTTGCTGTGGAGGACACCTTTTGTCAGATGCCCAAAGTTTACCCTCCTCACCTGAACTCCTACACACAGCAAGGGACGGAAGAAGTCAACACACTGCAAAGCAAACAGGTGGAATGCATGTGAACAGGGGAGCCAATTGTGAACCTTTTTGTTTCAGGATATGTAAATCAGTGGAGTTAGTCCTGACGGTGGGAACACTGGTCACCACACGGACGGTAACATTCCTGGAGGGCAGCTCCTCAAGTCCTTTCAGGATGTCCCTTCCCTATATGACAAATTTTGTACATGAACAATTACCAAAATTTATTTTTTACATGTTATTCTAGGATTTATTAGCATAGGGCTACTTATTTGTTAAACAACTAAAAAAAACTTTTTTTAAATAAGTTTTTTTTTATTTACAAAATGTTTAAATGTGTATATTCCTCCATTTGAAACCATCCATTTATCTTTTGTTGTAAGAGAGATTTGTTAACTCACAGGAATGTCCGAGGAAGAATTAACGTTGATATCTTCCCCCGTTAGTGTCCAGTAGAAAGAGGCGACCTCCACCTGCTCCGTTGCCATGGAGATAAGGCCTTTCCAGGTTTGCTCCAATGGAATCCCAAATGTTGCGTTGGATCCATACTCTAAATGCCGAGGAATGCTTTCTACAAGGCCCATACTGAGGGAAAAATGTTTATATTTAGCCTAATCATGTAGCACTGAAATCAAACTGTGCCCTCTACACCAAATCAGTGAGAAACTTTGCCCACTCCTTGCGAAGGAGCGCTTTTCTCAACACAACACCGTCAGGATCAAACCATTTGT
>JBAMHX010000022.1:8342124-8357181 GCA_037177515.1 Pseudomugil tenellus
ATCAGTGAGAAACTTTGCCCACTCCTTGCGAAGGAGCGCTTTTCTCAACACAACACCGTCAGGATCAAACCATTTGTGAGGTGGAAGGGGGGTTACTGTATTTTTGTTGTTGAAAAAACTTGTATTTGAGCCAAATAATGTGTGTTTGTTTGTTTAAAACGTATAGAGTAGAAATAATGTAAAAATTCAAATATCTCGAATTTTAGGGGGGGAGAGATTCAATGTAGGGGTGCTTTAGCGCCCCTAGAAACGCATGAGAAATCTGCAGGATAGCGGACGGACGAGAAGCAGACTTTGGTCTCACCTGTAAGTAAATAAAACAAGGTTATTACCTGCACTGGTCAGTGGAGACGTTGCTCTCATCATCCTCATCCCCTGGCAGAGTTTTGTGATCTTTGGGAGCCGGGGGTCTCTCTAATACAGCGATGGCAAGAACAATGCCCAGGACGGTCAGACAGACCAAAACCACGACTAAGGTCATGCAGCTGGTCGACCTCTGACATGAGACATTTTTTCCGAGCGAGAGAAAATCATTAAAAGATCTCTAAAAGGAAGTGTGAATAGTTCATGTTTTTAATGTAAACCTACCCCTTTGTTTGATATGTAATTGTCATGAAGGCTGTTGTACATGGAGGTCATCTTTCCTCTTTCTACACGCTTACTGTGATTAAAAGCAGGAGTATGAGATTTCTAATCTGACATGGCTTAAAATAATATCTGTAACATCATATAGTAAGAAAAGCATAATGTACTTACAGTCAACAGATTGAGTTTTACTCTGTAAAACCTGGCTTCCGCACCAGCAGCATACTCCAAACAGTGATAAAGGGACTATCTTTTGTTTAATATATCCAAGCAGTTCCTGTTTTCACTTTCATTTCAGCTTTTGATACCCTTTTTCTTTTTTTAAACTAGGAAACTTAACGTAAGAAGGAAATGGGTCCTATGCTTATAAACAACAAAAGGCACAAAGACAGGTGCTCTGATCAAATTTATTTAAGAAAAACAAAGAAAGAAAGAAATCACCGAAAAAAATTACACTAATTCAAAATAAATGTCAGGAAATTACAATCATACCAATACGGTCGGAAAGATATTGAAACATCAAGTGAATGTCAAATAATTGGGATGCAAAACGACACATATGATAGTTGAGCTCTGACTTTCTGTGACTGTAACTTTTTTGCGACAGTTACAGAGAAATCTGTCCGATATAGACGATTAGCACCAATACAGTTTTTACTTGAGTTTGTAAACAGACATTTTTACTTGGCTGCATGAATCATCATCCCAGTGCAGTCATACGGCACTTGTAGGTACTTTCCGCTTACAATCACATGTGCAGTCTGTGTTAGAAATAGTAAAACAAAAACACTTTTTGCTTGAATCTTTTCCCTGCATCAGCTTCACCAGCATCAGACGTTAACAATTTTTCATTGGACAGGAAAAAAATGCCTTAGTTTGCAGCATATCAAACAGAAGGGACAATGTTGTAGTGCAAAATACAAATGTGAGAGGTCATTCGAGGGACGTGTGGAGATTCTTAGTCATTAAAATGTATAATTTCACACAATTTTGCCAAAATAAATGCAAAAAATTACATTACTTCTGTCATGAGAACATCATAAAAGTGAGCTTGTGGCTCTGAGGTTGAACAATTAAACTGTAAGCAGCGGTACGATAGCTTGTAGTGTATATATTGTAAATCATTTGGAGGGTTTGATGAGCTCAGTACAAACAACTAACTTTCTATGACGGTCTTTGGCAAAAACCTCTGGGCTAACAAAAACTGACAACACGAAAGTTGTTTTTGACAAAACAACTTTCAAAAGCAGGAATGGTTCAAAACATCCCAAATGTATTTTTTTTACAACCACTTGGGTTGCCAAGTGGCTTTTACTTGGGACTGAACTCCTCCTCCCATTCGGATCACACATTCCTGAGCGTTTTCCAATCCCTGGTAGGCGAAAGTACTGTTCCTCTCCCCAGGAGGGAAACGTTACAAGCATACACACACGATTACTGCCTCGCAGCAACTTTGTAAAATAATGTTAACTGGTCTGGAACAAGATGGTACCGAGCCTCCCAAAGTCCTGGAGTCTACATCCCAAGAAAAACATCAATAAATATATATATATTTTTTACATTCTTCTACAAATCATATCCTTAAAGAGGAACATGGCACAAAAAAAACACAAACATGGGAAAAAACAGAAATGCATTTGGGTTGTTGAAGATGCAAACATACAGTACATCAACATCTGCACGATGTAATTGCAGCTCTTTACTAAAAAACAAATATACCATCAAGAATGTGATTTGCCACTCAATACTAATGTCTGTAAAGTATTTATAATTTCCCCAGAGATAATTATGCTCAGGCTGGTTCTAAGTTAGCCATATAATTACAAAAAGCTCTTATAAAAATCAGCTATGATGGTTACATCATTGGTAAACAATGAAGACAACTAAACAGAATAAAGTTCAGCTCTGGAGCCCTTTGTAAATAAGATTTACTAAAACATCTTAAAACTACAGGCTCACATGATGCCTTCCACTTCCTCTGCATTAAGAGGGATTAGTTTAGGCTGGACTGAGCATTACCCCACTATACTTTTTTTTAGTTTGTAGTGTTCACAAAGCAGAAGTGAATGTGCAGGAGGCTGTAGCTGTGCGAATCCAGTCTCACTTCCCCCTCTACCTGGTTTCACTTGTGTACAGTTTGCTTGCACCTGGGTTTGAGGAGTTGCAGCAGAAGTTCACCCCTAGTGAAAGACGTGTGTTTATGCCTGATGTCAAACTAAATAACCCTCTCGGAGGTCCTCTGGAGTGACGGCTGCTCTGCGGACACTCTCACTGGGCCGCGGGCCGCCGCCACGCTTGGAAACAGAGTGGACTGTTCGCCAGTCTCGCGATGATGGAGGTTTAGAAGACCGAACTCCAGATGAGGAGGAAGCAGCAGTGGCTGAGCTATTGGTAGCTTCCTGTGTACCGCTTGGTTCCATAACTGTGTTAATGACTTAAATTAAAGAATGGAAAAAAGTTCTGTTAGTTAATATTACTACTCTTTCTTTGTTAGATAAAAGCATAAAGGACACAAGTCATACATTTCTGTCAATAATGAATTCCAGTTACTCACCCTCAAGTTGCTTTTTAACATGGAAAAGATTTCTCAAGATAGATGTGATTTCCTGAAATAAAAATATCTGACTAAGCTCAAACATGCATCATCATTTAGTAAGCATGAAGCTTGAAAAGAAAGCTTCTCTCACCTTGTTATTAGCTTTGACAACAGGAAGATCACTGTCAGAATTCATCTTGGCCTCAATCTCTTCCCAGAGATCCATCCTGTCTTGAAACAGTGTCCTGAGGGTGGCAAGTAAAAAGTAGGTGTTTTAATGCGCCTCACCACATTTCACAGAAAAGTTTTACCAATATATTTGTGTCTGAACCTCTTTTTATGTATTTATGAAATTAATAAATGACTATTTAGCTTATTCTTCTCAGATATGTTATTAAATAAAAACACCTTGTGGTTAAATCTCACAAAGGAAATTGTTTTTCCATCCACATCTTATCTACTAAGAAGATTAAATCTCTCTCTTCTCAGTTGAATATTGTCTGGGAGCTGACTCGCTATATGCTGTAATTAAATAAGATTAGTCACTCAGTGCAATCTGGTAGTTTGATGGGATCAATAAAGTTTTTCATCAAAGCCAGATTAAACATGGGGTGGATGTTGCTTACTTAATTTTGTCAGCAAGTTGCTCCATGTTTTCTTTGATAGCCATTATGACCTGATGCACAGGGCTCAACATCAAACCATCTCCTACGACCTGCAGTAAAAAAAAAAGTAAATAATATAAAGTGATCATCCACCACAGAGCATTTTAAAACAAGCACAAGCAGCTCCTTCGTCAAGACCTCGTCTCTTGTTTGGGCTTGCTGCCTGGAGTTCTGTTCATAGTCCCCTAAGCTTTGGTCAGGCTCCGTTCTTGATGTACAACCTTTTTGGACCCTGTGGTTTAATCCAACCGCGGGGGGGAGTGAAGTAGGCTGGAACATAATAACAGTTCAGGGGTTAGTTTTACAGAATAGATGGACAAAATTTTATTTAGCCCACTTCAGAAAATGTTGTAATTTCAGGCAATAAGTTTCAAATCAACGTAAAAGTTTACAAAAATGCAATTAATTTAAATAAGTAAACCATATTCATTTGAGTCATTTTTTGTTTGGGTGCACTTATAATTAAAAAGTAAATAAATATACTCTATGGATGTACACAAAAAGATAAGAAACTGCTATTATTGATTAAAAACTACACAAAAACCTCACTTCAGTGGAAAAATGATTTAACATCATTTATATTCCACTATGAAAACAGATGCACGGACAGGACTTCAATTCAAGTCTTAAAATAATTATAAATTTATACACCTAAATGCAGTATGTTCACAGTTTATTCATTAAGGGAAAGAACTGCAACATATCTGAGAGATACACAGTGGCCATGAATACATTTTGGATTGAAAGCAGGTAATACAGAAGTTTTACTAAAAGTAAAATGATCTTCTACAAGCATGTTAGATCTACCTGTTCATGAGTGGTTGCTGTGGCAACGGGTGCATTATTTTCCACTTCAGCCTCACCGTCACCTGCTACATCATGGATCTCTCTGGCTAAGATAGCCAGGTCTTTGGCAAGATCTTGACTCAACCTAGCAGCAAATGGAAGATAGTAGCAAACCAAAACACAGTCAAGGACATTTTAGTATAAATAGACAAAAGATCATGGTCAGTGAAGACACGAGGAGGCCCTTTCCCCAGAAGCATCGATAAGATGTGCTAGTGTCTAAGCTCAGGTATGTAATCAGTTACAGCTGGCTAGACAGAGTCCTTGAAAATGTGCAGTTTATATACACTGTGTGTTTAAAGGGAGATAATATTGCGAGTTTAATTTACCTTAAAATTGCAATATGTGAATCAATGTTATTTCTCTCCTTCAAGTCACCACAGAGACATTTCTTTTGTGCAATTCCCCCATCCAGACTCATCTGATTTGTTGTGTCACAAACTACCAAATACTATAGAGGTGGTACTTATTTCATCAAACTTTTTCTCTCCTAACACCCCTAACTTATACTTAGAAACACTATTGTTTACTTTAAATTAGTAATGAACTAAAAATCGGATTTAGCACGTAATAAATAAGTAGGTTTTACTGTAATTAAGCTAAAATGTTCCTCACTTTCAATTCACTATAGATAAAAGTAGTAATCAGACTAAAAGTAAATGTAAACATCCCATCTTAACACTGGTGCTTTGCAACAGGACAGATTTAAATTATGTGTGCAGTGTGACCAAACAAATACCTCTTACAAGTAAAATAAATATTTCTGTAAGTGATAGTTACATAAATGTGCCACATATGAGCAACAACACCAAAAAGCAGTAATATTTTCTTACCGTGCAATCTCAGCACTGTGGGTGGTCCAGTTTTGGAAGGCATGTCCCTCGTGGTTCTCCTCTTCAGAATCTCTGCTGCAGGATTTTGGATGTCGAGCAACCACCGGCTGGGTCCGAGCCTGACTATGTGAAGCTGAGAAAGGTTGGGAGCGTTTGTGTTTAAGATTGCTCCGGTTTGAGTCATACTCCTCATCTGAGGTAGAGGTATAGTCAGAGCCTTTCTGTCTCCTCCTGGAGCCTTGGCGTAGAGAATTGGTTTGAGGTACAGAAAAAGTGGATAGAAAAGTTGGGGAAAACGAGACAAAGAAGGTGCCATGAAGGAATACTTTCAGGGGAAATACACCACCAAGTATTTTAGATGAGAGTCACCAAAACATTTCCCTGCGTGAGTAAAAGAAACTGTGCTTTGGAAGTCCTCATCTGAATGTCGAACTACTTCACTGTCCTTTCCAGGTTTAAACTAATTGACAACATGAAATGAGCCATTGACTTCCACAGAACAGCAGTCAGGTACAAGATAGGAACCAGTCAGATAAAAAAAAAAGATGTCAACCATGAAATTAATAGGTCAGGATCAGAAAAGTTCCTCATTATTTGCCATGTGAGTACATTGTGAAGATATGAGAAATAGAAACTCATTGAAAGATACTGAAGTATTAAAGTTGGTGTCACACCCTAGAACCAGCTCCCATATGAAACAAAGCTTCAGGTTGGCCAAAACATAACCCAAGCATGTGTTCGCATAAACCATAACCAGTAAATATTTCAAACCAACTCCCCACTTTCACAAAATACGTCGCTCAAATACGGGATGACTTTTTTTCCCCTGCATCGCTAAACTGACTAAAGGTGAGTGCTTTTCTGTTCAATGAAACAAAAATACTATATGCAAATGTAATACACTCACTTGCTGTGCTGCTTGCATATTTGGCACTGCTGGAGCGTGCACGTGTGACTGGAGTTCGACTGAGCGGTAACTTCTGTGGCCTCTCTACAGGCTTTGCTCCTGCAGTGGAGATCCTTTGAACGGAGCTGCAACCCGACTCTGTGCTACGGTTGGAGAATCCTGTGCTCCTGCCTGTCCACTGTGGGGTGGAAGAGGCCTCGCTGTCGCTGGGTGTGTTGAAAGAGCCAGTGCGCTTACGAGGCATAGCTAGCATATCCAGCCTAGAGAGTTTCTTGGTCTCCTGGGGCTGCTTAACAACGTTGCCCGTCTCCTGGGACATCTTGTCTATCTCCGTCCCCTCATTGTCTGAGGCCTCTCCAAGTCGAGCTCGGCGTAGCATGGAAGCCCTGGTGGGTCTTGGGGTTGTTAAACTATTGGCACGATTCAACGCTTGAGATGCTCTGGAGGTTTTGCCATCCTCTTGTTGAAGGGGCACCGTGTACTTTCTCCGTGTTTGGTTTTTGCTGGACTCCTGATCAGAGTATGGGAAGCTCTGAGGGTCATCACTTAGGTCTGTGGAGCCACGCTTTCCCACACTGCGCCTTAATCCTACTGACCTTCTGACATGTTCAGCTTTAGTGGCGCTTTTTGATGCATAAGAATGGTGCTTTTCAGATGAAGCAGAATGAGGATTCGAGTCCTGACTTGCTATACTGGCTGAAGACCTCTCTCTTTGGAGGCCACTAGCAGATATTTTTTTAACTGGATTTGGCTTGGTCTTATTGCTACGTTGGCTTACTGTGCTGGAAGTATCCACATCAGAGTCCCCAGATAGAGAGTCCATAATGGGAGATGGTGTGGTGCCGGATTGTTCTGCTTGGAGTTTGGCCTCTAGGACAGCCAAAAGATTCTCCGTCTGTTTGAGGTAAGAATGAGTGTCCTGACCGCTGGTCCCCTGGAGTAATCCACGTTCTGGTTCTCTTTGAATTGGCTGACTAGAGATGTTGGGGAGTCTAGCATTGCTAGGCTTCTCCTTTGTGAAACTCTCCTGTCTGATTAATGGTGGCGCTGTGGCTTCTTTACCTTCTGGACTGGTGCTGTGGCCCAATGCAGGGGCTGATGCAGCTGCTTTGACTTTGCCTGAGTCCTCACTGCCTTTATGTTTGGTAAGAGTGGCTGTTGAAAATGTTTTGCTGATATGTTTTCTTTCAGCCTTCGGAGTGTTGGGTTTTAAACCCCCACATTGTGGTTTGGACTCTTCCTCTGAACCAATGTAAAAAGATGTAGATTTGACAGGTAGTCTAGGCTTATCCTGTATTCTTCTCTCCTCTGTATCCGACAGTGGTTTCTTCCTCTGCTCTATGATGGATCCGTCATCTGACTTGCTGGCATCGCTGAGGCTATCAGGCTCTACATCATCCTGCACAGTTAACCTGTGAATATTATCCTGATTCCTCGGAGTTGCTGAGCTACTGTCTTCTACATCAAATGTTGAGTTGGGGTTATAATGAACATGAATACTGGGAGTTGGATTGTCAGTCTGGTCCCCCTGTGGTACCTGCGGCAAGATGCGTCTGTTCTTTGAACCGTCAGCTTCTAAGCTGTCATGGTAACGGCTGATTGTGGCCTTATGGATGATGGTTCCTTGTGCTGAAATAGAACATTTTTAATGCATATTACCCACACATACTTAAATTGAATATCATTCATATTCATCAGGATGTCTCATTATCATTTCAAATAGACCAATGTCTAGTCAGGTGCCTTACCCCCTCCTGACACTTCCATCTGGGGTGGAATGTCAAAGAGGCCAGCTGAAGGGCCAGATTCTGTGAAGCTGTCTGCTAAGCTTGCCCAGCAAGACATCCACTTAGGAGCTCCCTGTAACACTGCACCTGATGCCTGACCCTGTTTGAGAAAGAACACAACTTATTTGTCAAAACAAAGAAGCAGACCAGATAACCACAGTCCCTTGGTTAAAATAGTTCAAATTAACAATAAAGGATAAATATATTAAGGATGTAGTACAATTGAATAACATGTGGATTTTTATACTGATAATTTGGTTAGACAGAGAAACCCAAACAAATAAGACCCCAGAGCCTGTGAGGAAAAGGAGAAAAAAAGACATGTCAAGGTATTAAAAGAGACACCAAAAACAAGAGAATGAGGCAAATTTAGACAGCAATCATGCTACAAATTGAGGCTTACTGGTGCCAAACACTCATTTACTGTCATTGGAGTTGGTATTAAAATGATTCGTCCAGTAATCATTCCCACACTGAGCAGGAAAGGTTACCTTTAACAGACTATGTTCCTGCTCTGGAGCTGGCTTCATCTCCCCACAGCTACTCTGCCTATGCTCCTCCCTGCCCTGATCAATAACAGGCCTAAATGCTGATGATGTTTCTGCGTCTCTCTGCTTCATTCGCTCTTGGCTGTCAACTCCAAACACCTGCCAGGAACAAAGCATTGTGAATGTATAAGTGCGCTAGAGGAGAAAGTACCAACAACCATGGCTCGGTATGGGCCAGGAGAAATAGACCAGGCTGGTGAATAGCACAGTTGTGAGTTTCAGCTTGAGGCAAAGAAATCAGAAAAAGCATCTTGCCTGGTCAATCTTGTTCCGCGCCTCCTCTATCTCCTTATCTTGAACGTCTGTTTCAATGGTGTAAGTTCCTGCATCACTCAGACTGTCATCTTCTTCATTTCTGGAGCTTTTTACTTCCTCGCTCTGAGATGACATGACAGGGGTTTTAAATGGAACAGGCTGGTGGATAGGAGAGGAAGCGCACGGCTGGACGGGGCCATGGGATGGAGGAGGGCTTGAAGAAGGTTGAGCAGATTGTGAAACTACCACTGTCCCTCTTTGAAGAGATTTAGGGGTACCAGAACTATCTTTCTGCTTCTGTTTGAGTAGTTCAGCAGTAAATTCTTGCGTGAGTTTGGATCGCCTGCCAACGCTGCTAAAGGGTCTTACAGACACAGACGATGACGAGCAAGAGGAAAAGCCGGTGCTGATTCGGTCTTCAGCTTTTTCTTTTCTCAGAGAGCCAGCTCTCTGAAACCCTGAAGGAGCAGGTCCCTTCAGGGGGATAGTGTAACGCTGGGTTGGAGGAGTGGTGGAGGATGCAGGTGGGCCTTGTCTCTCCCCAGTAGAGCTCCTTCCTTTCTCCTGCTGGAGCTGGAGGCCTGAGGGCTCAGGTGGGGCAGAGGTATTTGTGAAAGATTGGGACCGCTTCTTTTTTAAACTATCCTCAAAGAATTCAATAACAAAAGCTTTGTGAGGCTCAGTCTTGGTTTGACTGGGAATAGACTGCGACTGTGGTGGAGAGTAGGACACAGGTTCCTCAGAGTCTGGCGAGTTAAAGCGCTGAGGTGGGGAAGCTCTTAGGGTTTGTGAAGAAACCTGGGAAACGATATGAGTCTCTGATTGGAGATCATTTCCATTGATTGTATATCCTGAATCACTTTGAGAACCATCCTCTCCTTGGTTTGCTGATGATGGAAACACAACACGTTAGCCTAACAACCAAAAACTACAAAGTGCAGCATTTTCTAACATCAGTAGACATTTTATAAAATGGACCAACCTTTAGGGATTTTTACAACCGATGGGTCGCTGTTTGTACTGTACACGTCTTCACACTGTGACCTCCTCGTCATCATGCTAGCATTGCTCTGAACCAGCCAATCAGCAACTTTACTTTCTGCTGACATCACCTCTGTAGGTGTGGTAGCGGCCTCTGTGGACAGCAGCTTTCGCTGTTGGCGGAAAGCAAACTTGGTCACATGGTCTTTGATCTTCATTTTGCCTGGTGAGCAGTCATCAAATTCTATGGTGAAGGAAGCGTGGCTTTGGACCACAGGGGGGGTTGGGGTTGAGGGGACAAACTCAGTGGGATCTGAAAAATCCTTTGTTGGAACTTCTTGAACCTGTAACTCTGGCTTTTTGGCAAGTCGCTGCTGGAATTCTTTCGTTGGGATTTCAAAGTAGCTTGGCTCCCGGCGGAATGTGGTCTTGGCTTTAGTGTCTGACAATGAACCATTGACTTCATACCTGGGAATGTCTTTAGCAGGTTCTGTAATCAAAACATAAACAAGATGACAGTAAATATACATGGGTAGCTTTGGCTAGGCCTCTACATGAGCTAACAACTATATGCAGTATATTCTTATATATTTAAATATAAAATATATTAAAAGCTGAGAAAATCCATTTCCACGTCATTCCAAAACATTTCCATAAATAACACGAAGGATCCAGCTGTTCAGTTATGAAAACTAATCATCCAGTTGGTTTTTGAATGTGGTCAAATATCACTTTAGGAGCTCAGAGTCCAGTGGGGGGTAGCTGAGTGATAATCTGTTTCAGTCTGGGCAACACGAGGAGAACAATCACCCTTCCACCCCCTCCAGCAGCTTACAGGGTCATAATCCATCACGAGGCAGACAGGCAATGCCCACTGGCCTGGCAACCACTCCATAACTGGCAGCCAGAGACCTGCCTTGGGCTTAACACCATCTATCTCTCAGCGACCGACAGAAAGGATCAGATAGCTGTGCCACAAAAGCTTATCACTCCAAAATGGCATCTAATTCACAGATATGGAAATGTCCAATTCAATTACAATACAAAATATGTTTTACACTAAAAATAAAAATGGATGAAAAAAAGATAAATCAATTTAGGCTACATTGTCTGACCTGAAGAGTCCTGTTCTGGTAGTTTTTCTCCTCTGTTCAGCATTTTATTGGATGGGTCTTCATCCTCCCCCCACCAGGATGGCTGGCCATACAGAGGTGTAGGTTTGGATATTGGAGAATCTGCAGTAGCTAGCAGACAAACACAGACACACAAACACAATCAGTCATATTATTCACTCTGTGAGGAAATGAATGTATTCATGATTATGTAATTCTGACAATAAATGTATTTCAGGGACATCAAAATATGTACGTCACCGGATTTTGTGATCCAATAACTTTAGCGTTATTGGATCTTATCTCATTATACTTGCTTTTTACTACAATATTCTCAAGACAAACAATAGTAGAGGTCCAATTATGATACCAGCTGTACCCAAATAATCTCCCTCATGTGGCAATGACACAGTTAATCCTAATCTTCAAAGAAAAGAAAAGCAATACAACATGAGATAACGTCTAACCAGTAACCCTTTACTAAGGCAATCCTTGATTACTTGAGAATAAATTACCTAAACATTTGCAACCAACAAGGTAGAGATTTATTTATTTAATTGAACATTACCATATCCTGGCACGCTAGCACACACACACACCAGCAAGCCTATAATGGACTAATCAGATAATCCAGGAGTCACTTTTTTGGCCTGATTTACAGTAAACAAGTTCATTGGAGTTTAAAGTGGATACAAAAACCGACGCATTAGCAACACTTGACCACTGTTCGCTTGGATACACACGAAAAGACTGCTGAAATTAAGCAGCTGAAAGAACATGGAAGAGGAAAGTTATAAAGGTTTAAAACAGCTCTCATATGAATGAAGAAATTAGATATTTTGGGACATATAAAGGCAGATTATAAAGGTTTGTGAAAATAACACCTCGACATTTTCTAAATAATTATTAGTTTTGGTGATGAACTAAATCAAGGAAAGCTAATAACTAATGCCATTCTCCTTTTCCAAAAACTCAACAGTCCCAAACCAATATGAGGTAAGAGGCCCGCCTGAGTCACCAGACTGCATGGCTGAAACATCCTGCCCCACAGACAGCTGGGGGATTGGATTCACTCCACATCCTGTACAGCTGCATGAGAAAATGAGCCTCAGCTCACCAAAAAGGGAATACACTGACAAGGAGGGAGTTGTATCAAGCTTTTCTTTCACCTAATAGTAAGCATGCACCAACAAAAAAAAAAGAGAGTCAACACAACTAATCTTTAGTAGGAAAAGAGAAAATAAATATAGGTGCAACCAGTCAAACAAATTCAGTCAACGAGAATGCATTTGCATCAAGTCAGATATGCAAGTCTCAGTGTGAAAAAGTTATCTATGCGTGATCTTGACAGAGTATGCATTTAAAGGGGAAAAAATCATAGCTGAGAAATGCTGAATATATTTGCATTATAGAAGCCACTCAATTATTGAAACTCTAGTTCTTTACTATGAAACAAACTGAAATGCCATCCTTATCTTGTTTTGGCTGTATGTTGAGCGAGACAGTTTAGTGTCTAGTTATCACGTTGATTAAGTGGCTCACATCAACAGAGTGCAAGGCTACTTTAAGTGCAGGCGTTAACTGCAGAGCCACAAGTAAACATGACTTCAGAGACACTAAAGAATTTTCCATGGCAGATTTACCATTACATTGCTTTAATGAAAGCGTCTAACCAGTCACTATGATATAGTAACTTTGCACAGTACAATCAAACCCATGTCCTGTTTGAAGATTATATTACTTGTAATAAAAAACTGCTTCCTAAATATGCAGCGTTTCAATACAGGCAGCATAGTGAGAATTAAGCAACAGATGGGATTCCTATTTTAAGCATTGGTTGTAGTTTTCCCACTAAAATTACGGGGCCAATGTTGGAGCAGAAAGCAAAAGAAGTGCTTTGTCAACAGCAGCTGGAATGGTTTTGTCAGTGTGAATGAGTTGTATTCAGAAAGCACTTCTATAGTGCCAACAGTCTGCTGACTGTTCCATTGTTGCACTGCACTGTAAAACATTACTCACTCAAGTGCATCTCCGAGCAGGCATCATGTGAAAAACTACAGCTAGCGACAAATCCACCATTAGGTACTTTGACAGAAGTGCCAGGTTGGAACTAAGACCCACAGTTCTTCCATAAAATGTGTGAAAGCATCATCATGCTTGGCAGCACCCCTCTTCTTGTCAGCAGTCATGCATGGCTGACAGAGATAAGAGCGCTTGTCTTTAACTCCTTAGTCCTTTACTCACAAATACTCAGTCTACCAGCCTCATGATGTCAACATCAATTTCTTTACCGACACCACAGGATTGTAGCCTCAGCCTCTCTACTCACATGGTATCCTAATCTCACACCAGGGAAGCTCTTAATAAAAGCAGCTACAGTTGCTATCTAAAAGGGATCTATGTCCAAAGTCACGCTCCACATGGAAGCGCACAAAGACTTCCTCTTCCTCATGTGTGTGAACAGAGTATTCAATTAAAATCCTCAGGGAAAAAAACTCCTAAGCCAACTTATGCTATTCTAAACCTCCTGCCGTCCTGCTAACATGCATCTACTGTGTTGGTGTGTGTGTAGATGAGGTTACTTACCTGTAAGGGACAGGGCCCTGCGCTCATTCCGGTCCTGCAGCTTAACAGAGTCTTTGCTCTTCTCTGAGCTGTGGAGCAGTTGCTTTTCCTTCGTCTTAGCTTCCAGGGATTTTACACCAAGCTGCAACTGGCTGGTGTACTTTTCATGCTGTGTAGAGAGAAAAAAACAGGATGTGAAAAACCTGCCAACAATCTGTATCTTTTTATAAAGTTTCCAAATTGTTAAATTAGTGTTTTTGTCATCAATAAAATGGCAAAAAATTTGTTGTTTAAATATATGTATCTGTTTGATCTCCCATTTAATCCCTTTAAATGTGCAGTTCTTATGCTTTTGAGTATTCCTCAAAGATTTAAAAGATAAAAAATAATAACTAGTAAATAATAACTAAATAAATAATACGAGTAAATAATACCTAGTAAAATTACTTGGTTGAAGAATATTTGAGAGAAAAAAAAGAGTAATTGTCATATTGTTGTATTACTATACAACAAAGTTAGAATAATGCGTTGTATCATTCAATGCAGATCCATGTAACTCATGTCTCCTTCATTACATCTCTAAAATACAGTAGAAATAGTGAGTTTTACTTACTTTCAAAGCTTCCTCTGGGACTTTGTGTTGACTCTTCTCCAGGATATACACATGAGTATGTACACACTGAGTTAAAGTACTCAAATCTATATTTAGTACTCCTACCTTTTCATGTAAAATCTAGTTATACATTCCCACTCAGGCACAAGGAAGACATACATGACACACCTGTTGTTTAAAGCATCATAAATATAAGTAATTTACAATATATTCTCTCACTGCTGTGGTTCACACAATTTCATCCCTTCAAAATTTTCTTACTGTTATCTAAACTACATTTACACTATTCATGGGTTTTCTGCTCTGGGGTCAAAGGGTGCTGGAATTTTTCTGGTCGTAATCTAAAACCCCTGATCAGAAAACCACCCAGGATTAACATGAAGCTGTAGAGGCGCACAAAGGGAAAGAAATTCAGTTTATTTCTTAATGAAACAGCTGCTGATCACTGGCTCATTTTTGCACAAGCAAGCTAATGATCATCTTAAATCTGTTGCAGCCGAGGAGCAAGAAATGTAACAACACAAACCTAATCATCATTAAGACAATGGCGGTATAGTCCGAGTACACTTTAAAAGAGAGAAGTGGGGGAGAAACAAGAAGAACAAAAAGGATATCATAACCAAAACGAATAACGTCCGACAGCTTGAGGGTGATGTAGGTCTGGTCCGGGATTCTGAGGTCATTCACAAACGTCTGCAAAACAGAATCAAGCCAACGTGATTTTCACTGTAAATACAGCCAATTTGCCCAATTTGCCCACTCACAGATGAGAAACTAAATCCTTGTGGGATGCACCCTGTTGCTAAAAGGTGCTTTGCAACTGG
>JBAMHX010000022.1:8376656-8444466 GCA_037177515.1 Pseudomugil tenellus
TGATCGGATCGGTGAATGAAGACTTTAGGACCGATCAAAAAAATAGGAAAAAATTTTGAAATATCGGCCGATCCGATAGATGGAAAGCCTATTTTTTATAAAGCATTTTTGTTCAATTAACTTTGCACAGATGTCACATCTGGACGTTTTATAACTTTTATAACTTAACATGTAAAACAGCCTGAACAGCCTTTTATTATCCCCATCAGGGGCATTTGGCAAGATGATGCACGGCTCGAACTCCAGAAGAGTCAAAGCTGACTGTGACTCTGACTCAGATTGTGAGGAGACTGTCAAGGCAAAAAAAAAAAAAAAATCATGAAAATCTGTTTTCTGATGGGGGTTGGAACAAGTTCACCTGGCTGAGGTATTTTAACTCGCTGGCTGCCAGACATCGCTGTAACAGAGAACCCCGTGCTACCGGTGTTTGAGTATTTTGGCTCGTCTTTCAGACCTGCATACCATATAGTTCAGGAACTGCAGATGTTAAAGGTTGATTTGGCCATGTGTGCACGTCCAGACGTATTCGGGATGCGCACTCGGAGTAAATTCATGTGTTGGCTGTGCACTCGGAGCGAATTCAACTGAGCGACTTTCCGTAAACAGAAACAGCAAAAGTGCAAAATACGTCTTTTCCTGTTTTGGACAGTCAGTGCTTAGATTCAGAAAGGAGTCAAAAGAAGTCTTTTACACCCTGATGCCAGTGTTTAAGCACACAAATTATATAAACTACAAATTTGAAACCCACAACATACGAGAACCACAGCATTTGCTGATAAAACTGGCATCACACACACACACACACAACTAAAACTTTGCACTTAGTCTGACACAAAATATGCTGTGACCTGTGTTATAAAAGCGCAACTCCACTCAGCTGCATCTAGTCAGCAACAGGCTGCTAACCAGCACCGTAGTGACAGAACTGATGCTAAAGTTTAACACAAACAGGTGTTGATTCAATTTCATTGCAGCTCTTTTGTTGTCAACTGATGCACAATAAAATGTTAATTGTAAACACTGTATTTATTGTTGAAGTATTTATCAACAACACATTGACAAGTGAGGAAATGTGAACATTTTGTAAAATTCTATAAGTACTCCGCTATGAACATGGTTTCTTCATCTAAACCAGAGGTATCCAAAGTTGCTCCTCGAAGGCCTCTTTCCTGCAGCTCGTGAATGCTTCCTGTTGCAGCACACCTGAATCAGACTGATGGGTCAACATGATTGCCCCAGCTTTGGTCAGATTCTGCCCAGAGATGTAATTTAAATCAGGCATTCTGAATCAGGGAGACAACTATAACCTGCAGGGTCGTGGTCTTCAAGGACCAGACCTGAACACCCCAGATGTAGACCAACATATACTGCATGCTGCATTCACTTGCTCTTGCATGTGCAGATACATCTAAGGTTTACAGAGAGACAGATGATTTTAATACTAATTATTTGCAGCCATAATTACTGATAATAATATAGATT
Source organism: Pseudomugil tenellus (assembly GCA_037177515.1). Lineage (NCBI taxonomy): Eukaryota > Metazoa > Chordata > Actinopteri > Atheriniformes > Pseudomugilidae > Pseudomugil > Pseudomugil tenellus. The sequence goes on from JBAMHX010000022.1 coordinate 8,378,139, forward strand.
ATGTATTAATTATCTCTTACATCATGAGAACTTTGGCATGCTACATTTCTTTAAATGATCCCCACATTTTTGAATGAGATACATATGACATGGTGACAAGAATGTAAAAGTATTTTCATCAACAATGCAAGTCAAGACAAGAAAAGTAACAAACCAGAGGGTGAAATGAGCAGCAAAGAAGCAGAGAGGAAAAAATGTGGTGGTTTCTCTGAAGCAGATACTCACGTGCTACAGAGAAGTTATTTAAGGGGGTTTCCAGCTGGTCAACATCTTGTGGTCGCTCTTTGTAGCCAATGAATGTACCATCACTCTTCAGCAGAAAATACCTCGGCCTCCAGGTCTTGATGTATTCTCCTGATATGAGAAAGATAGGGGGAAAGTCTGTTATGTTAGAGAAGACTAAATTAAAACCATTTGTGACCTTGTGATGGAGATTTCAAGGATTTAGTCTCAAAGCCGTAACTGTGCATTTACATTTCCAAAATACTAACTGATGCACAAGTGTTTCTTATTTTATGGCTTCATGATTAATGTTTTGTTTCTTTTTTTCTCCCTTTCAATCCCCAGCAGTGTAACTCATTTCTAAAATTACTGTGCTGCTCACCAGCGCTACCTAAAATGACCAACTTGTCATAGTCTTTTTTCCTGTATAGGTCAGCTTCAGGACAAATTCTGATTTATGTTGGAGTCAGTACTCCCCTCTTCCATGCAGGTCCATTTCAGCTGGCAGTTTGTTATGTAGATGTACAGAAATCATTCTCACTAAATTGAAAAGCCTGGTCTGATCATTTCCATCAAGTTAAACTTAAAATGACTAGTTAAATCTAGGAAACACAACAAACTTCTGTGAATAGAACGTCAAAATGTGTAAGATGTGTGGCTTAAAGTCTTTTGTCAATGATTTTTTTGTTACATTAAAGTGTCATTATTCACAAACAAGACTGAAAATTTGCAGATACTTTGCCACAATCAAATGCTTCCATTTTCAGGTAGCCCAGAGCTGCTCACCATCTCCCATTCTCTACATTATCAAACTACTTTATATCAAATGCTCTGTTACAGCTGACATAAAGCAAAGAAATTAGGTTTTTAATTTATTATGAATAGTTTTAATTCAATTTGATGAAAAAAAAAAAACAAAAAACAAAAAAAAAAAAAAAAACACCCTCTAATCTAGACCACTTCATGTTTGAGGTGTAAATGGAGTGTCCGAAACCAAAGTATTTTATGAAATATTTTACACTCTGGCCTATTTTAAACCAAATACTGATTATGTAAAAGACATCAAATGTACAATTAGTAAAGTCAATCTTTTCAGATCAGATGTTTCCTTACAATACCATCCATCCATTATCTGTACTGCTAATTCCCATACAGGGTTCACAATGCCAACAAATAACAAAACCATGAAGCCATGCATGTCCAGCCCATTCACTCAGACACACTTACATCACACAAATTAATCTTTATGAAGGCAGACAAAAATCAATTTATTCCGGTGATGCTTCAGGAAATGTTGTGCCAGATGTTGCACAGACGGAAAAAGAAAAACTTACATACCATAACAAGGCAGCGGCACACAGTGGTGTGGAACTAGAATATTTATACAGGAAAACTGTAATTTATTTTTAATTACGGAATCACATATTAACCCCCTGCAGAGCAGCTCCAAGCTGTCCTTAATTGCCCCATTTCCTCTAACACAGAAGTGTGGCGTGTGTGAGAGAGGGTGTGTGTACGGAGATGTAGAAGATCTGTCAATATGAGCTTCTGTTACCCTCTCAAACACACTTCTGATTGATGAAACTGAAAACAGATCAGACGGTATAGAACAAACAGCAGCAAGTGGTACCGCGTCCATTTAGTGCAAATCCATATAAAGTATTTAAAGAAATAACATGAATGACAGGATTATTTCTGAGTTTCTAGCTATTTGACACGGTAAGATTACCAACCTCTTTCTGCTTTCTACCCTTTTTTTTATCAATCACTGACTAACTCCATATGGCTTTCATTGACAATAGGGAAATGTAAACATGGCCACAAGAAGCAAGATGAAGTTTGGTTAAATTTAATGATTATAAATGATCTGTCATCTGGGAAAAAAAAAAAACAAAAAAAAACAAACAAAAAAAAAAAACACCTAATTTCTGTAGAACAATGTTAAAAATATAAACGTAGCCTAACCTTGTCAATCAGATTGCTACTTAGTACCCAGAGCAATAACAGCTGTATTGGATGTGCCATCCTAAATAAAACACAAAACTTAATTTTAGTAACACAAGAATCCTGATGAGTTGGTTCGCCATTTCAAATGACGAGCCTTGCTAATCAACCTCAACATCAGTCACCTACAAGTGTGAATTAAGAATCTCCAGAGAATCCACATGCATAGGATTATCCATTGAGCGGGCTTTGAGACCACTCAACTTCCTTAGTGCTTGGAGACGCGCATCAAACACCTGAAATCTAAATACACAAAAGCACACAAGGTGCAATTTTAGGACACATGCAGCTGGGAGTTAAATCAAGAGCCTGTTCAACAAACATAAGACGTCTGAATCTACAGCCAGAGAGTCTCCTGAGCCCTTTGTACTGAGCCTTGTTTTCCTCAGCAGGGCCCCAGCTGGTGCCTCGCTCTGTGGTCAGGTTTTGGCTGACCCATATTCCCCTGCTATAGTCTATGCCAGATAACATTGAGGACAGTATGTGCACAACGCAGAGGCTGCATAATGAGCTCTCTACCTGACACCATGACGCAAGATCCACATGCACGCTGGCGCACACCAGTAGAGAACCCAGCAAAGTTTCAGTAGTTCCGTTTTTGGTTTGGAATGCAGCAAAATCACTTCCAGATTATGCAATGTTCATACGTACGCACATTACACCACTGAGATCCTGACAGGCAGAGACAGGTGTTTGCATACAGCGCGGCGGTATGCTTGTGTGTAAATACATTTGTGTTTATACGCTGCCTCATAGCCAGTAAAAAGGCATGTGTGTGTATAACAGATTACATCAACATTCAGTTTGGAAGGCTGAGAGTGTTTGATGCCAGCTCCACTGACGCATAGCACCCACCAGAGAAGCAGCTTGGGTGGTAATGTGTGACGCAGCAGCTCAAGGCTTGGCATGTACTGCATTCGGAGATGTTCTGCCACACTGAGGTAGCCTTGATCACATGGATGTCAGAGAGATAATACCAGTCCTGCATTCTCAGTCACTTGAGTCTTCCAAGAATTGTCACTATGCTGAACTGTGATAAAGAGTGCATGGCCACTGAGAAGAGGCCACATGATAGGGTAAACAATCTTATGAAGGAATGTTACGCTTAAGATGTAACACCTCCATGAGATTTGTGAAATAGCAGCAACTATAGTGCAACTTAAAAGGTGTAAAAGTGGGCGCCTTTAGATATCACAGGACTGTTGAAGAGAGGAAAATTAACTCCACATCTGTAGAGCTAACACTCCTAGACAAGAGGACAGGCAACTTCTTCATCTGCAACCACAAACCAGTCACATGGCAGCAGTGGAAGCATTATATCCGGTTGTCTGCGAGAGTGTGTGTGTCCCCACAACTCTGCAAAGCAACTCCCCTCCCCTTCACACACACAGTCTGCACTGAGAGCATAAACAACAAAGATGACCCTTGTCAGCTTCCTATTTACACCCATTTCCCCTTTTACTTTTATTTTGTCGTACTTTCCGGACAGTGGCTTTTCTTAAATACTGACAGGATAAGAAAGTGAAACCGACAGCTCGGCTGTTTTTGCATCTTCTACTCTTCACGTAAACAAAGTCGGAGAGAGAAACTGTGGTCACAGACTCACTCTTATTTGGCACAACTGAAAACTAAAGCAAAAATGCTGCAAGAGCAGCGACTGTGCAATCATTTCAAAGCGTGGTGTTTGTGATTCTAGTAAGATGCCTGGGTAGAAAAGATAATTCAGTTATTCACCCAAGCCTCAAAGACTCAAATGAAGAGTTCAAAGCAGATGAAACATTAGGTAGTACAAACTTCAGCTCCTTTCATAAACAGTTGAATAAACAGCACTAAATTAAAGCTTAAAAGAAAAAGAACTAATAAAGCTCAGACAGCTTTTAATCACTGCAACGATGGTCTATTGGACATTGACTGGCAAGGGTACATTGTTATGGTAAGTATGTAGAGGATAATTGTAGACATTTTACTCAAATTGACTTCAGTACTTTACATCCTGCACATTGCGCGACCCAGTGCAGACAGCAGACAAAAGGACAATGGGCCTCGTAACAACACAGGAGAGCCTTCTTGCTTTTAAGTCAATTCATCATCAACAGTGTTCCAGTAAACTAAACCCACTTTGATGTTAACATGTTCTCAAAACAGGAAAGTAGCCAACAAACACACTGACCACAACCTAGATAAGATGAAACCTGCGTTGCGTGTCACGTTATTTAGGTTGTAGAATCATAGTTTTTCTAATAGAAGTGTGACAGCAGACATGTGGCTCAACTCAACTAAATCAGGGGAAGGACGGAAGTATAATAAGACTGATTTGACACAAAATGAGCGATGAGAGAACTGGAGGGGATGAGAAAGCTACGCAGTGTGAGAGGAGTTGCAGTGAATGGAGTGGTAGTGAGACAGATCACTACATATGTTCTCCACATATGTAGGACTGTGAGTGGAAGGGAGTGTGTATGAGCCATGCACACAGCGAGTGTGCATGGGAGGAGCTGTCAGGGTCTGATAGAGTGTCTTTACATGACAAGCAGCTGCTGAGGGTTGGGATGCGCGTTGGGCAAAGTGGAAAATAATGAAGAGAGAACCGCTGCCAAACACAACAGAATTCATCTTTATTTGCCAACTGCTGCATGGCCCTGTATGTGGACAGCTCCAGCATGCAACCGACACGCCCTTTACACCCCTAACAGTAAACACAACAAGGTGAACTGGAAAAGAACAGGTTTTGCCACATCTGTACAGAGTGGAGCATTGTCCTGCTGGTCTGTGCATGCATTTATCAAATCAGAGGCACAGTGTGTTTATGTGTAATAGTTTGATTTATGAAAAGGTTCCTCAACTGAGTTATAATCACCAAAAAGTAAAATCACCATCAAATGATATGAATCTTTGAAGTAAGGATGATAAGTAATTTAAATTCATATTCATGTTTGACACCAAGCTCATTTGATTAATCTAAGAGAGCTAAAGAGTGAAAGTAATGCAGGATTACTGAAGAATCAGGGGATAAAAAAGGAACATTTTGGAAGTCTTTAGAAAGAAAAGGAAGCGACAGGGAGTGACTGAGGTTAGTGGCTGTTTCCGAGGAGAGTCCTGTTCTATCCGTCTCTATGTGACAACGACAGGAATGTTGAGGTCCCAGCTGCTGCGGCTTGTTGGCTTTTAATAAGACACATCGTGTAGCATTCATCAAGAGGCCCCTAAAAGAAAGCACTCAGTGTCCCCATAATGTATCCAAACTGACACATCATCTCTTTCTCATCCTGGTTCTCTCTTCTCCCTTTATACTTGGAGGTTGAATTTTTTATTTATTTTTTTTTTTAAAGTGGATGTTAAGACAGAGAGGACCATCGCTGACATCTGGCACAAGAGAGATCATGAAAAGATATACACTTGCATTGCAAGTGGGTAAATGATCTCACAGAGTGAGAGGAACTGAGAGGGTCAGACAAAATGTGCCTGTCAGAGCCCACGCCCAGTGGTTGGACTTCCTGAGAGGGCTGCTGTTGGGTTTTGTCCCCGTCTGGCCATTCATGGCTTGGGGATGAGGAAGGGAGCCAGTGGTAGCATGAACTGTGCGTGTGTGTTTGAGTGGTGAGAATCGGATGAGAAGGGGGGTGGTGGGCGGAGGTTGAGGATTAGGGAATTAGAACTCCAAAGCGAGAGGAGTGGGAGGGGGGCTTTGCCTTTTGTTGGTTTTTCCTCAGCCGCCCCCGCCATCCCTTCGGCCCTTTTCTGCCGGGTTCTGCCTGTAGGCTGCAGCTGCGGCCTGCCACCCTGTGCCCTGCATCATAATGAGTTGCAGGCTGCCCGCTCCAGAGGAGAGAGGGCTCCCTGATGCAGGGGTCACCACAGAGTCCCCCACAAGCTCAAACTCCACCTCTACCATCTTCCGCTCTCATCAGAGCTCTGGGATGTGCTGCTCGAGCACTCGACTACCCATCTGTCAGGCTCTGTGACCAAATAAGGCAGTATCAAACTCACATCCTAAACTGTCCAGGAGTTTGGACTCTTTCCTGTATTTCCCCTCTCTTTGTGTTTTCCTGACATCCCCACTCTCCAGACCGCTTTTGTTGGCCTCTCATGCAGCTGCATGGAGGGGGTCTCCAATGCCAGGGCTTTGGCAGAAGCATCAACAAGTTGCGTTGAAGGGCCACCACAGTCCCCAAATCTAAACCGTTCTCTCTCTGTCACTAGGGCTGCTGCTACCCAAGCAAGAAAAAAAAGGCAAGGGGGTTGGGGATGCAATGGAAGCTGCCCCTCTTTCTCACGCTCATAAGAAAGCCCTCACTTCTTCTCCATGGTGAGTGACACCTGCTGATTACCATAGAGACACTGTGGGAAGTTCCCCCCTGACACACTGGGGCTGAGATTTGCCCCCTCTCCCTGGGTAAACAAGCAATCCATGGATTAGTTAACTGGGTTACTGCATGGCAAACAAATAAATACACATTATTCAGAGCAAATTAGTGCCAGTGAACTTTCAATGACCAATGTAAGATCTAAGACCCTCAAACAAGAAAAAAAAAATACCCCCAATGAACATTCTTGTCCTGAAACAGGTAATCTACTGGACAACTGCATTTCAAAACCATCAGCATGGTCTCTGAATGAGATATGAAGTCTGTTCTGGGTAAAAGATTAAGAACTGTGGGAAGTAACGCATAACGTCATCTCTGAGACAGCTGCGCATCCCCATCATTTCTCTTGTCTCCTCTTCCATCTCTGCACTGGAGAGTGGTGCCAGTGATGTGATTGATGCCAGTGACTGGGAGCTTTTTGCCGGACCATAGCTGCTTCCGCCATGAGTCTGAATTGTCAGCAGGGTCATTATCCTAGCAACAGGGTGGTGTGGTGGTGGGCAGGGAGTAGGCGCTGGAAGTTGTGGGGGAAGACTGAGGGAATTGGCAGAAAAAGAGGTGTAATGAAGAGAAGGAGAACAGGAAAATAATGTAGGACTAAGGATGGAAGAGAACCAGGAGAATGGAAGGGATGAAGACAGAGAAAAAAACAAGAGGGAAAAAAGGGAAACAGAGACAGGGATGCTGCTACGCACCACAGTTGTGGCAAGCAGCCGGACTCTGCACAGGAAAGTAAGCACACAGCAGGCATGCTGTGACAGGAGGTGAATGGTGTAGGTGCCTGCCTCCCACTCCTCCTCGTTTCACCATCATGGCAGTCAGCCTGTCTGTCGACAGCTGCACCTCAGTAATTTACTTCTCTCCAGCACATTTAGCAGGAAACTGCTACCCATTACCCAGAGCAGGGGGTCTGCGCTGACGGCCAGACACCCGGCCAGAGCGCTGGCTTCCCGGTGTGACACCCTCTGCTGCTGGACCCTGCCTAGAGGGGCTCCACTCTGATCAGTCAGCCACTTTACTGGATTGAATCAGAGTATTTATTACAAAGCTTGTGTCATATGTTGGGACGTTATTTACAAAGAGTCAATACATGTTATCCTTTTAATTTCAGTAAAACTACTTTTAAAAGCCTTATCAGACAACGATATCCAAAACGCCTTTTTTCTATTAACTTTAATACTTGCTCCAGATTGGTGAGTAGAGACTGTATGAACGAGGATTCATTTACGAACCTAAAAGAGAACAATATAATTATTTATGTCTGTTTGAAGCCCAGATTAATTTTACTTGAGCAAAGAGATAGTTTGCATCTTACACATACCATAATTTGTTTTACTTCTCTTTTCTGGGATGCTTCGACACAACCTCTTTCAGCTTCAGATTTTTATCGCCAACTGTACTCAGCCTTTTTAAAACACTGGCAATCTTGTATGCTAGCCATTTATATTAAAAACAACACATAAACAAAGCTGCAAATGGTACTTTGCAAGATTAATGAGGTGCATTAGACATTATTCATGCACAACTGCAGCAATCTTGAAAAACTGAGTGACAGGGAACGCAAGATGAATGGCCTTCCCACAGAAGCTCTATTTTGCCTGTTTTTTCTCTGGTTCTTGCAACATTTTTCCCAAATTTGTTCTAAATATCTTCCAAACTGAATAGAGGAGCACCTTGCCATTTTTACCATGCCAGAAATTTCGCAATTGAGTATTTAATTGATCTCAACTGAAATTAATATGGTCTCCATGGTAGTTTATCCTAAAATAATATATTGGTTATTCAATTATTTTTATTAAAACATTACACAATATTCCATTATAATATAATTTAAAAAATTACAGATGTATTTCCATGATATTAGGAGATTAAATAAACTGACTCCACTACCATAAAGGTGTTTAACACGTATGTTTGCATAGTGTAGCAGGATGTGGCTTAAGATTGCCTTGATGAGATGTGTGGCCTCGCTGAATCCAACAGCAAATCTGACAAAGTCAAAGACCTGAATTCCTGACAGTCAGCATTGCAGTATTGTGAGACAGTCTTAAATCGGGTGGGTCTGCTCTTTTGAAAAACGGATAACAGGAAAAACTGCATTGACATACAGATGGGAGGGGAAAAAATGATCAAAGCAAAACGACTACAAATGTGGAAAACTACAGCAGAGTAGTTGCAGGTCTGCTCACCACATGAACAGACACAGATACTCAAAAGATGAAAAGTAAAATATGTGTCTGGGGTTTCATAACACCCTCAATATGTACTTACCTTCTTCCCACCCTGCGTCTCAGGCATTTTGCTGGACCACCAACTAGGTTTTGCTTGGAAGAGCAGCTCATGCGTGTCCCCAGCCATATGACCAGCATAACAGCCAATCAGCTGATACCAAATCATACCACAGGAGGGTTCCTGAGGCACATATCACACACACACGAAACATCCACAAACTCTCCTCTGAGTGACTGGGTCACTGAGCAATGTGCTGGGAACGTCACAAACATCCGTCTCTCCATTTTGCCCCCTTTATCTTTCCTTCACCACATCTACTGGTGTGTTCTCTACATTCCTTCTCCTATCTCACCTAAGAAATCCTCTCATGAGTTGGAGCCAGCTAAGCGTGCTACCCAAATCCAACAGTTGTTCTGGCCTTCGTTAGCCTAACGAGGGGGCCGGCTCTTTATACTTGTCAGGGAGCAAATGAGTCAAACAAACAAGGGCCAGGCAAGAGGCAAGGACAAGCGAGAGCTATTTTGTTGAGCTTCACTGGGTTTTTGGCCACAGTGCTTCCCTGGAAACTAGGGAACCCACAATCTGCCTCTTTGAAGTCTGATGATGCTCTGCCTTTGATGGAAACTATGGAAAAAACACGCTTACAGAAAGAAATAACATGCTGCTTGGTCTCTGTGGCCACTAGAGGCCGTAGACACATTCAAAAGTGTGTAGGTGCACACAGAGAAAGCTCTAAAACCCAAAGTGTCATTTGGGGGGACACATAACTGGTTATGAAAGTAATAATGACAGTACAAGCCTGTACTTGCCATGTGAATATGGACACTGGGTGACCTGTAGGCAGAAAACATCTAAATAAAAAGGAGCCGTTCAAAAATCACATCCTTCTCAAAAAGGTACCAATCCCAGCAACACATGTCCAACAGTGTTCACAATCCAGACATTTTTTCAGGGGTAAAGTAAGAAAGAAAGAAGGTGTGTCCTTCAGAATGAGATCATCTTACGCAGCGCAGCCTGTCTGGAACTAATGTACAGAGCTCTACAGTTCCTGATTCTCTGCCTCTTAAACAGCAGATTAGTTCTACAAGGTACCGAAGCACAATAGTTGCTCTACTTACTGTCAGGAGTCTTGATCCAATTTACACGTGCACGCTGAAGATGACTAATCAGAAAGGAATCAAAAAGTGAGAGTGAATAGAACGGGGCTGTGTTTAGCCGACATGCCTGAGCCGCTTTGCTTTGTGCCGTTGATAAATGCGAACTGCGAGAGGATGAGGAGGACACTCAAACTGAGCCTGCATTTGTAAAAGTTAAAGAAAGTAGAAAGTGGGTACTTGACCAGGTTCATGGAACACACACAAACTGTTGATGGAAATATGATGGTCTATGTTTTCTAAGATGTGAAATTGGTGTTTTGAGTGCACACATGGGAGTAATGAGCATGGTGAGGTTGTTTAAGCCATTTATTATCACGCCCACATGGAGATTTGAGTCACTTGGGTGGTGCTGCCTCACAAAAAAAGCTCAACTAAGAAGGTGCAGGAAGGGGAGATAGTTTTTGAAAGCCTGGCTGAGGAGATGGCGAGACAGGGCTACTGCAGGTTCACCTTCTGTGCGGTGGCTCTGGGGCAAAGACTGCATGACAGTGATGCGACACTAAACGCCTTCCTGTCAAGGAAGCAGGCGGATGTCCTCCAATCAAAACACAGAGGCTCTGGGTGACATTTGACAGGGCACAGCTGCTAGACTGCGACAGCATGCCAACTCACTACTCCTGTAGGGCTGTTTGTTTAATCTGAGTGTCACAACTAAAGGGTGTCACCGCTAGAATTGTGTGTGCATATGCCAGACAACCTCAGTGTTGTCTCAGTAGTCACTATTTGACTAAACTTAGTTATATTTTACAAAGGCTCTCGATAAGACAGTAAAATGTAGGTGCGGAGAATGGATATGTGCTAGTTTTGTGGCACAGATAAAAAGGGGAACAAAACACAACAACACATGCTGCTTTCTGAAGAAAGGATGATACTGCTCTAGCTTTGGTCTTTTTTTTTGGAGCATACACAACAGCACTACTTGGCTGTAAAGTCTCAAATACTTCTCTAAAGATAAACTAAAATTACAAATGAAAGATAAAACTAAAACATACAGGTTTTTATGAAAAACAATTAGGGGAATTTATTATAGATTTGTTTAAAAAAAAAAAAAAAAAAGTTGCTTGAAACTACTTGCAGACTTTGCTCCTGGAAATGAAAAGCTAATAGGATATAAATTTTTCCACTAACACATGCTTGAAAGACAGGTGTTTCTGCCCAAGGCTGATACCGTCCTTTGCAGCAGAGTCCCTGAATCTTTTCTACCGACCTGCTCACATCACCTTATCCCTTAAGTCTGAGTTTCAGTTTCCCCTCTTCCAGTAAAAGCCTGTTTTCTTGGCTGCAGGCCCAGGATATTTCAGTGGTTTTGCAGAGGTTTCTCATCCTATTTTGCCCCTGGTGGTGATGGAGTGGGTTCTGTGAAGCGGCCGCAGTTGAAGGCAGAGTTAGTATGCACACATAAAGCTGCTCAAAGCCAGCAGGTATGTGAGGAATTCCTTTTCGTCCAAACAACAGGACTCACGCCCGACACAGAGCCCTGCCACGCCACACAGCACTGTCAGAGGAGCTAAATGGGGCCCCACTGGGGGACTCTGAAACTGGATTGCTCTTTATTTAATTTTTTTTCCAAACATTTACTCAAAAATCCACCACTTTGCAAACACTGAATGTTATTAGCCTTTGAAATAACATGAAGATTCTTGCCAAATCCAAGTGAAAAATTTTTCAAGGAATACAAATGTGAACATTTCTTAACTACTAATAAGTAAATGAAAAGTCAACATGTGTTGACAAGGGATTATTTTGTTCTGTACCACTTTGGTTAACCTGCATGTTTAAACAGGGGATTTTTGCATACGGGGATATGATCACTACACAACATCTCGCGTGAAATGTAAACAAAGTGTAAGCAGTCATTTAATTTTGAAACCAACTTATGGTAGGCAAAACGTAAATTATGCATTTACCTCTTTTATGCAGCCATCCCTCCTTGACAATCACCACATTGGTCATGTTGGTGGGCAGGATGGAGGATCCAGGTTTCCCACAGGGAAAGACAACTTTATTCCTTCACTCAGCCCCGTGCAGATGCCAGGAGGGGTCCAGGGGTTTAAAAGGTGCCTTCTCAATGGTGGTAACCTATTAATTATAGGGAAAAGTCAAAATTAGCCTCACTTTGAAGTGAAAGAGTTTTTTTTCCACAATTTGTCTGAATATTAACCCTCGGGTCAACATTGTAGAAGGGAGGCAGTGCAACTGAGTGGATCCTCGTGCTTTATGACCCAGTTAAAGAAGATCATGCTACAGCCACAGTGGTGTCCTTTTAACAAGTGGAACCTGCAACATTTCAAGGTTCAAATAGCTGTGCAAGGACGTGGCTTTTGGCATTCGCAATCAAGTCCCTCGTATTGGAAAATTCCATGTCCGTAACAACTGCTACAATTATTCTTGATAAACTGGGGATTTTCCCCCCCCATTCTATTCATAAAAACAATAGTGAGATAATGCTTACATCCAAAAGTTCTCATACAAACCAGCTAAGCTAATATGTGGCCAAACCCATTTTGCAAAGGTCAATTTTTTTAAAAAAATTATAATTTATTTGCTTCTTTATTATTAGTATGGTTCATTAAAAACTTGAGGCCGTCTTTATGGAAAAGGGTGGTAAACTTTGTAAATCTTTCTTTCAAACTCACATTTACTAAGACAAATAGTTTTAAAAACAGCTAAATAATGGATTTACACTGACTGGAAAAATACAGTTTAATGATCACTTAATATGAAAGTAGAGCAACCACTAAAAACACTCCTTGGAGGTGGGACTGTTATGTGTCAACGAAAGCAAAACGATTAGTGTACAAGGCAAAGGTGTTTTTTAAAAGGGTATAATTAGGTTATTCACAATTTTATCCAAGCAAAGTGTGCAAATACCATTTGTCTGCCAGTTTTATTCATTTCCATTATACATGGTGGAGGAATTAAATCTTGCTAAGACAACATATCAAGCTGTTGTTTAGAGAAGAACTGGTGAACTTGCTAGACAAGTGAAAAAAAACCATAAATTGCCACATTTCAAGAGTATATGTGTGCAAGGGTCTCCAGAGTAGAGTAGCATTAAAACCAAATATGGGTGGAAGATCAAGCTTGTTGCGGGAAGATATTACCTACCCTCAAGTCAAAATGTATTGAGATTACAGTTAAACATGTCTGTACAGACACTCATCTGATAAACAGGCTGAATTCCATCAGACTTATCAGTTATCGATCAAAATCACATACTCTGCAGGTTTTATTTTAGTATCACCAAAACACTTGATCCTATGATGCAATCTTCTTTATTATATAGAGACAGCACTAAATGTAGGGAAGAAGGAAAAAAAAAGAACAATTGTCATGCTTGCACACACAAATGTCACATACTGCACCAGGCAATTTCTAACCATCGACTGAAATAAATTTTCCAAATGCTCCATCAGTGAAAAGCCATCAAAAGGGCCTCTGTTTGACTGGCCGAACCCCACTCACTGGTGGGGACAACAACAGGAAGTGAATGTGACTATTGACAGGCTACAAGTCACATCAGTACATCCCCGGGCTACATCTGGCACTCATTGTGCACAATCAACACACCTTTTACTGTCATTGAGAGAGTAAAACCAAGTTGACTGCATCAAAATGAATTTTTGCTCACTTTGTGTTTATCACACTGGAGTTGTAGTGCCTTCAGTCACACAACCTCTGCTGGAAGGATCCCGGAGTCAGCTTGGAGCACACTCTGAGCATGATTCAAACTAGGGATCCAAACTGCTGGATCCCTTCTGCATCTTAGTGTGCACTCTGTGACACAGGCATGCACACATTATATATACATTGCGAAACATCACACAAACAAACTTGAGCGCACACATCCCACAGCCAAAAAAAAATCAACACATGCACAAGACTGGCTGCGGAGCCACAACAGAGCGCTGCTGTTTTAATGGGAGAGACCTGTTGCTACTGCGGCCTGTGTGGAAAAGCTGGGCTGCTGCCAGTGCTGCAGCCAACAGCCACTGAATGAACCCAGTACCCTGACAGCAGGTCACATGGTCCGCAGGCCTCTGGGCCACCGCCTGCCTGCCTGCCCTGATGTCAGGGCGGTTTTCAATCATTCATCTTTCTGGCTCTAACTAAGGGTTTGGGGGGGCATACCATTCAATGCAAATTAGTGTCATGCAGCAAAAGATACCACACACTAAGCCTGTCACTGGGCCAAAGAAGACAGTCCCATGTGTTTAGGGTAGGAAGTAGAAAATCATGCCACGATATCACCATGACACTTCCGTCATCACACGTAAATGAAGTATTTTCCCTCTACTTTTCTGCTGTTCCTTGGTTAAACAGCATTCGGCTGCTTGTTTATGGTTAGAAAAGGTAGAAAGTTACTTTCAAAAATCATTAAAAGAAACCCAAACATCAAGCATGCTCACCTGTTGCTGGAAAAAAAATGAATGTGATCTATAGAGTGCCAAGTTCCCTTTTCAGCCAAGACACCACTGATGAAACGAGTACTGCAGTAGTAGCTGAATACTACGCAAGTGGAACTGAAATCTTGACAAGCACATTCGCTGGCCTAATCCTGTGATGACATGAGCAGCAAACTCTTTATGAGTCACTGTAACATATTCATTTTTATGTTCAGACAAGTTTTGCACTTTTTTAAAGATGCAACTCAAAGCTGAGTTAATTTCCCAGGCTCAGTGTTCAAAGTGTCAAAAGTGTTTCCGCAAATCAAATTGCAACCAAAATGCAAGATAAGTCCAACTGTTCTTTTTGCAAAAAAAAAAAAAAGAAGAGCTTACAGTATTTGTGACGCAGAAAAAAATCCTATTTTCATGTGATGCCAACAGCATCTTTCTCAGGCATAAAAACATCTGAGCTCCTTTGGCGCAGTCAGGTCTGTCTGCAAGTCTGTCTGTTTGCAGGGACAAAATTTCAAACAACATTCCTCAGATTCTGCTTCAACCAGTGGCACATTTGCGTCAACAGGGTTGAGAGGGGGGGATTGGGTGGGAGGTGACTGGTATTTTCTAAATAGTATAGGGCGAATCAAGCAGTCAGTGGCTGCATCATTACGCCAGCTTGTTGCGTCTTCTCCAGGTCACATGCCAAGTCCCCTTGCGTACACACAACAGACCGACAGTCTCATGACCGTGAAAACATTTACACACCTAAAGGCATCAAGGGTACATCATGCCTGGGGACAATGTTCTCAACCTTGGGAGATGGAAACAAACAGATATTAGTAATGTGATGTTTATCTCAAGTTTAACATTTAAGCTTTAAATCTTTCACGCTGATGAATAGCTTGCTGTTCAGTTGTAGAGTCCACTTCAACAACATGCTGTTCATCACACACTCCCACTTGATATCTCTTTAAAAATACACTTTCTTGGAAAACAAAACCCTATAGTTGACACGTGTTTGCGTAGACATAAGTTGGAATTGCTGTGGGTGGGATGATGCCAGTAGAACTATCAAAAAAGAAAAAACAAAAAGCATGCATTATCTCATTGTACAGAATTACTAGAGTGGAAAACAAGGAAATAACACAGCTGTGCTTTTTTTTCCTTTTCTCAAGACCTCCCTGCTGTCCAAATTGTGGTCCAAGAGGACAAAAAGGCCCCAGTTGACATAGTAGCAACAAGTCACAACAAAGGTGTGTTACTTCACCTTTTCTTTTTTCTTTAAGAGTCTACAACCCAAACAAAGCAGAACAACGATATAAAAGCATGGCAGTATAATTCAAACCCAACCAAGTAAACAAACTCAGAGGTAGTTGATAACAATGAATGAGCTGCTCTCTTGTTGAGCTCATTTGTTTTCATTTGCTTCCAGAGCCAAAAAGTTAACAAAAAATAATAATAATAATAAAAACTTTCTGGGCTGAGGTGGACCGTTTCAAGCAACATGCCTGCAGATACTTTGGCCTACGAGCCGTGTCTCAAAAGTGGTCATTGTCAAAAATGAATGGTTAAGGTTTTAAGAGACCCACTGCTGTTTGTGGAAAAACAACAAGGCGTCGTGTTTCACTCGCTCTTTATACGCGCTTAGCTTTCGCAATTAATAACTTCTACGGCGAAGTGAAGCCAGGAAAGTACCTCATTTCAGGTTTGCATTTAGCGATAGAAAGGATATGGGGCCTAGCAGGGCAGCTTGGGTGAGAATAACCGCATCCCATGTAAGTACAATGGGGACCTACCCTGTCTAGCTGTCGACCTCTTGTAGTTAACCATGCAAAGGAAGCGCGGACATTTACCTGGATAGAAACTCAACAGTGTGTCCGTCTCATTATAGTGAGCTGTTTCGGCGATTTTTTGAGTTGATAAGTCCTTCACAATGTGGACAGAAGTGCTCTCATTTACTCCGCTTCTCTTGCCTTTCTTCCACTACACCTCCCAAACGCGCTGTCTGCAATGCCTCAGCGGCGGCCCGCTCTCCCGGGTCCTAGCGCCGACCTTATATCCGCCACTCACAAGAGGAGTAGCAAGCTGTCTGCTGTCCCATTGAAAAAAATATCCTGCAGTGTCTGTGGAGGTTTACTTTGCATGGCCCTGGTGAACTCTGTTCTGCTTTATCTGTGCAGGTTGTTTGCAAAATGTGGTTCATGGAGCCACAGAAGTAAGGTTTCATGGAGGGTTTTCACATGTTTTTCACTTCCTGGGAAATTCACATTAGATAGTACTATTTGTTTGTAGTTTGACTCTTGTTTTGTAGTGATATGCTGAAGATTGGTCATTAATTAAAGTAAGTAATAAAACCCAAAATCTTATTTTTATAATAAAAATCTAATTTTTTATCAGTACCTTCTTCAAAATAAACGTTGTTTAATATCCAAAATCACCTTTATGAGGAAGATCACTGGTATTTTCACATACCATTCTAATTTAAAAGAACAAAAAACAATCAGTTTGAGTAATCAGTTCACTTTGAGCTTATGATGTAAAAAAGAAATTTACTTGTGTAAAGTTAGATATATAATGAATGCAGCAAAAAAATGATGAAAAGAATTGTGCTGCATACAGTCAGAAAAAAGTAAATGAAAATGAAAATGTCAACATCAAGACATGATTAAAAAATCTGTCCCTTAACAGGGAAATACAAACTAATGACCAAAACTTCATTGATGCTGCTGTGTCACTATTAACTATAAAACTAAACAAATTGAACAAACACTGTGTAAAAATATCTACATCTTATTATGCAATAACTTGTAAAACCACATTTAAGCAGCAGTAACGTGAAGTTATCAGTTTTGCACATCATTGTGGTGGATTTTTTGCCAATTCATCTTTAAAATGTTGCTTAAGTTAACAGGTTTTTATGCATGCATTTATGCACACTTCTCATAGCTGCATTTCTGTCATATATCTCTGGATTTTGTCTTAGTTGTTGCAAAACGCTTAAATTCAGTGAAATTTCAGTCATTATGTTGTGGATTTGCTTGTGATCATTGTGCTACCGCATGACCAGTAGCTGTCAGGATAGTGGCTTCACATTTTATTCTAAGACACTTTTGCAAATGAAGAAGTTGACTTATCTTTGCAAAGTTTTCTTGTTAGAGAGAGGAAGCTTTCCCCAACACTTACAGCCATGTTCTCTTTGAAACGTATCAATAACCACAAACTCTTTGCAGAAGACAGTTGTTCTTTACTTTGTGAAGAAACTATGTTGAACTTTATTGTCCCTGAAATTTATTTGAACTGAACTATAACACTCAATTTCAATAAAGCTGTGTTCCAGTAATGTTAAATAAGTTGCACATATTCTTTTCATGCACCCATTTAGATATTACAAAACAAAGTCCAGTAAGTGACTCGTTTTTATCCCATTTAAACCCAATGTCTCATTTTCAACAGAGGCCTGTTCAGATTTTAAAAAATACAAACAATAAATATTGTAATACATTTGTTTATATAAATGCAATATTTGAGCCCATCTAAACATCTTCATTTTATCAATATTGGTAAATGGTTAGAAAAAAATGCACCCGATTTCCAATAAAACAAAGCTCTGTTGTCTGCAGAAGTATTCAGATGACTCTGCAGCTGTGAGCTGTATCAGTGATGGACAAGAAGCTGAGTACACGGAATCAGTCAATCACTTTGTGGGATGGTGCGGAAACATCACCTCCTCTTAAACACAAACAAAACAAAAGAGATGATTGTGGATTTTAGGAGGAATGGAGTAAACAAAACAGTGCTTTTATTTTGTTTGAAGAGATGGAGGTGGTGGAGGATGACAAATACCTGGAAGTTCAGTTAGACAACTGACTGAACTAGAAATTCAGGCCCAAGGTTATCTCTGATTATCAAGGAAGCAGAGATATCTGCACCAAGATGTTACAGATCTGTTGTAAGTCTGTTGTGGAAAGTGCAATCTGCTTAGCAGCCATCTGCTGGGGCAGCAGCATCACAGCCTTGGACAGAGGGAGACTTGGACAATGGACACTTCTTCACAACCTGTACACAACACAGCGAAGTACGGAAAACAACAGTGTACTTGGTGAGAGGCTTTTACAAGACATAAAAAGAAGCATGAGGTCCTTCCTGCCAGCAGCCATGGCTGTATGGAACAACCTAAACTATGTTTTTTTTTGCTAAAAGACTTTACCTGATGGACCACAAATTGCTCTCGCAGTATCCATATTTGTTTCTCGAAGAACATGGTTGATGTTGATTGTGTTAGCACACACCTTGAATGATGCTAATTTAGCAAATTGCCAAATCTTTTGCTTTTACACAGATGCTCACAGTTGTTGATGTTCATGTCACGTGCATTTGATCAGCAGCACCTGGATTCTCGTGACCCTCGTAATGTTTCCTAATGCATTTAGCTTTTCACACTTCTACATTTGCACATGTACGCTTCCACATTTTACCTGAGATTTTGACAAATGAATAATTACACAGTTAATAACTAATGTCTGACCTGGTAAGGACCAGGTGATTTTTTTTTAGTATGCCCTGAGCCACAAACATTTTAAATGTAACTTTTTCACATGACTTTATAAGCTTCTTTATTAAGTGTGTTAAATAATCACTTAAGAGGCAACAGAAGAATGACATTATGCCAACTGTACAGCATTTTTTTCAAAATGCTAAAGTCAAAGGAGCTGATGCGCTTTTATGCAGACAAATATAAAATGTTGGTTCACAAAGAAAAAAAAGGTGTATGTCAGCATAATTGCACCTAGTACCTGTGATGAGGGAATGCTCCTCTGCACATGCTGTTCTCTACCTTCAAAGCTTTCTCTGCATGTACCTCTTAAGAATTTGTCTTTTATTCAAGAATCTTGGGAAAATAAGTGTGGAACTGAACTAAGTTGTAACTATTTAAGCAGATGGTGCGCTATGCTCTCCATTTTTCTTTTACTTTTCAACACTCGTGCCTCAGGATTGGTCTATGACGTAATTTCAGACACATCAGTTCAAAGAACATTAGACAAAGTATAAACAAAGAAAACGTTTATGGAAAGTAAAAACTTTTAAATGAACAAAGCTGAGCGAAAATGAATCACTGTGGCATAGTTAGCGTTTGCCCAACAGCGAAAACTACCAGAATCCAATGAAAGACTTCCACAGAGCCTGCACAGCTCCTCAAGACAAGATGGCTCCTTGGAAGCAAAATATTAAAGAAAAAACTTCTGCACAGCCCTGCAATAACAATACTTGGTGTGTTATAAGTAAGATGTTACAGATAAAGAGCTCTGAGCTGGAGAAGTAGGAGTTAAACTCATTTTCATCAGGTACAGACAGGCCTGCTATGTCTGTTAAAAGCAGTCAGAGACCTTCAGTACAATATCAAAGGAATCCTTTAGACTACTAAGACTGTGGATGTAAGTATTTCCAACTTGGAGGTTCCTCATTTAAAACATTGAGAAAATTTCCCTTCATTACATTTGCATGAAATATATGTATGACTATATTTGCCACGTCCTACTCCTGTTTAATCTGGTCAGTGTTAGTGAGTTTTGGCATAATATGATACAAAAGCATGAGACAATTGAGAGAAGTCCAATATCTATGACAAGAACAGGATTGCAGGATTGCTAGTGTTCCCTCTTTGATGAAAAATTTGTTCGCCCCGTATGCCCTCTGTCTGTTAACCTCTTCTGCTGTCATTTCCCCTCTTTGTCACTCACTCTGATGTACTCCGTTACTACAATGAGTCAGCGTTGCCAAGCTGTTTCTGTGATACGAACAGCGCTGACTGAAAGAATCCCATATTTTCTGCTGTTGTTACTCAGTATCATGCTCCGCCTCTTCTTCCTCCTCTTTTCTTTCCGCTCCTCAGCTGTATTTGACTTAGTGATGTGAAGGCCTTGTCTGTCATTTTGGAGGTTCAGAGCTGAAGTAACATGATCAAGGTGTTAAGCTGGATTTATTTCTTTCCTGTTATTGGAGCATGATTGGTTAGGATATACCAGACTGCACATAACAAGAACAATGATAATAATAATATTATTATTATTATTAGCATATCTAATATAATCATTTTCTTGATTTAACTATAGTGCACAATTAAAGTTTTGCTCTCCAATAACATCACTTTTTGTGTGCAGGTGTTGTTTTATTTTACATCATTTGCACATTTAGGATGAAACCTGATCACTGATAATTGGATTTTTTTATTTGCATGCAATAAAAAGATAATTTTATTATCCTATTATCATTTTAACCACTAATATTGGTGATAACAAGAAGTATATTAGTACTGAACAACCAATGAGGTGCTTATATTGAATGGGCTCCTGATTTAGACGTTCTCACGCGATTTAATATACTATCAGTGGAACAGTTGAATAAAAAGTGATGTAGATCAATAGTATATACATATCTACAGAGCAAAATACTTAAAATAGTGGTGCATGAATAGTTATCAGACTTAATCAGTACAGCTGTTGAGATTTAGCAGCCTTGAAGACTGACCCTTATTATCAGTACAATATGTCTGACTTTAGCGGAACCGCTATCTATCCACTTTCCGTATTTGCTTCATCCAGTTTAGAATTGATGGGGGGACTGGACCATATCCCAGTTTGGATTTGAATGTATGTTTAGAAAAAGAGTAAAAAAGAAACAGCTGGAACAAGTTAATACAAAGAGTATTCAGACAGTGTGAAATATTGTGATCTCAAAGTGCAATTTGGTGTTTTTGAGGCGCATCGCAAACATCCTCAAATTGACAACCACACAACAACCCGCTGCTATGATGAGACTTTGGTCCAGTGGGGAGTGATGTGGCTCAACTGTGGCTGGATGGCTGGCTGGTTGGCGGGTCAGGCTACACTGGAATGCGGGGTCTTTTGTTTGTCTGGGAGAGGAGTGGGTCAGGGGGAGAATGCCATTGATGATTGCAGAGAGGAAGAATGAACCTCCAGGAAGTGTTCTTGCTGTCCCTGCTCCCCCACTCTCCCACTCTCATTCTCTCTGTCTCTCTATCTTTTTTCTGTGTGTGAGAACCTTCACAGTGCCGAGCCTCTCTCCACTGAGGCCACGGTCCCCAGGCACAACCACTGCTTTGTCTTGCCCTGTGAACACACACCCCTCCTCTACTGGGCGCCTACGTTTGCCAGGGCCAGAAAAACAGAGGGCCACAGCTCCTATTCTTATCCACATCGCTGCCTCTACATGGATGCTGTTGATGTGTGTGTGCATCAGTGCTGAATGGTAAACTGTTTTTCACACACTTGACACTTCCATCGTTTTATCTGCTGGGTGTTCTGTTCTAAATGCTATTTGTTCACTTTTTTTTTACCACATTAGGGGACATTTTATTTAAAGAACATGACTTGTATTGCTTATGATCGTCTGGACATGGCCAAAGTGGTCCTCTCTCTCTGTAATGGTAACGGCCAAACTAAAAATGGAATAAAGCAGTAAGTGGATAAGAATCTTGCTGGTGGCCCCTTCCGACTTGTGGCTGCCGCCTCCCGTCACATTGCTCATTCCCTTCTGTGTCAGAAGGCTGCGGAGAGCTGCAAATGCTCCTTTCAAAACGGACGACAGCTGGAACACAGGCCAAAGGTGACTGAAGCAGTTGGGGGAGCACAGGGAGGGACATGGGGCGGGAGCAAGAGGGGCCACAAGATTAGCAGCTGCAACTTCAGGGCCCTGTTTTTCCACTTTGCCAGTATTTTTTGCATTACAGTGTCTGGTAGTGTTATGCTGATGGCAACTTAAATTGCTAAAAAAAAAAAAACTTACTTAAAAAACGTTTAAATTAATCAAATAACCATCACTTATGTCTTAAGATCATTTGAGCATAATAAATCTCAGCCAGGAGCTGGGAGATGCCTTGAAAAACAAAAGGCGCCACTTGGTTTGTTGCCAGAAAATTCCAAACTCAAAGCAGGATTAGAAAGAGTTAAAGACTCCAAAAGAGTAGCTGCTCTATTGCATGTTACAATACGTAATTTATGCTTCTTTGATCACTTTAGATACCACAGATACCACTTTTTAGGACAGAGAAGTGTCTCTTTTATCCAAAGCAGATGTAAAACCACATGCAACATTTTTGAGAAGCTTGCTAAATTAATTAAATCTGAGGTCTGGGTTTGAACTTCAAACAGGTCTGGGTATTTCTGAGAAAAAGAAAACTGCAAGCAAGTTTCCTCGAGCAAATATCCCATTTAAACTTCCAAAACGCATTTTTCCCTTTTGAGGATGATTAAAATGAGAGATTATTGCTTTTACTGACAAATGGCCAATTTTAAAGTATAAAATTAGATTTCATCAAACATCTGGAACAACTCCAGTTTTACACTTCCAAGGAGGACCCATCCCACAGTCAGCCCACACCCTCCATGCCTGTGGGACAGGTGTTTTAATAAGAGAGCCAACTGATGTCCCCCAGTGTACTCTGCTACTTGCTGCCGCTGTGTGAATTCGCGGAGTAGTACAGAACTTATTGTGGCTGCGAGATATCGCGAGACTTGTGCCATTATCAACCTGCTTGACACACAGCAGCGCTGAGTGCAGCCTGCCTTCCCAGGGTCGGACTGAAGCTCAAGAAACGACAAGGCGAAGCGAACATCTGGCCGCACATCATGAAAGGACACCGAGGCTTATAGGACATACAAAAAGACAACAAAGCAGGCGGGAATACGCGTAAGTGCAGCGTTTTTCATGCTTTAAAGCGAATAAAGCGAAAGTTAAAAGTGTCTCATCGTCGCTTCGTTCAGCGCAGTTGGCTTTGCTGTGAGTTCCTCTGCTGTTTAAAAGGCTCCCAGCAATGCGTTTCCGAACGCGGACATGGAGCTCGCTTTACTGCGCCTTTGGCGCTCCTGTGTCCGCTGTACACTTTTATCCTAATATCTTTTCTAGGAAGAAAAAAAAGGTAAACTATTTGGGCTAAATTAAACTTGTTTATGTTTTTTCCTCTGCGGCTTCAAACTTTACTTCAGTGAATTGCATATAATTCCTTTTTTTTGGTGTGTTTTAATGAACCCATTTTGTGCGCGTGTATCTGATGAGTGCGCAAAAGAGCCACGAAGCTTTCTTCCGCGTCCCGTTGTGTGATAAATTACCCTATTAAAAAGTTGAAAATGCCATGTAATATCGCAGCACATCTAAATTAGCTGCTTTTTCCAAGTCGTGTCTCTTTTTTTGGACTGCGTAGCCCGGCGTTAACATATGGCATAAAGGGGAGCACAGCTGGAGGTAGCGTTTCCATTGCGGTGATGTCAGAGCAGCTGACTCCACAGCTTGCAGTGTAATTAGCAAACAGAGCACCAGTTTACTCACTCTGCACTGCTCTTATTTTTTCACGTTAGCTTCCTTCTCCCCCTTCTGAACGAATGCTATCGCTTCCAGTCTCCCACCTGCTTGTCCTGTAAACTAACGCTGTTTTCTGTCGCTTTCTTTCTTTCTTTCTTTTGTTTGAAGAAGAAGAACCGGTGGGTCCCTCTAGCTACATTTCGGAAGCGCGAGACTCCGTGGTTCGGACTCGTTTGAAGTGGATCCGCTTTGATACATGGGTGGGTGAGCGCAAAGCATATTCTGCACAACTGGAAAGAATGTAGAAATTCTGCTTTCAGCTTTGTTAAAGTTAAATCAGCAAAATGTTAAAGTATTCCTGAATTAAGTTGTTAAAATGTGAATATCTTCCAAAGCTATTTAAAAAAAAAAAAAAAAAGTTTTAAAACCATTTGCGCCATTCTCCTTGAGTTGTTCACATTCTCTTACTTTTGTCCATTTTATGTTTGTCTCTGAAATGCAGCTGCAGGTCCGCTTTGCCCTCTAAATGTTTCACTTCGTTTACCCAGTATCCTGTTTTTCCTGTTTTTCATCAGGTTATGAAGGAAGAATGGAGTTCCCAGACCATAGCCGCCAGTTGCTGCAGTGTCTGAGTCAGCAGCGTCACCAAGGTTTCCTCTGTGACTGCACTGTTCTTGTCGGGGAAGCTCGATTCAAAGCGCACAGAGCCGTGCTGGCCTCCTGCAGCATGTACTTCCATCTCTTCTACAGGGACCAGCTAGACAAAAGGGACGTTGTGCATCTCAACAGTGACATTGTGACAGCCCCGGCTTTCAGTCTGCTCCTTGAATTTATGTATGAGGGGAAGTTGGAATTCAGCAGTCTGCCTGTGGAGGATGTTCTGGCAGCAGCCAGTTACCTCCACATGTACGATATAGTGAAAGTGTGCAAAGGCAAGCTTAAAGATAAGGAACTTTCCGCCCTGGATGAAAAAATAGGAAGGGGTTTGGGACTCAGCTGCCTGGACAGGGAAAATTCCTCAGATGGCGAGCTGCACAGTAAGCAGCTCATTCTGCGACAGTCACAGGGGCTTCACGGGGCCCCCCTTAAAGAAGAGTTTGACATGGACAACAGTGAAGTCAGGCTGGCTGTCACAGATTGTGATAGGTCTACACTGAGCAGGCAGAAGGCGAACGGTCACTCTGGCAGGTCCCCGGACCTTGTAGGTGTCAATTATGTGTCAACAGAGGCCGAGCCCTGCGTCCAAACAGCTGGAAAAACAAAAGCTGATGTCAGTAGTTCCACCGTATTGCTGTCCCAGAGGTCCCGGGCTTCAGATGACATGGACTGTGCACTGGATTTGTCTTTCAAGCCTCTGTCTAGCAGAGATCCCTTACACCCCTCCTACGTCTCGGGACAGCTGGCCCTCGACAGCCAGCAGCAGGGCACTGAGCCACTTGTTAAAGACGAACACGACTTGCTGTCAGAGCAGGAGGACAGTGAGCCGATGAGCCCTGAGAGCCAGCGCTTTGGGAATAGTGCCAGGAGCTCAGTGGTGACAGGGTTCGCTGCCCTCTTCCCAGGCAACAACGCCGCTACAGCCGCCCTGCTCTCCCAGGAGGAGGACCTGATGGACGAGGAGGGGGAGACCTGCAGAGGGAGGGCGGGCGCCCCAGGCAGGGAGATAGATGGGCGGGGTAGGCTGCTGGGGGACAGCGAAGAAGAAGAGGAGGACGACTTGGCCTCTTCAGACATCTCCACCTCCAGCGGGGTGCTGTTGCCCCCGGGCCAACAGGTGTGCGTGTGTCCCCTCTGCAGTAAAGTCTTCCCCAGCCCCCACGTGCTGCAGCTGCACCTCAGCTCACACTTCCGTGAGAAGGACGGCGCTCGCGCCAAGCTGTCCCCTGACGGCTCCGTGCCCACATGCATGCAGTGCAACAAGACCTTCTCTTGCATGTATACCCTTAAGCGGCACGAGCGCACGCACTCTGGCGAGAAGCCATACACCTGTGGCCAGTGTGGCAAGAGCTTCCAGTACTCTCATAACTTGAGTCGGCACGCTGTGGTTCACACACGTGAGAAGCCTCACGCCTGTAAGTGGTGTGAACGGCGCTTCACTCAGTCCGGGGACCTTTACCGCCACATCAGGAAGTTTCACTGTGGCCTCGTCAAGACTCTTGCCATTGGATAAGACGCATCTCACCAGTGCCATGGCATGAGACCGAATGTCTTTTCATACACTGAATATTACCACTGAACCGTTTCCCTGCTAATAAACCCACATTGGCAGTTAGCTGGAGACATATCTTTTGGATTCTATCCCATGTGGCATTTTTCACATTTTAAAGATGTAGCAACTTTAAAAAAAAAAAAGGAGTTGTTTTCTATGCTGGACTGCGTCTGTGGCATGCACGACGGTCAGAGGCAGACGTGTGGAGGTGCACGGGCAGTTCGCATTAGCGAGCGCTGTGAAACTCAAGCTGGATCTGTGTCACTGAAGGTTAACATAATCAGATGATGCACTTGCTTTTCCTGTCTTGTTTGTGTCAATCCGTTGAGTTTATTGGAGGAGTCTATGTGCTGAAAGAAAAAGCATCTTATGTTCATATCTCTTTTGGGCGATAGCTAATGCTAACACACAATCGTCAGCGTGAGACTTTATTTGTGTACATGGGAGATAAGAACCGTCCATGAGCAGCAATATATGCTTTTTTTTTAACAACTACATAATTTTATTATTTATTTTAGGGGGATTTTCTTAGTGCTTATCACAAGGCAGCAAAACTAATGAAGTCTGACGACTGGAAATGTGATTAATTTCAATCACAAAATTAGTTATTTTCTTTTTAAATGAAGTTGTTAGGTTTTGTGACAAACAAGCAGACTATCGTCACTTTTTTTGTCCTTTGTCTTGGGGGAATTACAAACTTATCTTTGGGTTTTAACGTGAGTGAGCACATCTTGATGGATTCGTCTTCTAATTGCCACTTTAAAGGAAGTTGTATAATCAGAAAATATTTAAAAACTAATGCTTGTGACATTGGTGCCTAATGAAATTCTTAGCGCTTCACCTGGTGTAGTACTGAAATAATAAAGAGATATCTAGTCATGCCGTATGCCAAAAAATAATAATAATTGAGATTACACTTCATACCAGGTTTAACAATATTTACTCAAGAGTTCCACATCTGTCAAATTGTAATAAAATTAGATTCATGTAAATGTGTTTGATTTAATTTGGGTTGAAAAAAAAAACAGTTGTAAAACTTGTAAATTTACTTTATTTTCGGGCAGTACGGATGTTAGTCGGCATAAATGCTGTCAGTCCATCAAAGCCATGCCATTCAGCTGAATCTACTGACATTTCTTTCTTTGAATTAACATTTTCACACTACTGTATGTGTATAAGTTACTACTGATGAAGCTTTTCTTGGTGCTGCCTTTTGGGCTAGAAATGCTTCTCCTTCTCTGCTTGTGTAGTTGCTGTATGGATTCTTAACAAATGTGTAGCACTAAAAGAGTTGATAATATTTGTCTAATCTGTCCTGAGAAGACTTGATCGGAATCTATTTATTAGTTTTGACTTGGTTCAGGGTTTACTTTAGGTGTAGTTTCTTTTTCGTTAAAGCTCGAAAGCGAACTTGATACTTATTAACTGGTGTCGGGGGCTGTCCATTTTTCTCTGTGCAAAAATCAAGTTACTGTAATTGTATTTTAATATATTGTTTAGAAATCTCTGCAGAGTACTCAAGATTTGTCACATGAAACATAGAGAAGCACTTGTTTTCTTTTTGTTTTTAGCATGCATATAGTTTCAACACTGTTGTCTAGGCTGCTATTTCTTACAATTTGTGTATTTAATGTAAATATATATTATATTTATCAAATGCTTTGTTTTCCATGTTACAACACATGCATGGTTGAGGGGGAGTCAGGTGTCTCAAGTCTCTTAAGTGTCATGTCTTCCCCAGGGAGTTTGCTTCCTTTTCCATATTCAGGATTTTTTTGACTCCGCCTCACTACAAATGAGAGCAGTTAAAACCACTCCAACTTCTGTTCTGCCACAGGAAACAGTTGTTCACAAGCACAGCCACACTGATACGGCACCGACTACCTATAGAAATGAGACAATACAAGCATTGTCTCCCCCCCACTCCTCCCCAGGTAGTTCTCAAGGGATCACTGTGCATCTGTTCTAGCTGTGGAGAGAAAAGGCACCTCGAGTCTCTCTTTGCACTTTTCTGTATTGAATGAAGCCAGTGGAATGTAAGAAATGTAGCAAAGGGAGGCTGTAAACAGGTGTATTGTTTGGACGCATCAAAGAATGGCCTTTCTCATCCCAGCATGCAGTGGAAAAATCACTATTGTTCCTTTGCATGGAGGAGCTTCAAACAGTTTAAGTGCATTTAGATTAAGATGATATCAGAGTTTTTCAGCGTTTGACTTGAGGCGGGAGAGTGGTGATATGCTGTGACCAAATTTTCATTTCAACATTTCTTCTGTCGTTTTATCATCACGACAACATACAGGACAGGAAATACATGTCAATATTTCAGAAGTCGCTATGATTTGTCAGCATTTTTACTTGGAGGAGCTCAAGTTCTCTCAGAACTGCAGCTTTCTTTCATTTACTCCCTCACTCGAAGTCCGTAACAGAGCTCAAATGAATGAAGACACCGCTGTTTTAATGGTCAGATGACATGATATATT
Source organism: Pseudomugil tenellus (assembly GCA_037177515.1). NCBI lineage: Eukaryota > Metazoa > Chordata > Actinopteri > Atheriniformes > Pseudomugilidae > Pseudomugil > Pseudomugil tenellus. The sequence continues at coordinate 8,406,507 of JBAMHX010000022.1, forward strand.
TAGAAAATCAAAGCAGATAAGTAGTGCGGATGATGTAAATTTCAATCACAAGCTGCAGGACTGTAGGTTTTTAAAGTAATCTTTTTTTTTTTTTTTTAATTGAAAGTAAATTTCTATGTGATACAAGTTAAAAATGCTTCGGATTCTCTAACTTACACGTGGATGGCAGTAAAACAACTAATGGCATGTGAAGAACTTTCTTGTTATTGTTTGCAGCTTTTATTTATACCTCCAAGATGGTCACCAAACGTGCCTTGTAGACACAAAAATGGGTGTCGCATCTGGAGAAGCCCTTGTTCGACGTATGTTTTTGCCCTTGACTGCGGTGATAAAGTTCCCATCACAGCTACAGTGGCCCGCCGACAATTCACAACTGTTATTACTGTTTGTTTTTTTTAATCATATCAAAATGTAAATTAAGACAAAACTAAAAGCTCAAAGTCTGTTTGAAAAAAGTGCTGCTTTGTGAGAAATGACACTGAGGCTTTGAATTTTTTATGAATAAATTTGTTCTGGTTGTTTTAAACTGAAGTCGAACATTTTCATGCGTTTTGGCTTCTACCACGTTAGCTGTTAGGAACTAATGTTCTCTTTCTTTCTTTTCTTTGGTCACTGTTGAATGTGAAACACTGAGATTTTGAAACAGTGCTACTCTTGATCGAGGGCTATGTTTGCCTAACTCATGCTGTATGTCTAAAAACTTTACTTATACTGGAATTTTGTCCTCTGCAGGTTACAACTGTGAAAGTGTGTATAATCATGAGAAATATTTATTATTGCAAATGCTTCTTGTGCAACATTTGACTGTCTTGGTTTAATTGGTTAAAAAACAACTTCTAAACCCTTTTTTAATAGAATTTGTAGAAGTGCCATTAGAATTTAATATAATTTTTTAATAAGAAAGGTATATTTTATAGTAATCAAATGCTTCAGTGTTAGTGTAGAGTTTAGATGGACAATCTTTATGCAGAATTGACATTACTTAGATATTGAGGCAATTTACTTTGGTCTATAACTGTATGTGCATTTTCTTTGCGCTTTTGGAGTGTGTTTGTGTGTGTGTGTGCTGTGGAAATGTGACAATCTTGGTTTAGGTCTTTATTGAGATTATACATAGAATTAAAAGGAACAACTTTCTCTGCTTTTGTGTAGCTCGTTTATTTCCAATCCGCCTTTTTTTCCAGCAGTTTCACACTTCATTATCAGAATGTGAGCTTAGATTTTGATAAGAATTGAGACGCAGAATTTGAGAGTCAAACTTAGATATGTGGACGAGTCCTTGCCTGACCCACAGCGGTGTCTGTGTGTGTGCAGCGCTGCTGTGTGTACAGAGACAACAGAATGCGATAATACTGCAGGTCTTACAGACCCTATCCCTCTGTAACCATAAACTCAGCTCAAGGACAGAGCAATTTCAAGATGGGTTCCCATTGTTCCTGACCTGTTGCCAGTATTCTCCAAAGGAGATAAATTCAGCACAACAAAGCCAGTTGGCTGTCATCTAATTATTACTTTAACTCAACTTGATTAGAACTGATTCAAGAAACCAAACTACACAGTATTTGTGTGTAAACACACATACAAAATGTGTGTCTAATTGAGGAGCTTCATGCCAATTCACTGGACATTTTCAATAGCAAGGACTTTTAATTATTTCCCTGCAGCACCATGAAAGAAATCCAGCTGCTTTGCTACGTGATCCCAATAGGGATGTGCTCGGGTTCCCACCACCCTCCCCCAAATCCCAGCCTAACCACTCTGGGAACGCCATATAGACGAGGGCTGCATCCAACTGCCCCTGCCCCCCATCTATCCTACCTCCACCCCCACAGCCCCCCCCCAAACCACGGCCCCAAACCTAGGCCTCATCCCTCCACTCCATTGTCTGCGTGGGTAGTAGCTCAGCCAGTCTATTGTCTGGCCCAGCTCCCCAGCACGTACTTTATGCACAAACGACACAGCGGCGCTAGCCAGGCAGCTCCAACATAAAGAAAACAATGTCCTCCCAAGATCATTCATAAACAGCCCGAACAGCCCGAGCCAGCTTACAGTACTGTAAATAAGGGACCTCTGCAAAGCTGAGGCCACCTCACACTGTAAACAAGCACAGCAGCAAGCCTTGGAGCGCACACTGGCACCAACATCTCACATCTGCCCTGACGTGATCCAGGGCTTAAACTGCCCAGCCTATGTGTGTGTGTGTGTGTGTTTCATTTGCACCAAAACCTTCACATGGAAAGTAGGGTCCATGTGATAGGGCTTAGCTGCAGGGTGACGAGCTGGGATATGTGCAGCGTAACTCGGCGGAGTAATAAAACATTCCTCTCTGAGGCTCAAAGCCTGGCTCATTTGGCTGTGAGTGCTTTTGTGTGTGTGTGTGTGTATGTGTGTGTGTTTAGAGGTACTTGAGAGAAGTTGAGAGGAAAGTTGTAAGTGTCAACCACCTCAACAAGGCCAGCGGTGGGAGCCCTTGACCTCTGAGGGGACGGACTGCCAGGGACAGCTGGTGTGGCCTATGTTTATTTATTTATTTCTTAACAAAAGACAGGTGGTCACACTTGAAAAGGGCACACAAACACAGCCACACATGCACTTGTGTACAGACAATGCGCACACACACATGCATGGGTAGTTCCCCCCCCCCTCACCCGCCCTTTTCTTACACATGCATATTGTTATCATCCACTTATTTTAGAGGAGCCACTCTTGACTTTCAGAAAATCTAAAATCCTTTAAGAAGAAATCTTAATCTAATTATATATTAATCATGATTACTTGACTTTGCAGAAAGTTATGTTTATTTCCATTCCATGTTACAATCTACAACCTTAATCCGAGTTGTGAAAGCCACATATCAATTATTGCTCCTACCCTGGGTTTGCCTTTTTTGGACTGGCTCGCTTTGACAGTGCCAAGGCAGTGCGTCTGTCCTTGGTCCACTGTACAGCTGTCACTTACTCACACACTCGTTGACGCATATTTATAGCAGCAGCATCAGTGGGCTTGCCGCACTCAGACCACAGCTGGTCCCCAAAAGAATGGGTGAAAGACAAAGCCACGTGTTCCCGCTGGCCGACTGCAGTTGGTGCCGTCTGAAGCGCTGTGGGTGATTATGTGGGCCCCTTTTCCTTACAGAGAAGCAGCCATACACGGAGCAAGGAATAGATGAAGACTGTTCCTAGTGAGGAAGCACAGCGTGACCTTTTGGGCCTTTTAGTTTCATGGATGAGGATGTGCTGAAAACCTTGACAGCTGCCGTCTTTTGTTTTGAGGGTATATAAAGCCATCATACGTGGGGGTAAAACATCAGTATCTACTGCAGCCGACTGTAAAGAAATCAGTTTTATCAAGTTTACAATTATTTAAAATGGCTCTTTAAAGATTTATGCTTTTCATTAGCCACCCTGAGGATTATGTTTGTGCTGACTTTCTTCAGCCTGTGACAGCTTAATCGTTCAAAATGATTCAGCTTGAAAAGTTAATGTGTTCTTCACAAGGATTTTATATCCATCCATGTTCCCGAGCAGTCTTATCAAGAAATTTGCAGACAACTTGACGCCTTGCGTACCAGCAGCTGTCTGCTCACTCAGCCAGAAATCAGGCGGTGCCCTCGGACACCAACTGCAAGAGTTCCCCAAAGACCGGAGCCACAACTGGCCTGCTGAGCAGGCGATGTGACTCAACAGCTCATAGGCACATTTGCAATGAGCTCCACAGAGTGCACTCATCCAAGCTAATATCCATAACACCATGTCATGTGACTGATTTCTGTAAAGCACCGCCGAGGACCTCAGCCACCCAGAACAATTACTCACAGTGTACAATATCTGACCCTGAAACCGGTAGTCATCGGTGACGAGAAGCAGCCAAGAGAAAGTGATGACTACAACACAAGGTCATGTCCAGCAGGGATAATTGTAGCCAAACTGTCTGCATCAAAGCTCCGGTCCTGTTCAACCCCTGGCTTGTCTTGTTTTAATAAATACATCTGATAGTAGATTCTCAAGGTCGGTCTAGACATACGGAGCAGAATTTTAATTATCATTGTCAAGCGGAGACAAAACTTAACTTTTTCTAAAAGCTGTTTCTCTCTGGCACAGTGACACAAATTTGTTGGGAGAAAGCGGCGAGTATAACCGTTCTGAATGCAACTCATCCCTCAAGGAGAACTTGATGAAATGTGCTGCCACCTGCTGATGCATGAACATACACAAAGTAGTGTGGAAATCTGTCTCACAATTTTTGCATCATTAATTTACTTTTATGGGGATGAAACACTGAAACAAAACTGTATAAAAAGGGTTCAAGTTTATTTCAGTTAAAGATGAAATGCATATATACAAGAAATATCTGGATCACATAATAAAAATTATAACATGCACAAAATGTAGTCTGTAATATCTCACAGGGCAACTGGACATGTTCAGGCATAAACTCCTGATCCCTCCTCTATGTCGAGCAGCTGCAGCACAGTACTTCATCATATTGTCCGCTGTAACTGGAACAAAGAAAAAGTTCATTATTTCTAAATCAATCCAAAACGACCTAAACTGTCACCACACAGCTCATGTTCAGTGAATTTGGGTTTAAGAAAGAGTCAGTCTGAACCACAAAGCATATCACACCCATAAACTTCTCATATAGAACAATTTGTTTCTATGATCTGAAAATTGAGGCTTAAAAACACAAATCTGTAACATATGTCTGCATAAAAACAAGAGTCCCAATGCAAAAAATTTATCATATTAGTCTTAAACTAAAGTTTAGGCTCAGGGTTGGATAAGATCATCACATACAAACCTGTAGTGTAAAATTTGCCTCCCCCTTCTGGCAGTAAACAGAACTACACAAACACACTTGAACAGCAGGTATATTTGGTACCTTTTTAATGGTTTGACTTTATTGTGCAATACTATTATTGCACACAACACAGCGTGAAGTACAACTTCAGATGCTCAGCAATTCAGGATCTCTGTTGTTGTATTTTGCGGTATAAAGCGCTAAACATTTTTAATGGGAGACAGGTCTGGACAGCAGGCAGGCTGGTTAAGTGCCCCCACTCTTGCTCTGAAGACCTGCTTGTGCAGAATGCAGCTTGGCATTGTCGTCCTTAAATACACAGAACCGTCTCCAAAGCTTGTATGTACCTTTTAGCATTAAATAGTGCCTTTAAAGATGTGTAAGCTACACATGCCATGAGGACTAACACCCCCACCCACCACAGATACTGGCTTTTGAACTTTGAGCCATTGCTAATGTATTGTTTTCAGTTTTAACTTGCCCTTATAGATGTAGCTAACAAACAGGTTCTTTAAAGTGTCCCTGTTTTCATGTAATAACATCCTTTACACAATTATAACTGTTTTAAATACTGTCAAGAGATTCAATATTGGCTTTTGTCCTTGTTTCTTGCATAGAGATTTATTCAATTTGTCAAAATCTTCTGATACTTTTATCGACTGTAGATGATGAAATTCTTTTTTTTTACAATTTGAGATTGAGAAAAGTTATTCTAAAACTGTTGTACAATTTGTTCATGCATTTGTTTACAAGCTGGTGTACCTCTCCCCATCCCTGCTTGAAAATGACAGGAGCCTTTCAGGGATTCTCCAGTTATACATAAATCATGAACCTCACCTGTTTTCAATTAACCTGTATAATGTTGCAAATGGGTGTTTTTTTTGGAGTATTCTTCAACATTCCTACATGTTCATGTCCCTAATATGTTGCAGGCATCAAAATCAAAACTAATAAATCTCTGCATAAACTATTGGTTTGACAACTGTAAATACTGTTTTTTGTATTCAATTCAACGTGTATTTTTTACACAACATGCCAATTTCACCAGAACTGGGGTTGTAAAATAGAAAACAAAATGTGACATACTCTATAACAGTGCAGACAGAGCAGCAATGGTTGGAGCAGCTGGAACACTGTCGGGTACAGGAGGAGCAAACTAGACGGTCACACTGGGAACAGGCTGACCTAGACGCCATGCTTTTCTGACACACACAACAGCCTGTTGGAGACACTGGTGTCCCTATGAAAAAAAAGAACAAAACAAACAAGAACAGAATTGAAACATTATTTAAGGTTTATAGATGTAATAGTTTAAAGTCATAAGGTTAAGCATCACATTCTGTGACAAGGCTGCCATCTGGTGGTAGAAAGAATGAACTGTCAAACTTCATAAACTTAAGGAAAAGTGATATTTACTATGTGTGAATTTATTATTTTTTACTAGATGTGAACCATTTAATGTGCATCAACCAATAGGAATTTAACCAAGTGTCAGGGAGTCACAATATCTACTCCATCAACGAAACTGCATCTACATAAAGGAGACCGTGTCCTTGTTTAGCCTTTGCTGAGTTGTAGACAGGATCACACTGAGAATAACTTAACTTTTGCTTAGACTTAGCTAATATATCAATAAATATTGATTCTCTAGATTGATTCTCACTGCCCAGCCACTTTTGGGAGCATTCACCTTTCTCCTTCATCTGAACTGGAACCATATAATCAACGCCTCATGTCAGGCTCACCTTGTGCAGCACTTGCTCTTGTCAGTCTCCCATCATGTCCAATTAACGTTTGTCCTCTAAGAAGTGTTTGACTGCATGCAGATGTTTGAGTGTGTCCAATAGGCTGCGTGTCTGTTTTCTTCTCTTCTCCAGTCCATAATTTGCCCATCACAGCCTTGGCACCATTGAAAAGCAAGTTTTTCGTCTTCGCTGTGAGGAAAAAACAAAAACAATAATGAGAGAAATGGCATGAGAGTCACCCAGCTAATTGCCCCCAGCTTTAGATTACAGTACTATAAAGTCAGGCTGAACAATTATTTGTGATAGCTTTAGTAACAGCTGATTATAACATCAAATAAAGTGAAAGAAGTTATGCAATAGCAAATCAATACAGAGTACTTTAATATAAAGACACAGTTTACGGAGTAACAGGAGCAAGGATTAAATAGTCATGCAGAGTGCATAAAATAACTAACAAAAAGAAAGTAAAATTATGGGGAAAAACACATTTTACTAAATTAAGAACGTGTCCAACAACTACTGTGTGAGAGCAGCCAACATGCAAAAAATGTCCACTTCGTCGAAGCTAGCTTTAGCTAACCCTGCTACGTAGCCATACAGTATCCACAAACGTTTACTAACTGTATATTTCCTGTCTGCATTTGTTCCCGAGCACGCCATAGTTGTTCAGCTCCTTTTCACCAATGTGTATTTTGTACTGAGAAGAGTACGTCTCGGGAAAAGGACAAGTTCGTTTCGGCATTTTAACTGCAAAGAAAACCTGCCCTGTTCTCCTACGCACTTACACACTTGTTTGTTGCGGGAAAAACGTAAAGGAATGCGAAAGGAGCCAATCACAGACATATCCTATTATCACGTGACATTGTAGACCCAATCCAGCTTCGATTTATTATCACGTGACAAGGGTTTTCTACACAACTGAATAAATATAATGCTGCATTCAATGACTGTCGACATTTTAATATCTCAGATGGTTATTTCCAAATAAGTACCTGCATAGAACAAATTTGAGAACAAGTACCCATATAAGCACACGAATTGCCATAATTTCTAAAGTCCATGACAAAGGAAAAGGATGATTTCCTGACCCTTAAAGGGTAAGAACACCCCCCCCCCCAAATCTTAGTATTTGTCCAGGTCGTCCTACAAAGACTAGTGACCCATCTCTTTAAAGCGAGTTTAAGATGTTGCACCATTTAAAATAAATAAATGATAATTTAAAAAAGCATTAGAAAACTTTTCTAGCCCTGTCCAAAATTTTTTAAAAATATGTGTTGCTTACAGCTGAACTCGAGGTCACCATTTAATTTTTAACAAAATTAACATTTCTCAGTTCAAAATACTTTCAGACTTTTAATCAAGTGAATACTTTCAATTATTGTAAATAATTAGAATTCAAGAAGTTGTAGAAAAATAAAACGCCACAATGCTAAAAGGTTACACATATATTTATTATCTTATGGTGAGAAGATTTTTTGTGATGAAAAGATGCCTCATCATGGCACATTTTTCTTTCACCAAGGTTTTGTAATAATTTAGAACATCTGGATCATGCACTCCCTGGATTTTCCTACACCAACCCATTTGACTGGAAAGAGAAAAAGAAACAGAGATTAGAAAACAGTTAGATCCAATAATTGAATATCCAATGGTTACGTGTCTCATAATTTGGCCTTAGTGCAAATAGGGTTTGCCATTTTTTGTATCAAAACATACTGGGAACTCCAATGTGGTTCTCAATGAAGCGGATGTAGTTTTGTGCTTTGGCAGGTAAGTCACTCCACTTCCGGGCTGCAGATGTGTCAGTTTTCCAACCAGGGAAGGTCTCATACTCAACTTCCACTTTGTGCAAAACATCCATGTTGGCTGCGATTAAAGGACAGTAGTTATTACTGATCTTAAGCTTAAATATCTGATCTGTATAAGTAAAGGAAAACCAAAAATAACCTAAGACTCTTTCATATGCTTTTTTTTTATATTTAATTACCTGGGAAATGAGGAATTCTTTTCCCATTTAGTTTGTAGGCAACTCCAACTTTAATTTCATCTAGCACATCCAGAATATCAAGTTTGGTCAAGGCAATGCTGTAGGAAATATAAAAAACAACAGTTTAATATGTGCTGGTTTATTCAATGCATTTTGTGACATTACATGTTAACATGATAACTTTGTGGCAATAGTCAAATGCAACAACCACGAAACCTCTTATGCTTTACTCACGCGGTGAATCCATTGATCATGTGAGCATATCTGACAATGACTAGATCCAACCAGCCACAACGGCGTTTCCTTCCTGTAGTCACGCCCACCTCATGACCCCTTGTCTGCAGCAACTCTCCAACTGCCTGCAGAAAACAGAAAAAAAAACTTTACTCACTGAATAACAGTGTGAAAGAGTTTTAATAAACTGACAAATCTGTAAAAAATATTCAGTGGGAATGTATGCAAAATATACAACTGAATACAACAAAGCATCACATTTGCGACAGTGTGAAGTTTTAACATCTTGACCTTTGTCTCTATGCTCAGTTTCCGTGACAGGTAACATAACGCCAGTTCACACAGTAAACATATCCTTAACCCAGAATCTGGCCCTAAATTTATCCCTGTGTACATGTGATCTGCAAAAGAGGTAAAGAGTGTTTGAGCCCATCTCTCACAAAATTGGACAGCTGCACTAAGCCAGAATACACCCCACCATCTCGTCAGTCACATGATCACAGATTTTATATGTCAGGCTGAATATCAGTGCGACACATGACATGTCATGTGTCTCTTCTTACACATGATATTTGCAACCATTTAGTGAAGAAAGGTTAAACACTTGCATTGAGTTGTTCAGTGGGGAAAGCTCCAATTCCCACTCGGGTAGTGTAGGCCTTTGATACACCAAATACATCACCAATATTCAGTGGAGGGATGCCAAGACCAGTGCACACACCTCCTACGGTGCAGTTTGATGATGTCACGAAAGGATATGTGCCTAAAGAGAAGATCTCCTTCATTATAAACTCCCTGACTTTGCCATACTTTCCAAAAATGCTACGAATCCAATAAATAAAACTCAACCAAAGTCAATGTCAAGCAGAGCTGCATTGGCCCCTTCAACCAAAATCTTCTTTGGAGGTCCATGAAGAGCTTCATACATGTAATAGACCCCATCTCTAACCATTGGGCGCAATCTCTCTGCATATTCCTGCATGAAAAAAGAAAGCAGTTTCATTATAAGAAGCTGTAATAGTCATCCTATAATGTTTTCTTCCATCCATGTATACCTTTAGTTTTTTCAGCTGGTCTTCAGTATCAACTGTCAAGGATGGATACATGGACTGATACTGGTGGACGAGGTTCCTGAATCTGAGAGGAATTTGAATAGAGAAAAAAAATAAAACCTCTTATAGTATATTAAGGAATATGAAAGTACCTTTTAGTGAAGTCATTCATACCTTGTAGAGAAGTCTTTAAAATCCCCCAGAAGGTCACATACTCGAAGGCCAGTGCGAGATGCTTTGCTGGAGTACGCAGGACCAATGCCCTTCTTAGTTGTTCCAATGCTGTTATGTGAAATAATGCATGAAATTACTGCAGATTTGAACAGATTTTGCAGTGTGTTGCTGTATTTTTTTGGCAGAGCTTCTGATTTCACATCATTCCTGTCTTCATCTCTTACTTCTTTCCTTCTTGTGCTTGTCTTTCAGTTTCTTGTAAGCCATCAACCACCTGGTGGAAATCGAACACTGTGGAGGAAACAAGTGACTTTCACATCCATAAAAATCCAGTTGATAAACTATGAGTGCATTTAAAGTAAAAGCATACCGAGGTGAGCTCTGTCTGAAACAATTAGTCTCTTATCCCAACCTTTGAGACCTGGTTAGAGAACAAAAAACACTAATCAACACAAACTAGGCAAAACTCTTTTTCTTGTTATACTATCTTTTTAAAGTACCTTTCTTGTCATTTTTATCTCCCTCTTCAAACAATCCAGGTAGATGTATGACCACTCCATTACCTGAAGGAACACACAAAGTTAGCATAGAAGTCAGAATAATGAGAATGATGTTCCATCTGCAGAGACTACACTTTGAAGCATTTACCAATCAGTGATATGCTTTTGGAATTAATGATCCCACTGGGTAGGAGGTGGAAATCATACTCCTTGCCGTCCACTACCACAGTGTGCCCCGCATTGTTGCCACCCTGTAAATCAAAGAAGGGTATAGATTATATCCTTCAGGCCCACTATAGATGAATATGTCTCATTTTATTTTCATGAGACAGTGATAAGCCAGTTTATCAAGCTTTTCCAGCGCCTATTTTAACAGACTTGGCTAACGCTGGTAGACCCTCTACTCTGCTCCCCCTGGCTCAAGCCTGGCCTTCTCACATATCAAGCCAGCCTGAGAATGTGACCTCTCCAGCCCCACTGGGTGGGGCTTTCAAGCCTTTAGAGCACTGGGTGCTAGACCTGTCAGAGGAGACAGTGCAACACAGCAACTGTTGACAGGTTTCAGTGTGCATCGCAGTGCAGGAGTGACCTCTGGAGCGTTGTTTGTCACATGTGCATGGACAGAAACAGATATACCTTGTGGTTATTAATTGATTCTGATTTAAAGACTCCTTTCATCCATGATTTCCAGATTGAATCTGTGACCAGCTGAACAAGTCAGAGCAACTTTATATGCTTTCAAACTATCCATCCAGTCATGACATTTGACATTATAGACTATGCACGGCATGTTTATATATCTAACTTCAATTACATCTTTTAATCTGTCCACGGACAATAACAAAACTGCCAAGTCACAACTGAGTTGCAAATTTATGTAAAAATATTGAATGATTTCTGTTCACCAGTTCAGATACTATGGAGATATTTTCAGCAATAATTTTAAGATCAAGCCAGTTGTCCAGCCGTGCTGAAATCATCCATTTACCTGACATCTGCAGACGACGTCAGCTTCAGTCGCCAATAAATCGACCACTTTGCCTTTACCCTCGTCTCCCCACTGCGCTCCGAGCACTACCGTCACTTTGTTCCCCGCGTCGTTGCGCGGTCGCTTCTGTCCAGTCGCGGCGCCCTGATTTGTGGTTTTGTGGTCTTTAGACGACCAGCTGAGCGACATGATGGTGGTTGTTTTAGTCTTCCCGTCTCAAGAAGACTAAACTCTCTCTCAAGAGTGGCATTTCCATATCTGTAACTTCAGAGCGGATGATGTCAGAGCCAGACGCACAGAGGTACGTAGCTCTCCAAAGTGACCCCACAAGCCTTCGCGCAGGATGGTGTGAATACAAGATCTTGTCTTGTATTCCTGAATGTATCCTGGATGGAAAGTTGTTCAAGTATTTGAAACCCCTCCCAAAAAAGGGTACAGTAAATTTAATTTTATTAAAATATATCCAACATTAAAAGTTACAATGAATTGTTTTCTGCAGATAATTGTAAAATTAAGAAATAAAGCCTTTTGGGGATAAATTAAGTATTTTGCACTACATCATTCTTATTTTTGGTGGCAGGTAAACAGAGCTTATAAACAAAAAAACACTTTCACAGAGTATTGCAACAGTTATACAAATATATAAAGCACAGTTTTTCTTCCAACAGCTCTGCATTCACGTACAGAACAAACACAATTTTCAATAAAGTGACACGCTACACCCATGCTGTGAAAACCCCAGCCGTGGATGTGTTTACTCCTCTTGCTCAGAAATTTTGAAGGGAGAGTTCAACATCCTCTTGAAATGAGTCAATATTCTCGTATCCTTGCAAAATAAAATATACCGTAGTCCATCCAGTTCACTCCACTGTGAATTAACATTTTCTCTTCCCTCTTGATTTCTTTTTTCTGGAGTCACCTATAGGGAAACACATACTAAAATGAATAGAGAGAAGCAAAAATCTTTAAAAAAAATACTTTAATAAAACTTTTAAAATGCTTTGATCAAAAGGTAAACACTTCTCTGGCTGAAAACTAATTTGTTTTTTTACATATAAAAACTTAAAATCAGTAATATTAATAAGGGTCTGATTAGCAACGCACAGGTTACAAGCACCACATGGGACTGTTAGTGTATGAAACAGTCTCACTTGCAGATTTAGAGAATGGACAAAAAAATATGGACAGAAAGGACACGAAAGTGAAAGCTTTCATGGCTCGACTCGGTCACAATGAAGTCACAGTGACTCAACGAACTGCAAAGCGGATTCGATCAAGACTTTCCTATCAGATGACTGGTTAAAATATTGATTAATGTGCATGGTAGTGCTTTCAGGTTTTACTCAGCCTTGGTTTGACTGGCATTAGAATAACCTCATGACAAGGTTTTAGTATGATTTTAAGTGTTAAAGAGAGCAAGCGTCAAAAAAAGTTAGACAACACAGACAAATGAAATTCAGATTCCAGTTAGACCGACAGATGACGTGTTATTGGCACAAAGGTCTGAAGATGATTGAGTTTATTCAGAGGATATTCCTCTTCAGTTTGCCACCCGTCGATTTGACCTACCTCACTGCAACACACAGCCTGTTTTATGTTTAGTGTGTCCTTTCCCACTGTTACCTTGTGTATCAGAGAGTCAGAACGGAAAACAGAGCATTCAAAACACACTGAACAGAAATTTAAATCCATTCAGTATCAAGTCTGCAAGTGCTGCACATTTATTAACATAAACAGTATATAAGTAAAAATAAATATTAATAAATTAAAATAGCCCATATATAAAAAATATTACATGCAGCAAAAGCAAAATAAATAAGGAGTTCCCTGTAAAACGTCAAGAGACTAGCATTCCAAGCATGATCTTTATTTAAGTGAATGGATAGATTACCTTGAATACTCTTCTTTTTGTTTCGCTTAAACAGCTTCAGCTGTTTCTTTGTATCATGTTTAATGGAGGGAGGATCCGCTTCAGAGACGGATGGCAGATCTTCTGGCACCAGTCCATCTGGAGCGTCACACCCGCTGATGCTCTCACTGAGCGTAGCCACATCCGTTTTAGGCTCTAATTGTTTATTACTCACAATTTCCTCTTGGCCACATTCCTTCTTTTCTTGACCCGTCTCTTTTCCCGCCGCTTCTGGTAAATGCTTTATTTTATGGCTTGTTCCGCCTTCCTCGTCTTCCATTGTACTGCTCCGTTTCACGTTAAGGTCAGTACTAGATGAAGAGCCCTCATTGATGTAAACATTTAGGTTAATGTCCAGTTCCTCAGGTGCCACTTTTTCAGGCATCAGGCTGGATGTGCCATCTAACAAAACCTCCAGCAGATCTACATCTGAGAGGGAAGATGGACTGAGGATGCTACTTTCTGTAGAATCTAATGAGAAGCCATTTGTCGGCTGACACGTTTGAAGTTTTCCTTCAATCTGAGGCTGAAGTTGAGTTCCATCCAACACTGATGTTGGCGGTTTCTCTTGGGGTTGATCCTCCTGCAGCAATACTGGCCTTTCCAGGGGTGTCTTCTTCATCCTGACTGGCTCTCCCGGAAGTGTGCTGAGAGGAGCAACTGGCTCGCCTTGAGCTGCATTTAGCGGAGGTCCTGGAGCAGTTTCTTGTGATGGGCTGAGGAAGCCGTTCACTTCGCCTGCGAGGTCCTGGTGACCCACTGTCTGAGGTTTGGTGGGAGCGCAGATGGTGGCTACTTCGGCGCCCTTTTCGTCGACAGACTTCACACCTGATCCTGAAAGGAGGAAAAAAGTAGGATGTACTGATAGATGCAGGTTTACACAAAATAACGGGTAATGTTTGAGACTAAAACAAGCTGATATGAAGCTTGCCACCTGAAGAAATCAAGTAGTTTGACAAAAGCAGAAGCGACAAAGCTAGCGTAGCAAGATGGGAGCGACGACGTAGCACATTTAATCCTACAAGGCAGCTTTGTGGCTTGCAGTTAAATGGATCAGGGATGGAGATAGGAACTGCAGATGAAGACCACAATCTCTTGTCCTTACCAGGTGGGCAGGTATCTCTACGCATTTCATTAGAAGGAAGGCTTTCCGAATCGCACCTTGGCCGGGTCTTTCTTAGGCTGAAACCTTTCCTGATATCCGCCAGGAGGTGATCGATGATGCAGCCATCGTTCTGTGGTACAAAACCTTTCTTGACTGGAAAATATATATAAAAAAAAGAAAGAAAGAAAGCGGGTTTAAAACCATTCATCGCATTGACATATTTGTAAGAGACTTCACCAGAGGGTTGCTAACTTACTTATTTTTCCATTCTCTCCTTTTCGTCTCTTGGACTCCTCCTCTGCCAGCTGCTTCTTTCTTTTCTCAGCTTTGGCCGCTTGCTCTTTCCTCATTTTGTTTTCCTTTGATCATGAAAAAAAAAGTCACTTGCTGCCAAGTACAAAATGTACATGACAATCTATCTTTGTATTAGTGCTACAGCAACACTAACATCCTCCTGTCAGTCTACTGTCTATTGATACACATTTTCCAAACAAAACACTACCCCCACCCCCCCACCCCCACGCATAAGTGAAAGCCTCAACTGTGTTTTCATGCACAGCTCAGCGGGAAAACATACATCAGCGTCCTCCCTAACCTTCAATGCCTTGATGAAAAGTTGTCGGAAAGTCTTGATAGTTCCAAAGAGTTCCTCTAGCGACAGCTTATTAGCATCTTCACATAAATAGACGGCCAGGTCAAGCCTTTTCTTCTCAATCTCGGCAAATCTCTCACTTAGAGTTCGACACGCCTCCAGATTTTCCTGCAACAGAGTGAGGGAAGCATTTGGGATGAGGTCCAGCTGCTAAAGACAGTATCAACTTTATGCCTATGAGGAGCTACATTGTTTTGAACGCATACCTCAAGAACTTTTGCATACTGCCCTTTCACCTCTTCCTCAGAGTTGCAGACTTTCTTGGCTGCCTCATTGAGTTGTTTTAGTAAGGAACCAGCTTCTGACTGAACAGAGTCCAGACTGACTCTGAAGATACAATGTAAAGTCATTTGTTATTTTCCTCTTAAAGATTCACAGAGAAACATAAAAAAAAAGAATTAAATTGATGTGAAACATTTTTATACCCCGCTGCTTTTTCGCATATTTCTATATCATCCGACAGCGCCAAGAGCTCTGGGTGGTTCGCTTCTGCTTCCTTTGCAAAGAGAAGCCACATTGTAATTAAACTGGTTCAGTAGTGAGGGGGTAAAACTAAATCCTGGCAGCTGCCAGGTAGTTTGTGTACCTCCAGGATGTGATGAAGCAGTGTGATGCGGCTCTTGTTGGCCTTCGTCTCTGTGAGTTTAAGCAGAGAGCTGATCTTAAACCCCTCGGCGTTCCCAGTGTGACTTCCCTGAAAGTAAAGCAACTATTAAAAAAAGGAAAGCCATGTATAAACAGCAGTGTATGTAAAACTAAATAAGGAGAGATTCTCACATAGTTGAGAAAATTTCCCACGTCAAGGATGAGCCGGCAGAAACTGGGCATGAGGGTGCTCGTTTGGAGAGCTGAGAAAGTGTTACAGCGAGTTTAATTTAAGCACATCGGGACAATCTTGACCCAGATAGGTGTGCCGACTGCATAGATGCGCCATTAGGGTTTACTTACAGTGGCAGGCCTCCTCCACCAGCTTCACTTTAGGTCTGAGCATCTCTAATATTGATGTGGTCTCCTCACACAACAGCATGCATTCAATTCGCAGCTGATAACTGTGATAAACAGCACAATAAATTAGATAAATTAGAATAAGAGTACCAGATAAGCAGTGGCATGCACAAAAGCACCAGAAAAGACTAGAAATGAAAGAGGGTTACCATGACACGGTGAGGAGGGAGGTGTAGAAGCGGTCAACATTTGCCAACTTGTCTTTTTCTCCTTGGAAAGACTTGAGATTCTCGATCTACATAATAAAAACAACAGAAAAAGTACATTTAAAATGTGTTGTGAACTCGGATGGGTTTATAAAGATTCAGAGTTGCAAACCTCATGCTTCTCCGGTAGGAGCTTAAGAAGCTGTTTTAGCACCTCTACATCAAACTTGGCCCGGTCCCCATTCTGGATCATAGTGACAAAGTCCTCATTTGTGCTGTTGCAAAGTAAAACAAAAAACGTACTGAATGGTAATATTGGGACAACACACACATTGTTATCAGAATGTTGTGAACATCTCACCATTTAAACTGCTTTAAAAATATGTTCAAATTCAAGTTTTTCTTTGGATCAATGAAGGTTATCTATAGAAAGAGAAAGAAAAAAAGGGAAACAGATACATCATTTGCTCAGCTTTGTTGATCCACTGTGTTTATTCTAAAGCTGACCAACCAAACCTCTTTAGGCTCCTTCTTGACAGGTGCAGCTGCTTCCTTGTCTTTGGGTTTGGTCACTGGGAGACAGAACAGCTGCTCGATACTGTTGTAGTCCGGCTCGCGAGGGGGCAGCTCTTTTTGTACAGAGGCCCACATGGAGGGACCATCTGTGTGCACGGAGGAAAACAGTAACATGTCATAAGCTCATGTGGCTTCATTTTGCATTTAAATTGTACCAGCTGATGTTCAGTCTAACTGCATGCTTGAGATGGGTGAAAACTATTTTGATTGGTTGATAACAGTTGGAACAATTTGTACATTTAAGCTTTAAAATAACTCAACCTCTTAGTGGTGGACTGAGACTTAAAATGATGCATTCATCATTAAATAGAGTTCCATAAAGACAAAAAAAAAAGTAAATGGAAAATATGACCAACAATACTTTGTAGAAATATAGGGACCAGTCCGTTTCTCATCTGCATGTCTTTCTCCGCTTTCGGAAGACAACAGAAACATTTATATATTTATGCTACAATTCACCAATTATCCTCACAAAACCAGTTTAGCTTGTGTTATGGTTTAGTGTGCATCAAAACCATCTCTTTAGCGATATTCCAGTCATAAAAAAAAAAAATTATTTTTGTTTAACTTTGGCTGCTCCTGATTGGATACTCACATTAATTCAAGCAATCTAATTGGTCAAGAGATAGACAGGAAGTGGCTTCAGCATAATGACAATAAAAACGTGTCTTAGCAACATAGAACTAATAGCTGCTAAAATGTGATACTCATGTTGTCATGAATTAAGCATATCTCAGAATAAACAGTACAATTTTTTCTTGGATGGGATATAGATGCCAGAACAACTTCTGTAGATCAAAGTATGGTATTAATCACAAGTTACCCGTCACAGAACGAAGTTTCTGCCAGTTAAGCTTTTTCATCTTCAGAGTGGGGCATCGGTATGCTTTTGTGGATGCACTGTACCCGAGAGTCTGGCTGCTCTGAGCCATTATCATGCCCGGAGGCGGTGGCGGCATAGGTATGCCGGGTAAGGGAGGGGGAGGAGGTGGTGGTGCTCCACCCTCCATCCCTGGTAATGGTGGTGGAGGAGGTGGGGGAGGTATGCCTGGGCCAGAAGGCAATGGTGGGGGTGGAGGCATTCCAGGCAAGGGAGGAGGTGGTGGTGGTGGTGGGATGCCAAACCCTCCAGGTAGTGGAGGAGGTGGGGGAGGAGGAGGCGGCGGCGGCAGAGATGATGCATGCAGCAGCTCCTGAGTGGATGCTGAGCTTTTATCCGGCTTGTCTTTGCCCTGATGATCCAGATCAGTCTGCACAGCCTTGTGCAGCTTCGCTACCTGTCCGTCCACTTCATGAAAACCTTCACAGCTTCTCCCTTTGAAAAGCATCAGTCGCTGCATGATCTTCTCATAGGACTCCATCTGAGCTGGAGCACAGATTCACACAGACACACATACCTTGATAAACAAGATTTGCATCATTGCTCAAACATGCACTTTTTTTTGCCAAATTACTCTCCTTCGAGCATTAATCGGGCTATTAGCTAGCCATTAGCTTCTTTAAAGTTTCAAAGTGTAGTGCTGACTCACAATCCTGAGCCAGGAGTATGGCTCTGTTAGTGATGGCCTCCAGTGCAAGCCAGATATCTGTGCGACCGGGTCCCAGTTCCAACATTGTCTGCAGGATGGAGAGGAGCTGCAGAGAAGCTGGAGAGCTGCTCACCTGCACGTAAACACATATTTATCAAGCAGCAAATAGCTGCAGCATGAGTCTGCAATCCTCACTCTACTCTGGCACATTCAGATTCCTCTCTACTGAATAATACTAAGCAGTTGATGATGAAGCTTTTCCCTTAGTCACCTCACCTTGTTGAAGAGTGCAGTGAAAACCTCAAGGTGATTGCTCATATCAACTCCCCCGTACACTCGCAGCAGCTCTTCTTCATCCTCAGCCATTGCCTCCTCGAAAGCTTCACATTGAATGATCAAGTCTTCATCCTCCTGTTCCCTGCACAGCACACACACATTACTTGGTGGAATGGATTTAACTTAAATTACATCTTTATAAAAAGATGAGTTTTTTTGCTTAAACAGATGCTAAATATATATTTTCTTCAACGTCTGCTGGGTGGTTGAAATTTCCAAATTGTAGTGATGTTACTATATAATCTAACCAGAAAACAGATGGCTCACCTTAACTTTGGCAGAATATCAAGTAACTGGAGGCCTGCAAAACACAATCAATACAACACAGCTTCAGGTAGAACAACAACTGATCATTAGAATTTAGGAGATGTTTATCCTGAAGACATTTTCTATTTCAAAGTAGCAGGTTAGCCTTGGAGCACTGGCAGGAAGTCACAGGTGAGCAATCACAGAGGAGTGGCCAATTAGATGGCTGATTGCTACATGATGGGGAGGTTTTAATGAACTTGCAAGTATTGATGGATCCTGCGTTTTGTTTAGGTAGTCCACAGTGTCAAAGATATTATAAAATACAATGAATTCAGTACAGTTAAGTCCTTTTTTCCCTTGTTAAATATAGGAGCAAGAAGAGAACGAATGCACAATTTTGGACATATTTCAGGTTTGCTTAGTTCTCCAGCATTAGTCAAAGTGAAAATGAGGACATTAGACCTATTCTTAGCTGAGATCCAGTGACAGAGAGATATGTAACGTAGCTCCTGCTTGTGGCCCGCTTTTACCTTTTGCTTACGATTTAGTACAGGATCACCTTGCCTGTTATGCAGCTGCAAAACGGTTAATTGATAATTAGCAAACAGCAGCCAAACAGCTGACCTACCGATAAACTCTTTTCTCATCTTATCTCTTTGCCTGAGGTCCTCTGACCCAAATATGAGAGCGTTGATGACGCTGAGGAGAGTGACCATGTATGGGATGTTATCTGTAGCTTGTAGCTCATTCATGATCATGCTGAAGCGATACTGCTGTGTCTTCACTCCCTGAAGAGAAAATCAAACCCAGCTTGTGAATGCAGTGTGTCATTAGAGGGCAGTTTCAGATGCATCACTCAGATTGATGATGGAGCGATGTAGGGAACTGCTTGCCTTGTAGTGGTCGAGAGCATCAAGTGCCAGGCGGTGACCGTCTGCAGAGAACACGCTGAGGGCTGCGAGGAGCTCAAACACCTGCTTCTTCACCATGATGTTAGAGGTATCCAGGGCTGTAGGACATCATGAACAGATACATGTGAAAATAGTCAGAATTTGCATGTTTACCATCAGGTTTTTTCTTCTTTAATGACCCTTTTTTATGTATTTTAAACCCTGCACTTTTCTTTTTTAGCTTAACCCAGAATTTGTGCCTCCAGCTGCCTATGTGGCATTGCGATGAAGATAACTGTGTGTTTAAAGGTAGGAAAATCCCATTTTCACAATGTACAGAGGCGCTACATTTGTAGCGATGACCTGAAGCAGCCTCAATGATTCATGTCTGCACACGAGCACAGTATGAAAAGTTACAGGAAGCCATTGAGATCATGTATGCCGTGACCACCTTCACACATTTACAGCTATTCCATAATATATGGAAAACTTCCACATCTTTAAACATGGGATTTCGTCATTAACCCTTGATGTCCTGATGCAACATATCTCTTTATCTAAAGCTGCTTCGAGTCTAAAAATTTACCAAGAAAATGATCTTGATCAACTAGTAGATAGCTATGGAAGCATTTCTATACTGAAACATCAGGGTCTCTTATGTGATAAAAACTGAGACATATGATTATGAGAGGGTTCATTGGGTCAACCTTGCGAAAGCTTCCGGATGTATCCTTCATTCTCTATGATGAAGTGGATGCCTGTTGATGAGTTCATAACTGCACGGACACAGTTGACACACGTAAGTTGCAGAAGGGCATCTGCGATGCGTGAGCATCCGCGTCCTGAGAGTCGGTCTAGGGCCTCCAGGAGGAGATCCAGCCCACTTAATTCCAGGAACTGGACCATCCATGTCTGGTCGCTGCCTTCCAGGCGGCGCTTCAACCCAGAGTAGTTGACTACAGTAGGGACTTGCAGTAGCCTGATGCACAGCTCTGGATCAGCGCTCTCCAGGTTAGCCTCCTGCTGAGTGTCGGAGTCCTGCGAGGACCCCAGGCGACCCCTAACTGCTGCCCACTTCTTTTTCCCATCTGATTTCCCTGACATGATGCTTAGTAGACCTGCAGAGGAGAGCAGATAAATTCATCAGATTTTGTAAAAAAAAAAAAAAGTAATTTAATTGACAGGAAATATTATGAATAAGAAAAAAAATTAAGCTTATCTTGGACTGCAAATTGTGTCTGCTTGCGACTGATTTCTGACAATTATGTCTACTGTATATAAATAATAGTCACTGCTATCTAAACCAGAGGAAGCAGGCCAAAAAAGCACTATCAGAACAGAAAAGAGAATGGGAATTGACAGTTTTGCAGTCTCTGTGTGAGGAAAAGATATGTCAGCAGTCCAGTCATCAGCAGCTCTTCCAAACATTCCAACTTAATCCTGCTTGAAAAATGTCTCGTTGATAGCTCATCAAATGCAGCACAAAGCCAAACTCAGCTTTGTCAGACCGTGCACAGTATTTTTCTGCATTATACATAGACAAGCAGAAGTGCCCCCACCCCCAGACACAATGAATAAATGCCTAGTAGATACTCCTTGTTTTTTAAAAAGCATTTTAACCATAATTTTTTTTATTTGTGTGGGATTTTGAAAATAAAAATGAGTAAAAATACCATCATCCACATGGATCTGAGTTCTAACAACCTTTATAATGGTTTCAGGTATTTGCTTGTCCAGTAACTGTAATGAAAAGTTAAGCGTTGGTCATGCTTTCTAAAAACTCCTTAGCCCTTTTTCCAAACAATCAGCATCTGTGAGAGTCTCTAAGCAGGTGCTAAGTACTCTAAGAACTATAAGATTCAAATACCAGATGCTGTGAGAGGAGAAAAATAAAACAGCATATTAAGGTTCAAGCTTCAAGCTTATTTATGTTGTAATTAAAAATAGCCATTTAACGTAAAGAGTTTAAAGTAGAACTATTAGTGGGACATTTTGCACACCAACACCCCCAAGAAGATTTAGCAGACTTTCAATGATGGTGCATGTTTGATTGGTTCAAATTTACTACCACACCTGCTATTATTAATTATTTCTAAATCTAATCATTTATTGTCCAATCAGGACAAGAAACTATTTTCCATCCTTCTACTTCTTTTTTGCACTGAAGTGCACATTGTAAGATGTCCTTGTGATCTGATTTGTGATCAAACAGCTTTTGTAACAATGTTCCGTTGCACCATGATCCTGCAGGAAGTGTGTGTGTGTGTGTGTGTGTGTGTGTTTGGAATTTGGCTGCAATGACGAATTATCCTGTCTTGACTCTGTGGTTTCTGTTTCTGTGTAGCCACACCCGTTCAAACATGACACTTTTTTTGTGACCTAACTGGCTTTTGCTGGAAAAATGGATGGAAATTCATTCAATTGAGCAAAAAAACCTATTCGATGCTTCAAAGAAGAATTCACATAGTTATACATCTGCAAAATCGATGTTATTAACAAAATACAGGGAGGACATGAGTGGCCTCTGTTCCTTGTTATTATTAAAACGTAAATACATTTTATTGAAATTTATTATCAAATAAAAATTTTTTTTCATCCCTCCTGTAAATCCATAATTTGTTGTATTATTTTCATTACTGAGATGTAAAACGGAGATACTCACAAGGTGCACTTATAAAAAGCTAATACAAACACAAGCCTGCAGGAACATCCCAACATCTCTGTCACTTACATGAATGCACATATTGACCCCTACAAGTGGCCTTTCATGGCTTATTCCCAGAATGCAGCCATGTCTTTTTTTCTCAAACCAACCTGATTAAAGAACTGCATTCACTGCAGACATTCCCACACTCCAATAAAAATTGAAGCATAGAACTTAAAACCAAAAAAGGAAAAATCTTATTCTAAAAAGTCTAAAAATACTTTTTAAACATTTTTTAGATGTTCTTTTTAAGTTTCACTTTTAAAAACATGACTCGGCATAAATCAACGGCTCCACTGGCTTTTGCTGTGGATTTCACACTTGGCATGCGTAACATATACAGATGAGACACTGAGTGATGATCATGAGCAAACACAATGCTAAGTGTCAGTCTGGAAGGAATAAGGCTTCCCCAGTTCATCTGTTTACCACCCAGTAAACCTGCAGGAATTCTGTTTTTTTGGATGTTGTGACTTAGTGATTTACACCTATATGCAGAAGAGAAGGGAACAGAATTAACGAATTGTTAAAAATCCAACAAATAGTGTTTTAAATGGTTGTGGAGTCAAGGCAAAAATACATCTTTTCTTCTTTCACATTTCCTGGCAAGACATTTGTCAATTCTGACTGCAGCATTTTAGTCCTGCTGCCAGTGTGAGAGTGTTACCGTGGCAGCAAGCAGGCAGACAATGGTTTTTCACAAAAAGCCTGGTCAAACACCCTTCTAAGAGCTGTGTTCGTTAGAGACAAAATGGATGGT
The DNA here is from genome assembly GCA_037177515.1 of Pseudomugil tenellus. Taxonomy (NCBI): domain Eukaryota; kingdom Metazoa; phylum Chordata; class Actinopteri; order Atheriniformes; family Pseudomugilidae; genus Pseudomugil; species Pseudomugil tenellus. The sequence continues at coordinate 8,429,848 of JBAMHX010000022.1, forward strand.
ATGCTCCCTGCCCCCTTTCAGGATAATAAGAGTTACACTTTGTGATACTTTCAGCGCCTTCTGATTCAGAAGTACATCTTGCCTTCATGTTCATTGTGAACACCAAGAAAAAAACTACAAAAAACAAGCAAGTGTTGCAAGTTGACACCCGTGATTTGGAAAACATTCACAGTTGGTGTTGATTAATATGCACTGAGACATTAGCTAAAAGGATTTGGCTTGTAGTGAAGTCACAGTTACAGTACTCTGCAAAAAAACTTGAGCCACCCCTCACTTTATTTATTGCCAGGAAAATCTAGAGCAGGTATTTATTGAAATATAGGCAAAAATAGGTTGTACAGATTAAACCAGCTTCAAAATGTCTATTGTTTTATGACTGTTTTAAGCTTTAACACAACCTAGCCTTAGACAAGTTTCCTGCTTTTCACCAGCTCCTCAGACGTATTTAAGGACACCCTAAGGCCCTTCTTTTCCTCTTGCTTTGTTGCCTTTTAAGATGATCCCACACTGCTTTAATTATACTGAAGTCCAGGAAATTCAGGCTCTGGGGGGAATTTAGCACTTTGTAAAACCTGTTGCTACTGATTTTCAGTCCAGTTCTTGTGTCATTAAGCTCACCTTAGCCTTTTCTTTTTGCATCGCTTTCTTAAGAATGACTTCTTTACAGCCTTTCCTCCATGAAGACCATTTCTGACAAAGTCATATTTTTAATACAGTTATCCAGTTTCTTTTCTCCAAACTGCCTAAAAAGTCCCTTTGCAACCGGCTAAGATGTGACAAGCTTCATCCATGCAGTTTCTTAACTTCATCCAATTCCGAGTCGCAGGTAGCTGGAGCCTATCCCAGCAGTCATTGGGCGAGAGGCAGGGTTCACCCTGGACAGGTTGCCAGTTCATCACAGGGGAACACAGAGAAACAAACACTCAGGCATACTCACATTCACTTCTCATGACACTTTAGGATGACTAATCAACCTGACATGCATGTTTTTGGACAGCAGGAGGAAGCAGGAGTATGTTAACACGGGGAGAACATGCAAACTCCGCACAGATAGGCCACTTCCCGGGCTCAGGTTCAAACCAGCAACCTTCTCACTGTGAGGCTGCAGCGCTAACCACTGCCCCACCCTACAGCCCGTGACACGTTTCATCTCTTTGGAAATGACTTTTTAATGGCTAGTTACAAAGAACCAAAAGATGAAATACAACAGTGATTCACTGCTACAGTAATTTGTTTGATGTTCAGACAAAACATGGTTTCATCTCAAGTCTATTTTTTAAACTTGAATGATTTATAGAACAAATAAAGTCGTTTTTAAAAACGAACTAAAAAGCTAATTCCTCTGAAAATAGTCATGTAGAAGAACTGGACAGAGTGAGCGGAAAAAGTAGTAAATCTCCAAAGAAAAACTTTCAAAGACCTTCAGACAACCTGTACAACTGTTGTTCCACAAACCCTGTTACTTTGATGGGAAATATATAAAAAAAAATGAAGAGTTGTGAAACACTTTTCTATAGTAGTGAAAAGTTTGTGTACTAAGTGTGTGTGTGGAAGTGTGTGATGAAAGCGGGATACTCCAGCATGCCTTACAGACTTCTAAAAGGGAAGGAAAGGACTTTCCCAGAGCAGGAAGCCTGAATTTGACAAACATACTGGTGTGACGACTCCAGTTCCCATTTTGAAATGTCTTTTTCCTGAATCATAGAATGAATATCATCAGCGAGGGAATCAAAAGTGTTTCCATGTTGCTTTGCACACTCCTCAGTTAGATAAAAGCAACTTTCATTTGTCGACCTTGTCTGCCAGAGCTCCCACACGTACCTCTAATAGCTGGCTGATTCACTGAGCACAAGACAAGCCTACTCATCTGTCCTCTGCTTACACCACCCACACAGCAACCCACTGCTACTGTACAGCATCCACACTTACCAATGCACAGAAGCATCTCCAATGGTTTATTTCCTCTGAGACATATGCTAAGCTCATTTGTGATTATCTTCTGCATATGTCAGCTAAACTAACTTATGGAGGTAAACTATTAGATTTAGAGAGAAATTATGAGATAACTATCAGCAGTTACACATCCCTTTAACCATATTTGTTTTTATTTACACTGACATGCAAGTCTGAGATAGGAAGATGATAAATGACTGTATGGGAACACTTTAAATAACAGATTGTTCTAATTGAAATAAATATAAACAATGAAAGAAGCTTGAATGGGTTTGAGATACCATCTGGTGCTTATTTGAACCTCTCCTCCCCTCTTCGATGTGGATGGGAGTCACCGTCCACAAAAACATTTAGGAGTTAAAAATGTTATGCAACATGGTCTAATGTTTTACTTTCCCTCTGTCATGTTTCTTTCGGGATATCTTCATCAACATGCAAGAACATCAGCACACATCAGCAAAAAAATTGTGTGAAAACAAACAATGGCCAAATTGAGACTTAAAGCAACAATCCTAAGCTTAAGCGGATTCTGTTTTCTTCCACCAAACTAGCCTTCCTCTTTCATAGCCTAGAGTTTCTGCTGTCTCCAAGATGGACCGACTAGACAGTGAAATCATATTTCTGTCACTCAGCCAGTCTGCATAAAGCACCGGCACATTCCCAGGGACCTGAAATAGCGGCAATAACAGCGCACCTTGTTACTTTGCGCTGCGATTTTCCTCCACCCCCTAAACACATGAGACATAACATAACGGGACAATCGTCACCTAATTGAACAAAACATATTAGAAAAACAAAATGATACGGCCAGCTATTGTCACCATAGCACATTAACGGGCTATACATATTATATGTTGGAGCCTGGATATGATACATGATTCTTACCTGGTTTAAATTTGTTCCATAGATGCACACTTAAAAAATCGCGTGCTCTTCAAGGTTTCATTTAACGCAGCGTTTGGACATCATACTTGCAACAGTTTTTCTCCGTCTGATCAAACATGAGACTCTGAGCTCTGATTATTTCGGTTCGATCTGGCAGGACAGACTCTGGTATGCGGATGGTACCGCTTTCAAACCCGCCACGGCCCCTCAGCTTTCACCCACTTGTTCGATAAAGCTAATCCACTAATCAAATCCGGTTGCCACTTTCAAAGTAAAACATGTATGACTTCTTTCTACTACTGCGAAATCAACTTAAGTTTAAAAATGCATCTTATAAAATTATGGAGACCACGGAAGTTGCATCAAAGATTTGCCATATAAACGGAATTTGTCTTATTTTGGCTTTAAAATAAGAGGCTAAGGAGGAGTTGATGTATTTAGTAATGACCTAGCGTCCACATATATTTTTAAAAAGTCACTAAACTTTAATTAGCAGATATAATATAGCTAAACATTAAATCTTCCCAACATTATAGCCAAAGTTATAAATTAGCGTGAGGGGAAAAAACCTTAGCCATAGACGTATACTTAACATGCTAGCTGTAGCCTACGACCAAACAGAGAACAATTTGAAATAATTAACACTAGAGTATGTTATTATTCAATGTATATAATGTTTGTAGCTGGTGGCGAAATATGTTTGAGCTGATTTGCCAAGTTTATAAGACTTTTTGTTTTCTAAATTAGTGACCGTTTCATGTTTTATTGTGAAAGCGCAACATTTCCGGTCTTAACACAGATGTATTTCTGTGACTTGATGTGCTTGTGAGATGCTGAAGGCAGCCAGTGTGTGAGACCTCCTCCCACACTGATCACACTCATCCCATCAGCTGGACCCGACCCGAGGATCAACATAACTGCTGTAGAGAAAAATTACTACGCTTCTCAGATTTTCCTAATTAGACCCTCACCGGTGAAAGATGCAGAAACAGATTAAAGTGCAGAGTTAAAGGGATCTTATCTGATTAACACATGTCTAAATGTCCCTAAAAATGTTTTGTCAGAGATAGAAGATACATCTATAGGAATTGTGTTTAATTTAATGAAATTTGTTATAATAATATCTCAATTCTAATCTGGTATGAGACAAATGGGGCAGCATGAATTATTTATAACATGTGACAAATGGTTTCCAATCTCTTCCCTGCAGATTTTGTTCATTTCAGAAGTTGAGGATTTTGTCCCTTAATTCACAGGAGCAACAAGAACCTCAGGCTTTTTTTCTTTGTAGCCAAATGCTTTGACAAGAATTTGTGTCACTGCATGTTTCAAAGCCGTTATCTCTTTATCTGTGACGTGAGGGTATTTAACTTGCTAGACAGCAACTGCCCCAGAGAAATGACAGCAATGTTGTAATTGCATTGTTGTGCTTTGAAGCTCAAGAGTCAAAACATTGTCAATAAAAGATGTTTTAATGTAAATAAAAATGAGACTTCTATCAAGCAGACCACAGAAAAAAGCCAAAGCAACTTTCACCAGTATATGCAGGACAGCTTTGTTTCCATCCTTGGTAGTGGAAAAAAAAAGGTTATACATGAGGATGTGATGTTTAAACAATAGCTATTGAGAAATGTTGGATTATTATGAATAAAGCTCTGGCAGAGCTTGTTGAACCGGATCATTGAACACATTGGCTGCAATGAAAGGGGAAGCTTCAATCAGAGACAGCATCATATCATGTTTCCATGTATGTGTAAAGTGATGTGCAAAAAGGACCTCCAGTGCTGCTGCAAGGAGGTCATAATGCACATGATGCAGTGATACGATGTTTACCATATGTTCTGGACAAATTGACAGCTTGCTGAGAGAAAACCTACTTGAACAGACATCTATCAAAGAATGATCACTATATTTTTAACTTGCAACTAATTTGTAGCTTTTTCATAAGCTATAATTGAGCTGGAGAGATGGAAAAAGAAAGCTGCTGTCACATATATTGCAGCCTTTTTCTGAGGCTTCACCACAGCAGATCCCATCTCTTCCAGGAAATACTGCAGCCTTGGATTATCTCAGAGGAAAATAAAGCTATATTATCATTAAGCAACAGACAGATGCATATCCGGAAAGCACAATATATGTACTCATTTTTTTCTCCTTTCATTGCTTTTTTTCTTTTTTACGACCAGTCATGTTTTTGTTTATTTAGAATGTGTGTAAGTAATTTCTTTACTATTTAAAAAATGGAAAATTGTTTCTGTTTCCTTATAATGTCTCAGTGATGTACAATTCTTATAAACCAAACAAAAAAGTGAGACCTTTGAAATGTTTAAGCAGAAGCATCAAATGTTCTATCTGCATTGGTACAAGGTGTCGGCATGTTTTGTTAAACAAAACCAAGGACTTAAGCAGACTGGGCTATTGTCTAAATGTAAACAACACTGGAGTCTTTAGCTGTAGCTCATAAACATGAGAACAAGGCAAGCACTTGTATTTGGATGTTTGCATTTGCAGTAACACAATCTACTGCTGCTCCTGACACTACTGGGTGTGAACCAGAAGCTTATGCTTGTGGCATTGTGTGAAAACAATCACTGAATCCTGAATGTGAACGAGATAAAAGAAAATAGTTGTAGGTTTTAGGAGAAAGGGGAATAAGCTAAACACTTTTCCCATCTTGGGAAAGGAAGCAGAAATGTTACAACTACAGATGCATGAACACCAAACTATATTTAAATAATGTTAAAACATATATTTGTCTTTGTTAGGTGATTCACAACCTGGATGTTAAAACCTTTTATTGTTGCTAAATAATTAGTAAGGAATAGCTGCCTAATAATTTGGGATAAAATGAAAAAAAAGTATTTCTGTGAGCAGGAATGAGTTTTTGGTTAGTGTCAGATGTATGTTTTGGTGCTTTTGGTGGACTCTTTAAATAAAACCATAGTTTCAATGTGGCCACCAGGGAGCGCTATTTAGCGACCTGAGTTGTTACTGCAGCAGATAACATACCTGAATTGGTGAGCACAGTATAAACGTTTTTGAAGAGCCCCTCAAAAGTAAACCCAACAGTGTTTCTATAGTGATATATTCTTCATTTAATGTCAGATAAATTCAACAGTGCTATAATCTTCTTGAAAACAAATTGAATCTATTTGCTGAGTTATTTATGGATCACCATCAAAAGGGATATTGGCAACAAAAATGCTAAAATTGATCACACAAAGATGTAAAAAAACTTAAGTGAGATGCAATGCAACCACAAAGAGATACTGGATACCAGTAGTTGAAAAAAAAATCTAAATGTGACATGAGAGACTATTGGAGGGCAATAAAAGATCCATAATGTAATACAGAAAAAATTACATTACACAACTTTTAACAGTTCATAACACAATGATCTGTGAAAAATGGTAACAAAAGTGACATCCATAATCTATTATGAATTAGTTTATTATGGAAAAGAAACACTTAAAGGATACAAAACAAAACAAAACATATTATTTTAAACTTAGTGTAACAACGACCTTCGCCTCGGAAGAGAAAATGAACTACAAAAACTACATTTCCCAGGTAGGAAAGTACATCCTGGTTGAAAGATCGAAAACGTCAAACTCATGCTGCCTGAAACCTGTGTCATACCAACAACCAGATAAAATAGCTGAACTTTAGCATCAGGAAAGCAGTAAAACCATCAAGTTATACATTTTCTGTGTAATTACTGTAGTTTTTGGTGTCAGAAATGTCCGGAAAGGCTAAAGATATCCTACAAATGGATCTATATGGTTTGCTCGGTATTGAGGGCACTGCCACAACGAAAGAGGTAAGTAGCTTGCCGTACAAACCATCGACACATTAAAAAATGCAGCAAGTGACCAACTACAGAGATGTTCTTACAGGTCGTTTGACGGAAGGACATTTTTTTGGCCGGGGGGAGAGCACTTATTCCAAAACATCAGGCTAATAGAGCATGCTACTTTTGAATGCTTGCAAGACTGTGTGTTTGCACCGTATTTCCTTTTAAATCAACGTAACCCTACCAGCCTTTTATCGGCAAAAGCAAAATATAGTGAAAATAATGCGGAGGGATTTATTACCAGCAAGTTTTAATAATAAAACAAAGATGAAAACAAACCAACAAACCGGCTAATGGCTAAATCACGTAGATGTAAAGCACAACTCCGGCCACTAGATGGCGACGTTGCACCTGTCATACACGTGAAATGCCGTTTGTTTAGAAAAAGTAGAGAATGTATAATATACACAGGCATCCAATCCATACAGCCATAGATCTATACATACATACATGAATACATACATGCATAGTTAATACAAGTAGGGGCTATATATGTAATATGTAATAACGTTCGTATTTTGGATAGACAATTTAGAAAATGTATGCTTGGCCAGTTATGCATACCAAAACATAATTTTACTTTTCAGTCTACAGTGAAAAAAGTCTTCGCTTTATTTCTGAGTGGTTTACCATGATGTATTGAATCCTTCCCTTTAACCTACAACCACCTCTCTATCCAGAATCCCCTGGTCTGTCTGGAGGGAAGTTAAAATTACTGCCAAATTCAGGGAAGAAGTTAATTAATTGTATTTCAGAGTGTTTTTTATCCCAGAGGATTATCTCTGAGGACGTAAGCAGTTGTGGCTTGGGCAGAATTGGGACTACAAAATAGGAAGGGCTGGTTCTGTGAGGTCTGCTGATGATTGAGGAAGATAGTGAATTTGTATGTGTGTAGTACATGTATCAAATATGTGGAGACAGTTGTCATCAGCTAGGCCACTTTTCGCAGTCGTCTGGCTCACCGCCCTATCACCACTTTTAAGCATGTGGTTTATCACCGGGAAAGGGAAGAAGCTCATCCTGGAGCCTGTTTATGTGGGTTTAGCCACTGCTTGTAAAACATTGTTTTGACGTAGGGATCTTGATTTCTGTGTATGTCCTGATGATCATATTCAACATGCTGTTATCACTGCTTTTGGCTTTCCCTCATTATTTTGCTGGCTGAAAAATGCTGGGGAAACTTGCATGTCAGAGTTTATGATTTAATGACTTTGGATGATGGGGTTTGCTTTATAGTAATATTCAGGGAGGCTTTTACTGAGGGCTAGCCACCAGAGTTGTACCTACCACAGATTGCTTGGTAAAACAATGTCAACAGCCAAGACCACACATAATTTCTTTGTGGTTTACTCAGCTACTCAAATTTTAATATTCCTATTACCTAATGGGTTGCAGTATTCACGAACAGCATGCCTGTATGAGTTACTTCCAGACAGAGCATGCAAGTGCATTGCACTGCATTGAAGAAGCTTATTGCAAATGCGTTGTACTCAATAAGGAGTTATTTTTGTCAGGTGGGTTTAAACAGCATCAAAATGATTAGATGAAGCATTCACCATGTCAGAATTAACGTTCAGCATCATGCAAAGTTGAATCCAGAACCCTAATTTTTAAATGTTTTCCTGCTAAGTTTTTGCTCATCCTCATGTGTGAGCTCATGCCCTCTTTGCCTCAGACCATACTATTCTCTCTATCTTCCTGATGTGCCTACTGTTATCCTCCTGCAGCGGATGAGGTTCTCTAAATGGTAAAACATTGCAATTAAGGAGGATGCACCCGTATCTTATCAGCCTCATAGGCTGATGGAGCTGTGCTGTGGATATACTGGGAATGGTTTGTCAGCTATAACTGGCATCAAAGCCTAGTAATGAGGACAAGATGTGGGCACACATTGAAGACGGCACAGTTTTTACCAGGCATTAACCATTAGGCTACTGTTGCAGCAGAATTGAAGCTTTGATTTCATGCCTCCTCCGTCATTAAACTGAAGTGCAGGAAATAGTGATATAGTTTTTTTTTTCTGCTGTCTCATATTTGAGACATGGTGAATATCTGAATTGTGAGAGATGGAAGACAATATAATTTTTTGTCAAAAGGCAGCAGCAGTGACTTCTTTAAATGTTCAGCTGCTTTTGTTTTTAGTGTGTCGGACCAGTGGGCCTCAGGGCCTTCCAGCGTCAATTAAAGCTTGCGTGTTATGGCACTGATGGGAGCAATCATGTATTACTTCACAAAACCACACTGAAGACACAGCAGACACAAGACATCATGTAAGATGCTACAGAGAGTTGAAGGGGAACGAAAGAGAGTAAAAGATAGAGGCGTGGAAAAGCAAGCAAGACAATTATGTGGAAGAATCCAAATCTTATCTTGTTCATCAAACCTTTTTGGCCTGAAAATGTCAAATGTTTGCATGTTTTTCTGGTCATTCTCTGCATTTAATAGGGAAAATTAAATTGAAGATTAAGTATGAAGTTGTGAAAGCCCTTTTTAGGGATTTAATTTATTTCACACACTAGCTCTCACTTTGGAAGTCGTATATTCTTTAACCAACTTGAAACTCTTTACCTGGGTTGTTTGTAACACATGGCAGCTTTCTTGCTTTGCTGCTGTGGCTGCCTGACATGACATTTGTTTAGCTGCATAAAATAAGAATGTTTGTTTGTTCTTAAGATGCTTTGGAGGGTTTTAGACAACAGTGTGATGGGTTTCCTTTAGAAAAGGGGAAAGAAGAAAAGGACACAGGAGCTAAAATGGTTTAGGAAGTAGGTTTAGGCTAATTGTAAGTAGTATTTCCACCAGGCTGCAGTCCACAGCCATGTGTTTCAGTTTCGATCTGTATGAAGGTTCTGTTTGCCAAACAGGAAGACTAAATATTCCTTAATAATGTCAAGTCTCTCGCAGCCCTTTTGGTGATTTTCATTTATCTTTGGAACTATAATCACAGGGGAGAAAAATCCAGCTTAGATAAAAGAAATGTTTGCAACAGTTAGGAGTGTCTGAGCCACAGTAATCTGCAGGATTTACTGGATTCACCCTGACCATCATGGAGAATAATCTAACTTAGTTTCCTCTCAGTTAAGCCCCCCCTCCCTTGTGTGTTTTAGCTCACTTACTTGCTTTAAAACGTGCAGAACCTTGAAATTGGAACGAGTGAGAACATTTATATGACTTTATATGTTGAGTCTGAGTTTGGATGCATGGGGGGAAGGGCGGGGGTGGGGGTGATGGTTATGCAGCAGATTTGTGGCCAGCAATGAATATATATGAGCATGTGTTTTGGAGGTTGCGTGCAGAAAACTGTGGGGCTGCCCTCTACAGCCCCCTCTGGTCTTTATGGAAGGTTTTCCTGCTTCCTGTTCTTTCACCAAATAAGCAGATAATGAAAACCACCTTTTCATTCACTGGTTCCCAGAAAGACCAGTGAATGGTTAAAATCCCAAGTGGTGACCCACAGTTCACAATTCAACTATAACAAAATCTCAAATGAAGTAAAATATACATTATTATATGAAAAATAAGCTCAGAAGGCAAATTATAAATATGTGATCACAATATCCTAAAGTCTTAGATCTATTTTTTTTTTATTTTAACTCCCCAAATTGTTTTTATCAGTATAAAAGCATGGATTAATTGCTATACACTTATCTTACAAACTTTTATTAAACCTGAGGAGAGTAAGGGAAGCTCAGAAGGTAGCAGTTATTAAGTTAAAGCAACAAAAGAGATGGACAAATGTTAAGTTTTATTCAGTTATATACCATATTTAATCACATAATTACTAAATTTACCTTTATTTAAATGGGAATATCATTTTATGCACTGTCTTGGTTTCATGACTATTCAAATCAGGCATTTTCTGCTCCTCCTAACAGAATGTTTTTATTCTTCCCTGTCAGATCAAGAAGGCCTATAGACAGAAGGCCTTGACCTGCCACCCAGACAAGAACCCCGACAACCCAAAAGCAGGTAAGTAAGCCAGTTATTTTGTTTAACTGAGTTTCTTTTACTTTGGCTTGTCGGCGTTCAAAGCCATAGACCTTAATGTTTTAACCGTCTGACTAATAAAGGACAAATGAATCATGTCGTGTACCCCTTAAATTTAATTTAATTCAGTGCTGGAGCACTCTCTCACCAGGCTAACTGGAACCATCCCCCCCACAGATACACTTTCTAGCCAAACATCACTAGCAGTAATGTCACACCAATGTTTCAACACTTCATTTTGCTTTATTCCTTCCACAGTCTGTTACTAACCAGCATGTCAGCAATTGGGCAGGAACTTTTCAGCTTTTTTTTGGGGGGCGGGATGTGAAGGGGGTGTCCTTGGACAAAAGGCTGGTCATGAGGTATGTTTTCAAGTGAGGTTTGTGTGGTTTCTGGATGGTTCAGACAATTTCTAATTTTGTAGGAAAAAACTTGGAAATTGGTGGAATTAGGAGGTTGAGGGGCATAATACAAAAGCAGGGGGTCGGTTTCTCAGAAATGGAAAAGAAGTGGTTTGGAGGGCCCCAATGCTTGAACCCGCACATAGACAGATTTGGTCTGTATCACACGAGAGCGGAGTAAGTTTTGGGACTTGTTTCCCTCCTCTTGGGGAAAGCTGTGTGCTTGTAAGAGGTGACTTAGGGGTCATAATTCTTCACTGGGTTAAGATGCCTCCTACTATCCCTCATTTTCCTCAAACCCCTCATAAGTGAATGATTAAGCTAACTAGAGATGTGCTGTTTGTATGATGAGCGAGGGGGGACTGGCCCCCCGATGTCTGTCTGCATTGGTTTCTGTGTGTCAGCTGACAGCTAGGGATGGTAGTGTTCACAACTGTGGCTCTTAATGGAAGACGGATGGGGAGATGCTAAGACAATCAGCTTTTCATTGGAACAAGAAGATTTCCTGAGACTTGTAGTAAATTTTAAAGCATTAACGTCTCAGGTGTGTGAGCTGGATTTCCAAACACTTTTCTAGATAGTTTAAGTTGTTCATGCATCTTTAATCTGTAAATTAACTGAAAATTAACATTATCATCTTCTTCATTTTCCTAATTATCAAAAATAAATCTCTTTTTCTTCAAAATATTTCTGGATATTTTAAGGGAATATTCCCTGTATGTTTAGCTGCAGAACCTTTCAGCACTGTCCCATCTCTTCTCTTTCTTCTAGTTGAGCTCTTCCACCAGTTGTCCCAGGCTCTCGAGGTGCTAACTGATGCTGCTGCCAGGGTAAGATCAGAAAAGTAGCTTAACCTGTAAATGATCTCAGTGCTCAACCAAACCAGAAGACAATCCATCCTGATGACTAATGCTTTTTGCAGGCTGCCTATGACAAGATTTGTGCTGCGAAGAAACAAGCAGAGGAAAGAAACAGGAAGCTAGATGATAAAAGAAAGAAAATTAAGCTTGGTGAGTCATTTTTCAAATTTTTTAAATTCATTAATTATGACTATTGTAATGGTAAACTAATAATCTCTGAGAGAATATTGCTTTTGTTAAGCAGTAAAAGTTCTATGAGCATGTTAAGGAGGTGTACTTATATGTGTTGTTGCAAAAGACTTGGAGACCAGAGAGCGACAAGCAGAAGCTCAGAGCCAAGAGGAGGTGCAAATCACTAGAACGCTTGAGGAAGAGGTAAGAATATTAATAGAAGATAAGATATAGAAACAAAGCTACACAACATGTTGGAGAGCCTGACAAGAAACCCAAACAAAATAATAGTACAGACCTCAGCGGTGAACTGAAAACTAAGTATTTACTCGCAATTTAACAAACTCTGAAGCACAAGCAGGTACTTTTTTCATTCTGCTTTTTAAATTTATCATAAACCTGTTTTGGATTGAGTTGAAATCTGCCAAAGACCAGGGTCAGGATCAAACTCGCAGAAATGTTTATTACCATGTTATTCTTATCAGTAAGCGCGTTAGGTGATATTGTATGACTTTGTTCAGAATGAGAGTGATAAAGTAGTGTGTGTACTTCCATTATGAGTCATTGCATTTGATTTAAGTGTTTAATTTCTTTACATTTGGGGAGATGTACATTGTTCCATTTTATATGTTTAACATTTTTATTTTCTTTCTAGACTAAATAAGGCGGCTTTGATTCGCATGGAAGCAAAATAAGATGTGAAAATATGATTAGACAGATATATAATTATAGTATGTAAACATATACTATCTGTAAAATCTGCACGCATATTATGTACATTATGTGTGTCTCTTTCTGAAAGATTGCCCGCTTGAGAGAGGAGGGATCCAGACAGCTTGAAGAAGAACAGAGGCTCATCAGAGAGCAGATCCAGAAAGAAAGAGAAGCACAGCAACAAACAGGAAACTACACTCAGAAAAGTACATTTACTTCCAGGATTTAACCATCACCAGACCGTGCAAGTCTAGATTGATTAAACCATTTCAGCGTGTAGTCATGCACTGCCATTATAACTTCTGTTGAATCCACTTGAGTCTTTTTAATGTCGTGAAACCTCAGTAGAGTGAACCTCCAGGTTCCCAGGCATCCTACTGTCAATCCAGCCACAGTAGCCACCAGGCACCCTGTGGTTCACCAAAATATTATCCAAGTAATGAACAATAACAATAACTGAAGTTGTATGAGAAGAGGTCTATTTTAGTTACTTGGCAGGAACACCTGCTGGCAAGGTCTCATCGGAATGTAAAGCACCAAACACGCACTCATGTATGTCCATCACAAGTATAACCTCTGGATAATATTTTTGCAGCAACAAGCGATGAAGTTTTACGGAGCTGTAAACTTGACCCCTTTTTGTGGCAGAGCAGTTACTTGTTTATAGTCGGCACATGCTTTGAGACTCTTCCATTTGCACGCACTCGGCCTCCTGCGATCAGGATTACATCTCCAAGAGTCATACATTTCCCTCTTGACAACCATTTTTTAAATTGCAGCCTATCTGCACGACTCCCCCAACTGCATTCTTGTGTACTATAATTCATTAAAACAATAGTTTCTATGTCTATTCACTTGATTGTCTCAACAACCCTCATGCTTTTTCTCAGACTCAGGAGTGGAGAGATGTTCCAACAGCAATGCAACACCCAAATTGAAGGTAAGGCTTACAGCTCTGAAGCTTTACTCATTGGATAAGACTGTGAAAAGGAGGTGGGAGAGTGGGGTTGTCAGGTCAGGAGGAAATGCTCCATCTGAGTAAAATTTCACGCAGAATCTCAGTTGGAGTTTGTTAGAACCTGTCGCCCCTTACAATTCATTGTTGTGAGACGTATGGCGTTTCCCCACATGTTGCGCTAATGCTCATTCCTCCAGAGTAAGCACGATGTCAGCAGAAGATCGGTAAATGCTCAGAAAAGACTGATTTCCTCCTGCATACAAGCAGGTCTGCATCTGTAAACGAGAACAGGAGATGTTAGCTATGGTGTATGTTTTAAAATTTGAGCCTGTCAGGATTCTTGCATTGAAATTGTTGATGTTTATAATAATAAATTATATAATTGATAAGGGAGCACATTTCACAGCATGAAATCAGGAATCATGTAGTTCAAAGTTTTGTTCAGGGAAACCTGCTGTATTTAATATTTCATTTGTTTACGTAAAGAAAAAATATTAATTCTGCTTATTATTGGCTTTAAGATATTGATATTTGCTGAAGTTAGTCTGGCTTAGAAACACATTTCAATCATTATCATTAATCATAATATATTTTAACATTAATATATATATATATATATATATATATATGCCTTGTAAAAAATTTCCTGTAACTACTGAGAGTAACAAAGTAATTGGCAAACACTATATCTTGATACAGCTCCAGCATTCTGTTCACTGTCAGAGGAACACAATTTCTGGGAATTTAAGCTTATGCAGCATCCCTTACCAGTAATTACTTCTGAAGATGTGCATTCTGTGCAGCAGTGGCACATTGCTGTGTTTGATCACACACACA
>JBAMHX010000022.1:8454026-8469632 GCA_037177515.1 Pseudomugil tenellus
GCAGGGTGACTTCTTGTGGAGTATAAATGCCATGCCGAACAAGAACTTTTTTTTTTGTTCTTGCGACCTCAAGAACAGGAACAAATTTCTCGCTTCTCGTGGAGTATGTAACAAGCTTAAATCAATGTAGTCTATTTCTGCATAGTTTTGAGATACACTGTTTGTGTTGATGAAATGTTTCCAGGTATTATTTATGACATAATCAGAGACTTTTGGAAGGAAAAAAGTGGCACCAGATGTAATTGGAGTGTTTAATAGTTTTGATCAGTGCAGATATAACCATTTGTTCTCAGTTACATGCTTTTTGTGGCTGAACATTCACATAGATCTGTCATAAAGTGGTCAAAGTCCAACACTCTTGTCATCAAGGAGGCTTTTGTTTGAAGAAATTGGCAAAGAAAAGTTTTTGCTTCTGCTTAGTGTCGTTTCTGTTTGTCATTGCACAATTGTTCCTTCTTCCATGAACAAATGTTGCTTTGAATGGTGTCATTGTAAATGACAAAGCATCACAGTCCAGTGTGAAGTCTGTGATTAAATAGCTCCGTCTCCTGCTTATCCCACACACACTGTTGACACACGTCCATGTGATTCAGATATGCATCAGCAGTTAAAAGCACACAGGCCAGCCTTTTCCTCAAAGTACAAAGTTTATTGTAGAACAGTAATTTGGAAGTGTATGACATCTTCTGTGACATGCTTGAGTATTTTCACAAATGAAGTTACTGTTATGACGCTTGTTGTGTTGGATACTTCAGAACTGGCAGACATAAGTTATAAAGGAGGTTTTCCAACCATTTTGACCTGTGAAACTTACAAGCTAAGGAAATGTCTGTCCAGCAGGATGTGCACAAAACCACCAATCTTACAATTTATATTTTTGCTTTTCTGTTTTTTTCTGTCTCACCCAGAGCACAAAATGTTACATTTTAAGCTTAGAAATGTTTCACAATGGCTTGTTTTCATAATATATACAGGAATTAAAAATATCCCGTTTAAAATTGGAGAGGCAAAATATATAGTGCCGATGTGGCCGCAGGCGTTGCTGTTCCAGTTTGGACATAGAATTCTGCATCTTTTGCTTGAAGTTGGATCGTTGTGGTTTTGCAGCTTGACCTTTCTGGAACTTTATTTCTACCGCTGACAGGTTTGTCCCTCGGCCCATTTCGTACACCCCCACTCAGTCACTGTTCTGACACTCTTGTCTCAAGACCTGCTAAAAGTGGACTAAGCTTATCTACTTTACTCTCAGCTTGGCAGCGTGAGCAGTCGTGCACATACTAGTGTGCCAGTGGATGCGAGATGCAGCATGTATGTCTCTCGTGTCAGGAGTCTGTTTGTTCAGAAGGTAGTGTTTAAATCATCATCAGGCTTTCTGCTGCAGTAATGGATGTCTCTGGTCCTCCTCCCTCGACACCCCCTGCGTATGTGGAAGTATTATGTTACCCGTTACCACTTTCCTTTTCGTGCACCACTCACTTGAGCATTGGGCTCTGATTTGCAGCTAAGAAAACAGCTTGCTCAAGCCTGTTTTTTTTTTTTCTTCCTATGAGGTTTTGGACCTGTGGCCTGGCTTGGTTTTCTGCCCAACCTGCCACCACTGGCTGACTTTTATTGGAAGCAGAGCTAAGTGTTTGTTTTCACTGTGCTGTTGGGAACGAGAGATGGGGGGTACCTTTCAGTGGGGCCTCTGGGATGCGTGCGGAGTAAAAATTGCCCTCTGCACACAATGGATTGGCAAGTACACCGAGAGCCAAGACATCACAGCTCGAGGACCTTTGGATTCCAGCCTAAACTTTTTTTTTTATAAAAAGGCACAGCAGTCTGAAGTTTTAACAGTGTGGTTTAAATGACTACAAAACCAAAGCAGCAACGTAGATAAAGTTAAAATTGTTCAGCTCTAAGTTGGACATTAGACAGTCTTAAACTATTATTTAACATTATTTCATTAGCAGAGCCTTAACTTTTTGCCTTTTTTGTTAAAAAAAAAACAAAAGCAGGATTATGCTGTGTAAGGTGTTATGAGTACATTGTCTTGTGCACTTAATAAGATTAAGATGTAGATTTCTCCCCCAATCACAAAACCACCTCTATTTTAAAAGGGTTTGGTCCCCACAAGGAGTGTTGAGTTACATATATCCTCTGTATTGTATTATGTGAGATCTCCCTGTGACATGTTAATAATTTATCTTTTTAGTTTTGTAGTTTGTCCATCACCTTCAGAACGTCATCCAGGATCGAAGGGCCGAGGTCGAGGCTGAAAGACAAGCCACTGTCCTCCTCCTTCTGCACAGGAGGTTTCTCACAGCTTTCAGTAAATTCTCCAACTTTCTCCGAACTCCCGCCGTTGTGAGCAGAAGCAACGTTATTCCCCATTTGGTGTCCCTCCTTCTTTTCCACCTCGTCCTCTCCTTCGTCACTGTCCAGAAGTGGCATGGAGCTGCACTTCTTCCTCTTTTGGTCCACAGACCAATCAGGACTAGATGCACCCTCTGTCTCATCCAGATTCAGACGGGGCGGCTTCGGAGGAGGCGAGCAGGCCAGGATGAGGTTTTGCTCACTCTGGGAACTTTGAAGCAGAAGGCTGTGACCCATCTTTAAAAAGGCCAAATCTCCAAAAGTGTCTGTATTGACATCATTTCCAATGTGCGAAACGTGGCGGAAATCTCCCAGCGGTAGACTAATCATGTTGACAGACAGCACCTCCCTCCGCTTGAAATACTTGCTGGGCCAACGAGTAGAGGATGCTTTTCTATGCAGTGATGTTCGAAGTGGCATATTGGCAGATCTAGTTGAGCTAGACTTCCCTCTTGGTATTCTTCTCTTCTCTTTCTTCTTCTTGCAGCTTAAAATGGCAATGCCATCTGTAACAAAACGTGGCAAAAGAGAAAATGATGCTTTAGCAAATGATGGTTTAAAGCTGCTGTTTTTCCTTCTTTCCTTTCATTCATCTCTTATATTGATGAGAAATGTCAGCTTTTGTTTGAAGACTGTTGCAGTTGATTTTAGTTTGATTAAATTCAGCATTACCTGGCAGCAAATGGATTTTACAACAATGCTTTGAAGTCTTCTTTTGTAAATGTTTACTTTCCAAATCTCTGTTTCTTACTATAAGTACAGGTGCGGTCTGCTGTATGTCCTCCAGAGGAAGTTCAATAATCTACTTCCAGGAAATCTATGTAATCTCCTCAAACTTGTTTTGGCTCAAAAATCATATTGAATCACATGTTTGTAGTTTCCAGTAATGCAAATAACTGGTAAGCAGTCTGTTTAGTTCACTGTCATGCGAGCTATGTTGAAGTGAAATAGTGAAAGAAGTGAAAAGAGAAGTGGAATTAGATACTGCTATTCCTCAAATAACATCATTCAAGGTGGTATATTTCAAATTCAGCCTACTGTTTTTTAATGAAGTTTTGGTGACAAACACTGACAAAACTTGGAATAGAGAAAACCTTCATTTGTCACCCAAAAAGAGGAAACCTTTCCGTGACCTACCATCATTTTATTGACCTAAACAAGACTGTTTATCAGGCATGTTGATTAGATCTGTTCATCCTTTTCAGATTTTTACAGTCCCCCTACAGCTTTGCACACATTAGATCTGTGTTCGTGACTTGAAACACTCTCTTTAAATTTGTTAGCCACTTCAGCAAACAGGCTTTGTTGGCCCGTTAAAGTTTTATCGGCACTTTAGTAGCAGCGGGAGATTGGAAAGCGTGGACACAACAGCATTCCTTTTCAGACATGTCAGTTCAACCAAGAATCTTACAATTTCAGCCACGAGTGTAATATTCAGGAAGCACTTCACAGCCAAGTAAAAACTACAGAAGCTCATTAAAACAGATTGGCCACGAAACACAGTTGAAATGAATCTTTCCATGTGCCTTGCATTAATTTTCTAAGCTACAGGTTAGAAACAATTGATTAATTCTTACCTGTATTTGGAGAAAATCCAGGATTTTAGAATCCCACACATTCACACCCGTCTGTCGGGAATCCAGGAACCTAGGCTGAGTCTACCTGCACTCCCAAGCTCTTTCTTGGCATGATGGGACTTGTCAACAGAAGAGCTTATTACTCTGCCATACAACAAGGAAATGGAGTGAGGTCAAATAATCTCCTTCTTGTTAACATAACTTCAGACCTAACTGTGAGGAGATTGTCAAGAAACAGCTGCTTACCTTTTAGTTTCTTTAATTGTTGTTTTTCAGTTCTTGGACATTTGATCCTTTTTCAGCGTAAACTCCCAGTTGGATTGCAGAATGCTTTCCAGGTGTGTCGATGGCAAAAGTCCTCTTTGCATAAGTGATAAGCCAGTGGAGGTCAAAGTACAAGAGACATCCTGGGTGGAGACTTTGCCTCACCTTTTTATAATGTATATTTGAAGTCATCCCACTTCCGAGTCTGCCCCAGCTGACTGGCTGCAAGTCTCACCTTTTTAAATCCATGTGACGTATAGAAAAGAGTGAAAGTGCAGTTTTTTTCAACTGTGCGCGAGTATGTTTGAGAGAGGAGCTGGGTGAGAAAGACTGAGTGTGAAAAGGTTTGAGAGTGAGTGTTCATTGATTGTGTCCTTATCTACAAAAAAAGGAAGTTGTAGTCGTGTGGAAACAGATCAGCCATGCAATGGAGAGTGGGGGGGGGGCTGATCTCTAATCTGTGCTATTGTCCGTCTTCTCTGGTGGTTTCCTGATTTCCGGCTTGCTGTTGGCTTGTGTAAAGCCCTGCAGCCCACTCCACTCCACGGGCTTTTCTGCCTGAATGGAGGCCTTTTGCTTCTCCATGCAATCACTCAGAGACATGTATGAACAGGCAGCATTTGAAAAAGAGAGATAACTTGTCACATTTCTCACGCCTCCAGCATGTTGTCTCTGCTATGGAATGCTAAAGCGTTACAGTTCTGTAAACTGTTGTCAAAGCAGCAACCTGCTCTCACAAGCAAATCATCCTCACTGTTTTGACTTTATCAGCATTTATGTGAATGTCCTCAGTCATTACATTTTAAATGTTCCCAACATGTTTCCAAATAAAGCAGGAAATGGATCTGGCTCTCTGTCTAGAGCTTTGCAATGTTCTTTCTTTCAACTTGTGTCTGAAGAGTGTGAAGTACAAACAGTATTTTTCATTTTTTTTTTTTAAAACCGATCCCATAAACAACTTTTTCCTCATTTTTTTTCCTGTTCTGCACTCCAGTACCAGAGCAGTCCACAGTATCGGGCTCACATATGAAATTCTTACATTTGTTCAGGTTTGCAGGGTAACATTTTTGAACATCTCTGTTCTTGGAAACCTCTCCTCCTTCCACCTACAACCGCAACCCTGTTAGTTGTGCTCTCATGCTATACAGCTGCTGGGCTCATGCGTTTAGCCCAAAACTGGCTTTCTGTATAAGCATCTCTTCTAAGTCTTGACCATAGTGGGCAGTGTGGTTTGATCCAACTATGCTGGGCCTGAAATCTGGGATGCTGTATGTTTTTGTTGTTGCAGAAGAAAAAGTGTTTCCAGATATTGCTTTGACTGGAGCTAGAAGTCCTAACTCGGTGGATAATACATCTGCTCCTTTGTTGTGTGTTCTCCAGCTTCCTCTGTATTAAGCTAGCACAGCTAGCTCGTAAACTAGGTTCATTGCAGGCATTTTTTGAATCTTTTTCTTGAAAAATAAAAGTGTAATGATGACTAACATGGTGCATAGGACCTTTTAATAGATTTCAGTTTGCACTACATCCATGATTATTATCCAGATTATGAAAAAAAAACACGAAGCTATTCAGGAAAATAAAGTGTAAAGATCTGATAGCTAACATTTCATCAGTTCACGCAAGAAATTTGCAGTTATTCTGTTGCTGTTGAGGTCTGCAATGTTATGAGTCAGCAGGCTTTTTTTGACAGAACTCCAACTGGAACTTGCCACTGTTGTAAAAAAAAAAAAAAAAAGAACAGTTACACACTGGAATGATCACAGTTGCATGACGTATTCAGGAATGCAACACCTGAATTTAGATGTCAAATCACTATGTGTTGACTCATCATGATGAAGCTGAGAGCTTGTAATCAACACCATTAGGTCACGTGGTAAGCAGGAAACAAAAGCAGTTCTTGGGATAATGAATACTAATTCGATATGCTATGAAAATATTGCATTTTCAATAATAAAATAATAATATAATAGGGCTGTAAGAAAATATCGATATGTCGCAATACTTTTTAGGAGACAATATTTCAATATGCAAAAGAACTGTATTGATCTTTTATGAGAATATTTTTACTCATGAGGCAGATTTTAATTTCTTTATTCATCTTGTAAACAAAGAGTGTTTTCGTTCTTATTCAGTAAGTTGGGCATTTACTAGGCTGTGAGTTTTCTTACTATTAAATTCTAATAAAGAAAAATGGCAATTTATCGCCTTGTTTATAGCATCACAATATATTGTATTGCTACCCCTTTATTGTAATACACATCGTATCGCCAGAGTCTTGCTGATACACATCCATATAATATGTATAGTTAACATATTATACCATCTTACTTTTAAAAATGAATTGAAGATTTTGAGCTGAAGGAGGTTTGAAGGGTTAGACCAGGATATGAAGTAGCTCATAATCTATATCCCTATAGTCGGTGGTGCATTCAGTCCTGTATCGGTATGTATGAATCCTGTATCTGTATGCGATTTATTCATTGTGCAGCTCTCTATAATAGGTTGCAAAGGTCTCTGTAATATCTTATTTATATAAGATATAATATTTTAACGTTTTGTTTTAAGTACAGTCCTACATTTGACTTTCTGTTGTTGTAATACCAGCAGATGACTTTTTTTTTATTTTTTATTTTTTCCATATATTTATGGCGAATATTGCCATCCTAATAATAAATATGCATAGGCAACAAATAAGTAAATAAAAATGAAAAAAATAATAAAATAAAAAAATAAAGTGAAAAATACAAAATAAAAAAGAGAACACTTGACCTATAACATGATCAGTAACTAAAAGAGTTACAATAATAAAGAAAATAAACAATAAAAAAAAAATTATACATCTAACTCCAGCAGATGACTTTATAATGCTGAGTTTATTGTACACTACCAGTACACATTTTTCCATTATAATCAATGGAAAAGTGTGACCAAACAAACCTTTAACTGGTAGTGCACTACGATCGTAGAGTTCTCTCTACTTCGTATGAATCATTCAGTTTCTGTCTTTCTTGTAGGGAATTCAGTATTTCTTGGCTTTTATATTGTTGGTGTTCTGCCTCAAATGTCTTTATTACTCTCTCTAATTCATTTAGTTGAGTGGGCCTTTGTTTTTCGTTGTAGAGGATACGACAGTGATCATTCCCTTGATTACTGTTTTGGCCCTCTCCCATAATATAGAGGCCAGTACTGTGGGATTAGCATTCAGAGCTATGTATTATTTTAATTAATCACACATTTCCTTGTGTCATGGTTTAATAATGAGGCATTAGGTTTGCAATATCTGAGCCGTGTTTATTCCCTTGCTTAACTTCAGAGTGACAGGGCCATGATATGAAGTGTATTAGCTCAATAATTCATTCCTTGGCCCTACACGTGTCTGTTCACAAATAAGTTATTTTTTTTCAGTTAGGACTTCTTTTTGCATGAAAACTTGATGGTGCGTTTGGCCAGATTTATGCAGGAATGTTTAAAAACAACAGAACAAACACTTTACGTCATTGCAATGAAGAAATTAAAACATGTCAAACAAATTTATTAAAAAATGATTTATGAAACAATCAACAAGGCTTTTTGAAAAAATGTGTGATTTATTACTTTGGGGTTTTATTATTTTTTTGTTTGATTCCAGGTGTTAAATATGCACCTTTTTTGTTTAAAATTTTACTTTTAAATAATTCAAAATATGTCACAACCTTTCAAGCAGCACTGTATTAAAGTGCAGTACTTTGTTAAAACCTCGAAGGACTGTCAGTGTCCAGGACAGAACTTGTATATCTCTGTTGTACGCATTTTGATATCACAGAGAAGTCTTATTCATGAAATCTTGATTTGTATTTCGCTGTATCAGAGTCTCAATTCTTTTTACAACATCTCAAAGGTCCAGACTGTATCTTTGGCCTCTTTTGTTTTAAAAAGAATTCTGTTGTAATCACAGGGCTTTTCCAGGAAGGCTAGAACATGAACGCTGTAACTATGCTTTTAGAAAAATATATTGTTGAGTATTAGAGAAGCCAAACCCTTAAATTTCCCTTTTTTCAGAGACTCTTAAGCCCATCCATCATAAAGAGAACTGCCAGGGCACCAGGAGTTCAGGTCTTTGCTGCCATTTCTCTTTTCAGTGTTTATTTCTTTTAATTTTACAGATTCCAATCTCCATCTCCACCCAAGAGAGATCCATTATGACGAATGCTGTGACCACCTACAACCACATGCTTGCACATGTACATATACACATATCTGCTAACTTTGCACCTCGGTGCCCCCACAAGCTTTAACATCTGACTTTACTGTCAGCTGCCATCCACAAATTCCTGCAAACAGTTTTCACTCATGTACTGCAATGCTTGCAGTTTTATGTCTGTTTTTTGGAGCTGTTAATACTTGAATTTAATTAGTTGTATGCTGTAACACAATTTCTCATTCAGTTGCAAACGGGTTATGTAATAATGATTAAAAAAAAAAATTGAGTGTTCCTGGTTTGACCTAATAGATGTTTTCCCGTCTCCAGTCTGTTAATGGCTGTCTTAATCAAATAATTGATTGCAGTCTCGGGCATAGAACAGATGTTTTCTTAACATCTGCACAAAAAGGGTTAAGATTTGGGCCATAATCTATGTGAAGTGTTTGCTCACCCCCAACAAAAACAGTATAATAGACCAAACCTTTGGGGTTTCACAGCATGCCGGCAGAACCATGTAATGAATGATGATTAATCCGCTTCCAAAGTTTCATCTGCATATGAGGTTCACCTTTGCTCCAGTGTTGCAGGAGCCTTCATTGCCCTGAACTAGTTTGTTTGAGTTAGTTTGAGGGTTCAGGCATCCCTCAATCATAAAAAAAGAACTCTAAACAAGTGTTGCCTCTCATCAATCACACACTGCAGAGATCAGTGGTATAGAAAGACATAGTATGCTACCACACACACTGAAGACAAATAGTCCCTTGATTAAGTTCACCACATTGTATTTAGGCGGAACCACAGCAGGATTGTTGGGAAAAGCCAATTCTTCTCTTTGGAGTCTGCCCAGTCATTTTTTGGCACGGTGATCTCCTGCTTGGAGATATTTGATGGTGTTAACAAGTAGTCTGTTATTTGTAAAGTATTTGGTATCCTGCCAGGCAGTTGAACTATGAATACTAACCAGGAATGTTTCTATACAGTTGTAGATTCAGTTTCATGAAGCTATTGTTTTTAATGCACAAACTTCCTTCAGTCGCTCGCACATTTCAGAGGCATGATGTAGCGGGAATCTCATCTGACAACTTGTGGTGGGGAAACATAGTGGCCACCTGCATTGTGAGAAGCTTCCTGCTGTGTGTGGGAACGAAGATCGGAGTGTGTATGTTGTAAGTGTGTGTTATGCTGTGTGAGTCACGGAGCTGGTGGTGTTCATGATGTCATAACCAGACTGGGTTCAGACCAGAATACGCTGCTTGGAAGTCTCGCCATGTGCTGATGTCACATAGATAATCCACAGCTTGTTTGTATGTATGTTTGCGTGTGTGTATTTTATGACTATTCTATATCTGTGGTGGCCATTCTCTATGGGCCTTGTGCAGGGGCCCGTTGTTTGTGTTCTGTGGTTTTGTACTCACCCTGGGCCCCAGTGTTGCAGCACGAAACACAAAGACACACGCATGGATATGCACACAGAGCGTTGAGTTACAGAATGATGCACTGGCTAAGCATGCACTTTGTAAGCTAACTCCCCAGGCAAGGAAACATCCCTCATCTCAAGAACAGATTCATCATGCAGCCCACCTGTTAATATTCAGAATTCCTCTTAATCCTAAGCATGATACAATGTGTGTGATCTCAGCATGTAGAGAAAAGCTTAGAGGTTTTCCTTCAGGTTTTTAGGTGTACTTTAACATGGTGACCAGTAGAGGGCATATGTTTGCTCTGTCTGTGTGTGTGGGTGGGGGGTATTTCCTCTGTTGCTTGTATGCTTACTTGTGTTTTATTTAATTTGAAGATGCAATACTTGTTACCTAATGGTGTTTGCGTGATACTTCATAGTTGCGTGTCAGACCAGGGCTTGAGCTCACATTATTGGAATGATAATAGCAGGTTCCTCAATCGAGGGGTGGAGTGGGGGCAGCTTCCCTTTGCAGACCCTCTCCTCTATTCTCCTCAGATGCTTTACCCTCTTTCTTTCATCACAGATAGTGGAGTCCCTGATAGGTTTTCCAGATGCCACTGCTTCACAAGTACATTGACAAAAATATTTTTCTTTTTCTCATTCACTCTCTTCCAGTCCTTGGTGCACACATTCAGTCTCTTGCTGCTCACTGTCTTGTTAAGGAGACACTTTTTTGGCTAATAGAAAATCCTCTCTTGGCGTGCATTAAGTGTGGACACATGGTCATCCTTTCCATTTTAGGTTGAATGTGAGTGCATGTGTGTGTCTAATGCATGTCCTTGTATAGCATTGCTTAATTAGAGTTCCTTTACTTATACCTGGACTTTGTGGGGAATTTGCCCGCATGCATACCATGGACTATGTGTACAAGGCATCTGGTCTGTGTTCCACCTTGCGTGATAAGTCATTAATTAACCTCTGACTGCAATTTTTCATTTAGGCCAAAGTCAAAGAATCTGTTGCTATTGCCAGCCATGCCATAACTCTTTAAAGAATTGACAAACACAGTGATAGCCCGACCATCAGCTAGGCCCCAGTTAAAGTCCGTATTTTGGGGTATTACTCTGTAGGGTGCACCTCATGCACTTTCACCGCCTCGCCATGCAACTGGTAACTGGTCTTTACGACTCAGTTTTTTAGTTTATTCTATAGAAGCACACCAGAAAACATGGTTTACTTTTTATGTAGAGCTTTGTCAGTTCGGCTGGTTGCCACTTTTCATGATGTTTGCATGAGACAAGACATGTGGACCGGTCTTGATACAGTACTTTTTATGAAAAGAATGACTGCATTCAATTAAATTTTTCAATTCAGCTTTATTTGTATAGCACCATTTCACAGCAACATCATCTCAGGTGCTTCACAGAGATCAATATGTGTCAATTCATAAAAAATGGCCTATGTAGGGGAACCAAAAAGATTGGATCAAATTCAAGATTCGTTGCAATCTCCTATCCTGAGAATTCATAAGGGGACAGTGGGAAGGAAAACTCCATTTTAACAGGTAGACAAAACCTCTGGCAGAACCCGACTCAGGGAGAGCAGCCATCTGTCTCAACTAGCTGGGGGTGGAGAGACAGGAAAGACAGATCAATATACACTGAAGTTGCTATCCAGGAAGACCTGCAGATTAAGGATGATTATGAAATAATACCTGCAGAAAAAGGAGAAATATGTTAATTATGCCAGTATATCCTATACATGGAAAATAAATGAAAGTGCTCAGTGTATCATGGGATGACCCCATGGCGGGATAACTGTTGGGCGGCTAGACTATCCCCAACTATAAGATTTGTTAAAACAGTAATTTTTTAAGTTGGATTTTAAAGGTAGACAGGGTGTCTGCTTCCCATACCCACACTGGGAGCTGGTTCCATAAGAGAGGGGCTTTATAGCCAAAGGCTCTTCCTCCCATTGTTTTCTTATAGACTCTGGGAACCACAAGTAGACCTGCAGAGAGCTGAGAGCGAAGGTTTCTGTTTGGAATATATGGAACTATGAGATCTCTGATATACAATGGTGCTTGGTCATGGAGAGCTTTATATGTCAGGGAAGGATTTCAGACTATATCCTAAATTTATCTGAGGCCATGAGACAAACATTAGTAACTTTCACTAGTGCTGTCTCTGTGCTATGATGAGCTGTAAATCCTGACTGAAATTCTTCGAACAGATTGTTTCTGGTCAGATGGGCACATAGTTGAGTAGAAACTATTTTCTCAAGAACTTTAGACATGAAGGAGAGGTTGGATATTTGTCTATAATTAGTGAACACTTCTGGATCTTAAGTTGGATTTTTTAAGTAAAGCTTTGATTACAGCTGTCTTAAAAGATTGAAGTACATATCCT
This sequence comes from Pseudomugil tenellus, assembly GCA_037177515.1. Lineage (NCBI taxonomy): Eukaryota > Metazoa > Chordata > Actinopteri > Atheriniformes > Pseudomugilidae > Pseudomugil > Pseudomugil tenellus. The sequence goes on from JBAMHX010000022.1 coordinate 8,466,213, forward strand.
GTGTAATGGCTATTTTCTTGTAAAAGATGAGGAGTCTGTTTTCTTGATTGAGAAGAGTATAAATTTATTAAATAAAGAATAAAACAATTTGAACACCGTTAAACATGAAAACATGGATTGAGACAATACATAAAGGACAAGACAGACAAGGTACAAAGTAATAAGCCGGGAGAATCGTTTCCAAGATTTGCTGTCAGGCAGATGTCCGAATTAATTCTGCCCAGTTACTTGGAGACATCTTCATTTAAAGGCTCTGGATGTTTGCGTAACATAATGCGGAGACACTGTTCTGTTACAGATGGGGGACCATGTCCCGTCCACGCATTTTCCACGTCGGGAAGGACACAACTCATATAGATAGTTTCCTAAGGTCAGAATGACATCTGCTGAGTAACATGATGGTCAGACCTTTCAGCAGAATATTAATTATGAGTAAGATAATTATGCTAAGATATTAAATGTCCATAACACCTGTTAATAGAGTATTTTAATTAGATCCAGTACATCTTCTAGTATTTCCTAAGGAAAATATGCCCTTGAATAATCTGGTTGGGATTAGGTGTAAAATATGAGTTGAAGGTTTAGATGAAGCTATTATTTTGGTTAATTCTGAGAGCTGTACAGGACAGAAACTGTCCAAACAAAAATCAGGTTCTAAAGATGTCTCTGAAGCTGCCGCAGTTGAAACATTGTCAATAGTGGAAAGGACATCATGGATTTTCTCTCTAATAGAAACTATTTTGTTTAAGAAGAAACTTATGAAGTCATCACAGCTGAGAGTTAAAGGAATACAAGGCTCAACAGCACTATGGCTCCTAGTCCTAGAGAAAACACAAACCTCCTAGAGAAACCTGGGATTGTTCTTGTTTTCTTCTATCAATGATGAATAATAATCTGTTCTAGCCTTACGCAGGGCTTTCTCATATTCTATTAAACTTTAATTTCAGACTAAATGAAACTCTTCTAGACCAGATGAACGCCACTTCCTTTCCAAGTGCCTTGATGTCTGTTTGAAAGCTCGACGCTGTGAATTAAACCAAGAAACTCGCTTCTTCTGAGTGGTTATTTTCTTTTTTAGAGGAGTAACATTGTCTAGTTTTGTACGCATTAAAGCTGTCACTCTGTGCTCGAATGGATCTTCTCTGTCATATTAACACATGATATTGTAGGAAATGGAACTAATTTCCTAAATTTAGTATTTGACAAACATTGGCTATAATGAATTTTCTTTTGCGCTATTTCATAGTCAAGTAAAGTAAATTAAAAGGTTATTAAGAAATTATCAGACAAAACAGGCTTAGGAGAAGAATAAAGCATTATTGGGTGAGTAAGAATGATTAGGAATATCCCCACCTCATTGATTCTGCAGCTCACTTTATGAAAGGTCACTTTAAAGTTTTTGTTTGTTTTGCTGCAGGTTGGAACTTTTGCTGCTGATGGGATGTTGCCTTGCAGGAATAGGAACTTGTGTGCAAATTTTTTTTATGTGCCATGTTGAGGTATTCATAGCCAATAAGAAATATCATTTCTGTGGCAGCGTGTGGTTCATTATTATTATTGGTCAAATGTATTATAGACTCATTTGTTAAAGTTGCATCTTCATGAAGGCATGTTTCTTTTTCCTTTAGGGCGCCCTGAAAAATGAACGCGACTATGAAAGTGTAGTGATGATGAGGATGCGGCAGGCGGCCGAACGTCAGAGACTAATAGAGCAAATGCAGAAAGAGGACGAAGAGGAAGCTGGCATGTCGTAACACCTGAAGATCCAGCTGAGCAGCATCACATGACTCAAAGAGAAACGACTTTAGGTTTTAGTTTAATAAAGCCTCTTAGGTGTTTATGTTACCTCTTGTTTTTGTGTGGAAAAATTATGCATTTTTAATTAAAAATGAATTAATGAATGTTTTTCCTTTTCCTTATTTTTCCGTCTTATTTTTCTGATATATTGTGTCCCACAGATCAATTTAAATCAGAGCTTTTCATATGAAATGGATGAACTTCTTGCTTACAACATTTAATTGATACAACAATAAAATTGGTTAAAGTATTACAGAGGATTTAGTCATGTAGAGCAACCAGCTTTTAAGAAACAGAAGTGACTGGCTGTGCAACATTACATGTTATATAAACAGTACTGTTTTATTGCTTTTCATCATTAGAATATTATTTTGCTAAGTTTGACAACTGATTGCCTTTATAATCTAACCAAACCAGTTATAATGTCAAGTCATTCCTTTTTGTTGCCTGCATATTTATTCAGAAGCTGTAAAATGGGAAAATAATCCAAACCACAAAATCTGTCATGTGACTATTTGGAAAGCATTTCTGCCCCACGTTAAACCAGCAATCAGGCTGTGATGGGAACGCTAGATACGCTTCTATGGAAGCGTTGTGAGCCTGTGTGATGAAAACTGAACCACTCTGGAGGCCCTCCATTACAGTTCTGGCAGTTAAAATGATTGTTCCCCTGTAAACAGTATATCTAAGGCTCTGGTTTGGACACAGGAGCCACTGTTAACTGCACAATTTAAAGACTGTACTGTGCTTCGCATTGAGCTCTGAATTTTTGTTCTATGTTGTAAATTCTACAAAGTTGAAACAATAATGCTTTTGCAATTTTGTGCACACACCTTTATCTGACAATTATGATTACAAATCATGGAGATTTTTAAGTTATTCTCTCATATATGCCCTACAAACACGTTAGGATGTGCAATAATATGGAGTCATTGTTGCATCTATTTATTTTTTTTTCCTGCAAAGTTCATTTTCACCGTCTCTGTTGAGGTACGGGCACCAGACTGTTACAGAGCTGTTACTTTCTTCTGCACCACATCATATAGTTTTGCGTCATCTTGTTTAAAAGTGCACAGACATTACCAGAAATGTTTTTTTCTTGAAGGCAGTCGCTCTACAAGTAAAAAAAAAACCAAACAAAAACATGAGCGTTTCTGCATCTGTGCTGCCATCATGAATCTGAATAAGAAGCTGATAATGGGTTGAATTGGTTATCCAACTTAGACATTTATCTCTTTTGGTCTTTACACACTATAATATCCTAATCCATCCCAAGTTTGTTTTCACACAGTTCACATAACTTTCTCAACACATCAACACTAACTGCTTACTAATAGACATTTTATTCTAATTAAAAACTAAACTATAATTATTATTATCCTTGCTATCTATTATTAAAAGTGACCACTTCCCTAGCAGCTGCACTGTGTCCAAGTTAAATCAAGCATAGTATGCAAAATCCTACTGGACACATTTAAAGCCATCCACAACCTTGCCCCCCCCCCCCATCCAGAAGTGTGTGTGTGTGTGTGTGTGTGTGGGGGGGGGGGGGGTGAACCTCCGAGATACACCCACTTCAAACCTGTTCATTAAGACCCTTTTCCCCCCCCCTTTTTTCTCTCC
>JBAMHX010000022.1:8475019-8485347 GCA_037177515.1 Pseudomugil tenellus
ATAGATAGATAGATAGATAGATAGATAGATAGATAGATAGATAGATAGATAGATAGATAGATAGATAGATAGCTCTTGTTAGCTCCAGATTAGGCTTTTCAGAAACCTACAGGTGATGTCATGGAGGCTCCCTCCATGTTTTATACAGTATGTGGACCCACTGTAACTATATAAAAATGGCTCAGTCTAAGACAATAAAAACATAACAGTTATTGTAGGATTGTAGCAAAAGAAACATTTAAATTAGATATTAAATTTCTGTTATTGACCTTTTAACATTACAAGCTGCAATCAAAGCACTTTGAAATGGGCCTGAATTGTGCTAAACAAATAAACTTGTCTTGCCTTCATAGATCATATCATTCTGCTGTGTGCTTTAATACAAATTTAGCTTTAAAACATATTTTATTTTTATTTGATCATTCATAAGTTTGATGCTTCCAGCTACTGAGGGAGTAAACAGACAGAAAAACAGCTTTGAAACAGTGTTTGCACCTGTTTGGACTTACTCAAATTATTCATGTTCACCTTTTTAGAATGGTTGTGCTCTTCTTGTCCTTTACTTGTAGGGTTCTGTGTGCAGCATGTGGTACACACTGGAAGCATCACCCCAGATTGGTCCAGATACTGTCCATATTTATTTCCACAATCTGCACCAACCCTCACAAAAGTCTGCCAATTTTTCACTGCAGGGCTGTTGCACAAAGTTAAATACATAAACATAGTCACCATACTTTCCCTTTTGGAGAACTACCTGCTGTTGACTGACAAATTTGTTTCCACATTTAGCAGTGTGTCAGATGAAAAAGAGAAGCAGATCTTTCAATGAAATGTTTTGTTCAATGTTTTATCTATTTAATTTATCCTGTGATCCTCTGGTGCAAAATGAAAAGAAAAGAAAGCACATCAACGCAGCAGGGTTGTTGCTAAGCTCTCTAAAGCAAACAAGAGACCACCCGCTTGTCAAAAAGTACACTCTCTCCAAACATACTCTGACCTGAGCTATTTCCTGTGCTCCTGCAGTGTCTTCCTGCTTGGACTCATCTGCTGCTGGTTATTAGAGACAGAGGTCATTTCTTATGTGACCTGTGGTGACAGAGGAGCACATCCCTGGTGAGTTCACAGGAAGTATTTTATCTTCTGATGAAGCCTTCGCCTTTGCCCTGTCAGCTAAAGTTTGACTGCAGGAACACTTTCTGCAAATCTCAAAATATGATAATGTCAGAATAATAAATGTTACCAGCAGAAAAAAACAAACCTTCCTTTTTTTTTGCATACTTTCTCTATTTTACAAAGTACACTATAAACACCAAATGTGAAAAAAAGAATTTCAATTATGGTTTATCCAGCTTTAGTGTGGTGAAATCTATGTCAATAAACAATAAAAAGTATTATATAAGCAGAGATCAAATAATCTTGCAGTTGTCATAACCTTGGCATTCACACGCACAAGCATCAGAGTTTTGGTTGTGCGCACCATAATATTTCATTTAGGTCCCCTTTTCAATTTCATAACTAAAATGTTTTTTTTGGATTTCGAACACCTCAGCACCAGCTACCTGCTCTCTGGTTCAATCCAGGAACAATTCTTTGCAGGGCCAGAGTTGCCATCTGGGGGCGGGGTTACCTGGCCAAAATAGCATTGACACACAGACTAGCATCGTCATAAGAGCAAAAAGAAAAAAAAAAAGGACTCTAAGAACAAGCAGAATTGGTCTGAGGAGGAGACACAATGTTTGCTGGCTTTATGGTCGTCCGCAGAGATTCAAACGAAAAAAAAGAAGACAAACCAGACAAAGCTTGTGTTTAAGCAGCTGCAGCTGGCTATGAACGGAAGATTGACAAGCTGATCAACAAATTAAATAAACTTAAAAAAAGATTTCAGTGACCAGAAAAGGAAGCTGGGGTGCAGGAAGAATGGGCAGAAACAACAGAAACATTTTTCAGATCCTAAAAAATGATCAAATATATGATCATTTTAATCTGATCTGATTGGGAGGATCTGATCCTCCCAATGAGCTGGCAGATGTGGAGAGGGAAGTCTGGCCTTCCCTCCTCAGGCTGCTGCCCCTGCGACCTGACCCCAGATAAGCAGCAGAAGACTGTACAGTACGGTACTAAAACTTTGGAATTTAGAGGTTAAGAGAAAAAACAAAAAATAAACTAAAACAAACAAAAAACTCACTCTGTATCCTGTTCTTGGCAAGCAGTTTCATGTGGCATTTCAGACAATGAAGTTAAATCTTTAAAAATAAACTTTAGGTCTTATAAGGTCTAATTCTTGGCGTGTCAAGACTTCCCAAACAGAACATCGGGTTTCCTACGATAAACCTGTTTGATAGATTTACTTGCTGTGAATACGTGTGGCTGCAGATCTGCACAGAGGCTGATCTGCTGAAGCAATCGCTGTAAATCACTGAGTTGGAACTGAAAAGGAATGAACCATGCAGCAGGACACATGCGTGTGCATGTGTACGTGTACATGTATTTAGTAATGTGTGTTGTGAGTGATTTTCCAATGTAAGGCTGAGCCATTTAAACAGTGGGAGAGCTGAGACAACAGATAGCTTTCTGAAAGATTTAGGATTACAGTTACAGAGCATATATGGAATTAATTGTGACGAATTATTGTAGCTCCATATGTCTTCTTCAGACATTTATCCTTGTGAATTTATACTTTTTTCTGGCTATGCAGTTTGACTTCCCTCTGAGGAGCTTCATATGACTTGTTCTGACCTCTTTTTGTTTTCTATTTTCCAAATAACACCATGCAGCTTCCACAAAGTGTCTCCAAGCTACAGAGATGCTGCCTAAGGGTCTTAACAAAGTCTCCCCCTTTTCGTCAGGTCTCTTTTCACCTTACTTCACCTCGACTTCTCCTTTGACACCCTGCGCTCACAGATAGATGATAAGGCTGGGTTAAGGAACTACACAACACATAGTAGTGGTATGTAGCGCCATGAAACATTACAAGAGCTGTCACCAGGTTAGCATTTTGTTGAATAACACCAGGATGTGGTTTCAGTGGTTCTGCATACTGGAAAGGAGATTTGTTTGGGGAGATTTTTCTCTCTGTGATTAAGAATAATGCCATCACATATTTGGAGTGGTGTTTTCTTACACACTGCATCCTTTCTCTCGTCACCACAGCTTAGACTTTGATTTTGTGCATGGTGAATATTCCTTATGGGTTGCAGCAAATGGGATTGATTGGAGTATTTGTAATAGGAAACAACATGACAGGAAATAAACAGAGGGGAGGAGATGCTGGGAAGGCTGGAACGTATCAGCTATGGATTTTGGTTTGCTTGTATGCATGTCCTCTTCGTTTCTGTGCTGCTTTCTGTGAATTTCACCACAGTTATCAGCATTTAGTGAAAGTGCTCCTTAGTTAAAGTGACTTTGGTTGTTAAGTTGTTTTCTTTTTTAAAGAATGAATCACATTGACCTGAAAAATATCTCAATTCATCCACAGTTCCAGGAACAGCTGTCTGACATAAAAAGCCTTTGTGAGTTATTAAAAAACACCAAAACTATGGCTATGAAAGATTAAATTGAAAAATCTGATCTATCCACGCGTCATTTACCTCAATGATGATTCATTGTGGACTTTTTTGCATTCAGCCTCATTTCCACATCACATCTATCCTTGATCTAAGTCTAAACTTTTTTTGAACAGTTTATCAAAGTTAACTGAAAATGAGTAGCTTCCTTTGGAATAGGGTTGGTGTGGAGCTGCATAAGCAATGACTTTTTTTGTCCTGTCAACTGTTTATCTAAAAAACTATTTGACTTACAGTTATGTAACATATTTAGGTTAAACGTACAACTTCAATGGGAAGAGTTTTACATCCAAGCTACCTCCTTCATTGTTGTTCATAAGGCCTTTGCTGCAGAAATGAAAGGCATCTGTGTGCACCTGTGTGATTAACAGTCACCAAAATTTTCTTCTCTTGAGAAGCATCTGTGATGTGTTTCTTCATTGTTTGTCTGTTATAAAGCATCATCCAATCAGCATTTTGCTGAATTTGAGTGGACAGTATAAAACCACGTCACATTTCAAAAGGCTGCATCCATTTCCTGAAAGATTGACTCAGTACCACTGAAAATGATTCATATCATTATGCTCACTCTGTGCCTTATAGATGATGCTGTAGCTTTGGATTATGACAGATTTTTTATTCCTCTTTGTTATCGTGCAGCCTTCTCTTTGATAGACTTGTATAAAGCTATGCTTCTCCCCTACAGAGTACTCTTTTCTTCTTGTTATAAAGTTTTCTTTAATGTGAGAAGGATCATCTGACCATCCACTGCTGAGGGATTATTTTATAATGTTGAACTCACAAGATTACTTCTTTTTCCTCAAAATGTACCACACTGCTGATTTGTTCAAAGTGTTTTTATTGAACATTTATTTCAAATACAGGTTACACATTACATAGTTTTTAATTTTTGGTTTTTCCATTTTCTTTTAAATAGATATGAAAAAACTCCATTCCTCTGAACAAAACCCACCCATTGCACTAATGCACATCTGAGTTTGACAGAAATAAATAATCTATAAAGTAAAAATTCTTAAAAAAAAAGAAAAATGAGAAAAAAAGAGATTACTCCTCTGAAACTGGGATTAGTGAGGGATCCACACTCTTAATCTGATCCAAAACCAGCTGCCAGATATCCGAAAATTTGTAAGCACAGCCTCTTATAGTATATCTTATTTTTTCCATGGTAAGATTATATAGAAGGTCAATAAGCCACATTTTAAATGTTGGAGGGGACTTATCTCTCCATTTAAACAGTATCTGCCTTAGAGCTAAAAAGGTTGTGAAGGCTATAATGACTTTGCAATTATTTTTTTTGTGATGGATTTATTTTATTTTATGGAGCCAAAGAACATCATGTTTCACTTGTACTGAAAGCTCCTTTCCCTGCATATTGTAAGCTCATAGCAGCATCTTATTAAAGCAGGAATCAACGTAATTTATTTAGCTACTTAACTTTCTTTCTTTCTTTCTTTCTTTCTTTCTTTCTTTCTTTCTTTCTTTCTTTCATTTTCCAAACCGCATAATCCAGTTCAGGGTTGCGAGTACCTGGACCCTATCCCAGCAATCATTGGGCAAGAGGCAGAGTACACCCTGGACAGGACGCCAGTTCATCACAGGGCCGACACAGAAAGATAAACAACCAGTCACACACACATGGACTCTTAAGGACAATGTCGAATATCCAATCAACCTAATGGGCATGTTTTTAGATGGGAGGAAGCCGGGGTAACTCCAGAGAACATGCAAAACCTGCACAGAAATGTCACCGTCCAAGCCGAGGGTCGAACTAGAAACCTACTCGCTATGAGGTGGCAGTACTATCCACCACAACACTGTGCAGCCCTCTACCTAATTAAAAAGAGGGAACATTTATTTTTACTTACACAAGCCCATCAAAAAAAGAAAGGTCTGCATCTTAAAGAGCTCCAGTTTTTAAACTTAACACGTTCAAACAAACTATCTCCAGTAGTTTTTTACAAGTTTGAACTCTTTAACAACAGATATAAAACAATAATTATTTAATCCAATGTTTCTGTTCCAGTTTTGTTGATGCTATTTTTTCCCAATACATAAGAATGGATAAGAAGTGAAAAAATACAGATTATTAAATAAAATGGTAAAATAACATGCAGTAATATCACTAATCACAATTTTCATCTGGCCTAAGACTATCATTGTTCTTTATTATGTGTTACAGCATGGGCTCATTGTTTGTGAACAAGTTCAGCAAAGGTAATCTGCTCAGTGTATCAGGCTCTCCCTGCATAGGAAATTACTTCTTTTTCTGATCATTGTTACAGCAGTGGACTTGGCAGGAGTGAAAAGGCAGCTTGACTTTGTTTAAGGCATAAAAGAAACAGAGAAATCGCACAATGGCTGCTTGGCAGTTGCCCTTTATTGTACAGGGAGTTCTCTGGTTTACACCGAAGCATCATCCAAGCAGATGTAGAGCATAATGTGACATGTGTTGTAAAGATGTTCTACAGCTGCTTCAGAGCTCGGTCCACCAATGACCAGGTCTTATTTTTCTTTAGCCACTGAAAGAAGGTGACTGTTACTTAGCAACAGTTGCTTTTGCTCATTATTACATGAAGTTTTACTAATGTTTGTGTTAAATATCTGCTAATAAACCAGCATATGCTTGAGAAGAAGAACTGGTTTTAAACATCAGACTGGGAAATAACCATAGAAAATGAATGTTAGATTCACAGCAGATTTAATATTGCTGCCACCAATCCCTAATGAAATCATGTGAGAGAGGAAAACCTAAAAAGCTGCTGTCTCCACTTACCATGCAACCGATGATAACAGTCGGCAGTGATGTCATGGTTCTGCTGATTCAGATTGATGTCATATGTTTTACAGGCTTCCCTGGCTTTGCCTTACACGCCGCTTCATTCCCACAGTAAAGTGAATTATCTGATAGAAAGGAACTGATTTAACAGGTGGCACATACAAATGATGTACAAAGTTAATGTCAATAAAAACATATCCATATGAGGTGAAGTAAGAGCAGAAACGAAATGTCATCAGGGTGATTGCTGCACAGTTTCAGAGCAGGGTAACAATAAATAACCCTCTGGCGTGAAGATTTTATTGCATTGTTGTGACAGTAAACAAGAAAATAACTATCTGGTTTTAAATCCTTGAGGAAAACGCATCCGGAATCTGACCATTTAACACGTTTTCTAAATTCTAGGAAGCACACTCATTTATTCACAGGCTGTTATGGTTTTGTAAGATGATAGATGATAGTTACCAGAGGTCACTGACACTTATCTAATTCATAATTTGCTTTTTTATTGCATGCTTTAACTGTAGCATGAGATCACATGCGCTGCTATGCATGAACACGCACACATACTCGCTGTCACACAGAGACAGACTGCATGTTCAATCTTTTTTTTCTCACTTTATTAAACTGAGTGGGAGGTTGAGAAAAGAGGCCTAGCACATACTCCAGGCCTCTGTATCTTATCTTTGCTCTTCCCGTTTTTGTATTTAGTCTTTGTCCTCCATCTTACCTCTCAACACTTCCAGAAAAACGTCTGGTTTATCTTCAGCAGTCTTTCTTTTAGTTCAAACCATATATCAGATCCTCCTTTTTCTTCAACCAGCACTTATATTGGTGAGACCACTTTAAGATGATGGGAAACAGTTGCCATTTTACTTAAAAGTTTCAATTCTGAGTGAGCAAATATATTCACTGTAAAGTAAAATATTGAAATGAATTGAAACATAGAAACAGGAAACAGCTTAACAGAATGATGGTGATACATACAGATTCCTGCTCATTTAACTGTAAACCACTGAGTTTGCATTAAACAGAAATGAATAGATGAGTGATTCTTTGGATGCAGTCATTGAATAATAGTTGTCTGGACAATGATCAGTCTTATCCACTGATATGCTCCACTGATGTAAATTTGTAATATAGCAATGAAAACTAACAATGATAAATAGATTATTCCTCCAACTTTGGCAGTAATTATGTTAAAAAGCGCAGCTGTTCAGCATCACACAGATGTTTCTTCTACTTCCAGATGCTGTAGATTGTAGTGGTAATAGGTCAGAGATGACAGCACTGGAAAGTAAATATCGGATTTAAATGTAAATTCATGTTTAAGTAATTTTCACGATTTTTACACTTCTTAAAAATGTTGTGCTAAACTTCTATTTGTTTGCCACTGATTTCTAAACATATATATCTACCAGGTACACTATGGCAACAAAGTCAAACTACAACTCATATTCTTGTTAAAGTAAAAAAGATATTTTTCTCTGATTAGCCATAGCATTACCACCAGATTCACAAAAAGTTTCTTTATTCCACCAGTATGACCGGCTCAGAGCGAGGATGTGGCGAGCGGATCTTTTGGATCCTGTGGTTTCTGTAATTCTGAAATGTTTCCCACCATTTTCATCGGGTCCCATCAGTTTGAGCTCCTCTCAATATTATATAGGATTGCTGCTGCTATATGAGATTGTATGATTAGTCTGTGGAAAGTTCAAATAACATCATGTAAATGCAAGAATGCAAATAATCTCTGCAAAACATTACAATATGACAAAATATGATTATTCACTAATCATTAGTTGGTAGCATATTCCCTAATTCATTCAGCTCTAAAAACATGAAATGAAAAGTTAATAATGACTAAATCTTTTGTTTTTTCTTTCCCACATCAGCTGACATGTTATTTCTCCTATCTGCCACCCACTGCACACACTATGCTCAACAATACAGTCTGAATAAGAGCTACAGTTTGAGTTCACCACCATGACAAAACATTTTACCTGCAAAAATGTTTGTTGTTCAGAGAAATAGAAGATGCAAATACTCACTTACTTGATAACTTGACAGTGCAAGTACTCCAACTTCTCACACACTTATTAGAAGCATGCCTCAAAGGCTCTTGAATCCACAAGTGTAAAGAGGGACTGTGTGTAACCGTCTTCCACAGACAACAGTCAAGGTTTGTGCAGAAGGTTGCTTCTGCGATCAAGATGAATACGATTGCACCATCTTAAAAAGCTGAAATAAAGTGGTGATTAGTTTCTTAAAGCAGGCAGATCCAGAGGAAGAAAAAGAGTAGGGGAACTGAAAAAACACAGGAGCTAAATGTTTTGTTTGAGGCAGTGGGTGAACTGAAAGGTTGCATAATGAAACAGTCAGAATTGGGAATCATCTATAGTTTAACAGAATATCATGATAAAAGGTTTTAGCCCCAGTGTGTGAATGGCCAGAACTTGGCAATGCTCTGACAAGTAAAGAAGAAAAAGAGTTATTAATTCTGCATATGTTAGTGCTATTCATTAACTGCAGTCACTGGCTACTTCTCAGTGAAACCCTTCCTCGTTTAACTTTAACTCATACCGTGATTCACAAGAAAAGCTTTGGCAGTTTTTACCCAAAGGCCACAGTGGTGAGACAGGATACAAAAGCAACTGAGAAAAATGTGTTCAAGATAACCTCAGATTAGTACACTGCATTATTCCCTTCTTTTTTTCTTCCGTTGGTCTGTTTCGTGGTGTTCCAGGACAGACAAGTTTGTCTGTTAGTTGTTGAACCATTGATTCAAAGCCACAAAGGCTTCTGGTTCACTCTCCGTCCCCCAACCCCAACCCCGCCCCCCATGCCAGCTCTTTCTTTCTCTTCCTCCTTAATTTGTTTTTATTCTTCTTCAGCCTTGCTTTCCATCCCTTTATCTGAGTTTGGTCTAAGTCCCTTTCTTCAGAGGCTGCTTCCAATCATCCCCTTTGTCTCAACGCTCACACCAAATACACCAGCCTGGGGTGAGAAGCTGTTTCTTATTCCCTGTCAGAGTGATCCCAACTGGCCTAATGAATCATTTCCTGCAAGATATGGTGAGAAAATCACTTTCAGAGTTTGGAGAGAGCAATCGATGCAGGATGAATCTCACAGGCCCTTGCTTCTCTTCTGCTTAGTATGCGGAGCCAGGCAATGTTTGTATACATTTGTACATACAAATGGGCTCAATCACACAAAGAGGGCTGATGTTGTAGTTCTTTCCTTTCATTTTAGAGACAGCTATTTTTGCCACAAACCTGATCAGAATGGCGTCAGACAAATTAACACATGGACATCAGATGTCATGCCCTCCTGCTCTTCAATTCACTTTCCCTTCCAAGAATTGAACTCATTTAGTCTAAACACACCTTCACTGATTTTATAAGCCTGTACCTTAATGCAGGCTCACAAACTTTTTCAAATGTCAACCAAAAAAGCCCCCACCTCAGCCTCTTCAACCTGACATACACACACATTTTCATGCACGGCCTGCTCTCTGTCACGTACCATCTCCCTCCGGGTTTCTGGACCTCCCTGCTGCTCAAGCTGTGTGACTTGGCAGTACATACCGTTGCGCAAGGAACAGTACCCAGGAGGTCATAGAGTGTGTATCTACTGTATGTTTGGGAAAGAGGAGCAAGGCAGCAGTGCTGATGCTCAATACACTGTGTAAAAAGTATGTTTTCACATGAAGGAGAGTGCTCTCATGTGTTAACTGTGGTGGGGTGTTTTCTTTTCTTTTTTTTTTTGCTACATTTTTCTACATGCTAAGCATCATTAAACAGGTGGCTCCACATCCCCGTGCAGCCCCCCTTCAAGGAAACACTCCTACAACTCCCAGCTTCCCTCTAGAATTCTTAGATTGTAATTTTTGCTCTGCAATGGCATTTGTCTCACACACACACACACACTATCATATCTTTACTTTACACAGCAGCTGTATCTCTTCTTATTATTTGTCTTCTTACTCT
>JBAMHX010000022.1:8491930-8505907 GCA_037177515.1 Pseudomugil tenellus
AGTGGGCGGAGCTCAACGTTTAACTCCGCCCACATTGAGGCACGCCTCGATCTGCGTTCTGCAGTCAGGGGCTTCTCATCAGAATTGCTTTATTTTCATTTTTGTTTGCACTTACCATTTTACTTACCTTTTGGTAGGAAAACCACAGTTGTGGTTTGGCATAAAACATCATTTCACAACCTTACTAGTTCTGTAAGAAGTTGCTACAGTGATATATTTATATCTCCGAATGGAGTGTCGGGGATGTAATGGTTTCATCACGACCGCTGCCGCCGGATATCCTTCGTGTGAGGGTGATAACTTGAACAGTTTTTACAATTGGAATTTGATGCTTGGTGTATCTGTTTAGGTCCCCAAGGGGACATCCTGCATCGAATTTCAGCATTTTGGGATTTATGGTTTCCTCACTAAGTGCCGCTTTCTTCACAAAAAATCATATTTTTGCCTATATCTCTGGAACAATTTTTCTCATTGACCTCAAATCAAGTGCAAATAAAAGGCCATGACCTCAGAATACATCCTGGCCAGACATTGTCCGGGCTGGTTCAAAGTTTCCACACCAGGTGGAGCTTTGTGACTGAACATGTGTGACTTTATATTATTGTATTGTGTCTATTCGAGGATTGGGAACTGGAGGATTGGGGGCGTTTGTGGATATACCCCTAGCCGTTGCTTCCAGCGACATAGACCTTTTTTCATACATAATTACCAGATGTGTTAATCTATGGAAACACAGATTTTCTCTCAGTGTTTTACTCATGAAGTCTGCAATATTAGTTCTTTTTGGGTAACAAGTGTTTACATTATAGGCGGGGACTGCACAATGGTGTGGTTTGTTAGAACTATAGTCTCATGTCGAGAAGGTCGCTGGTTCCATGGATGGTGGCCTTTCTGTGTGGAGTTTGCATGTTCTCCTCATGTTAGTGTGGGTATGTCCAGGTACTTCCTTCCACCATCCAAATACATGCATGTTAGACTGATTGGTCATTTGAAAATGCCCTTAGGCATGAATGTGTGTGTAACTGGTTATTTGTATCTGTATCTCGGCCTTGTGATGGACTGGCAGCCTATCCAAGGTGTACCCGGCCTCTCCACCAATGATTGCTGGGACAGGTGCAGCTACCAGCAATCCTGAATTGAAGCTATACATATAATGGATGGATGAACATTATATGTGAGTGAAGATAAAAAAAAGTTGTGATTATGCATTTTTTATGCTAACAATGACAAATTTTTATTTTTTACAACACTTTTCTCAATCTGACAACGTCACAGTGCAGAGATTGTGTTTGTCACATGGCTAAAAGTATTTTTCTTTTCTTTTTAGACCTGCATTTGTTAAGCTGCAGACTCTCACTTTACATTTCATTGGTGTTTAATACTTAAGGGGAATCATACAGATATTTAAATTTTCAGCAGCGGCTTTTTTTTCCTTTAGTTGCTTTTTTACAGCCCTGATTCTAAAGCTTGGTGTGGATCAAAGCCGCTACACTTTTAACTTGAGAAAGGGCACAGAGATAAGTTGAAATTCTTGAGTAATGAATAAAGCATAGAGTACAGAGTGTCCTAGCATGTCTACACAAACTAGTGCATCCATGTGAACTCTGGGTTTTCACTCCTTAGAGCTTGCCTTAATGATGCTGACATTTCCAAAAGAGTCTTAAATCAAACATTACTGTTTGTTTAAAAATGTCAAAAAATTGAGTCAAAATAAGCTTTTCATGGTTAATTTCTTCCACTTTTTCCTTATTCTTTGTAAGCTGAATCCTTCTTAAAATGATCTCGACATTTAGATGATATAAAATTGCCATTTATGAAAGCATGAACAGAAATAGCATCTAGCACTCTCACACAAACCTATATAATCCAAGTATGAATGATTCTAAGTCTTATTAGATCAACATATTTTCAGTGCTCAGCTCCAGCAAACGTCTCTCTCAGTGATTGAGGAAACTCTGTCAGGCAATCAGAGCCCACTACAAAAAGAGAACATAAAAACAACTGAAAATGAAACCCTGTGAATGTAAATAGCATATTGCTAAATTGTTTTGGTCTGGCATAAAGTGTTGCCAAGAAAGAGGGCTTGAAGTGGGATGGCGTGAAAGAGAGGGGTGGAGGGAAACGGGTTCTGCAGCCAAATTATGTGAGCGCTTTTCTTGACATGAGAGTATGAGAGATTTTTTGTTAAATAATTGCAATATTATTTCAAATCCCAGTCTAACAGCTAAAATTTCTGTCAAGCTTTTGATTATTACAGATGGAAGGTCATTACTCTTCTCTATGAAGCTGAATAATGGTAATTACATAAAGACAATTCAGCCTGGCTCATGCAGGTTTTCTGTACATGTTTCTCTTTGATTCTTACCAATGATTGTTAAATATTTCACATTCATAGCGGATTCAGAAGATTATCCAGACTGCATGAAGCCAAGGCCATTTTTTCAGATTGCAGGCTCATATTTCTGCACAGAATCAGGCTGCTCTCTTTGATACAAACTATTTATTGTGTGCTATACTCAATACTGGCCAAAAGCAACCTAAATCACATCCAAAACCTGTGGGGTGACTTGACAGTCATGGCTCTGGCCTTCCTGAGATGTGTAGATGTTGGCATCGTGACTTTGTGGTCGGACTTAATAATTTTGTCTTTCAGGATTCCAGAAAAGTTAAGAACCAGTTCTCTTCTTAGTAAGATAGGTTTGAACAAAAGTCATCATTTTGTTAGAATTTTTCTTCTTATTCATGTCAGAAACAAAGGAATATGTAGCTCAGCTCTGTCAACACTTTTACAAATGTACTCAAAATGAGTGAATGCTGAGAAAAAAGGGTGAAATAACTTAATTTGGTGAAGACACTGTTGTTGGAAGTATGTTGAAGCGTATTTCTTCATACCCCGGTGTTTACTTGTTATTTTTCATAGTTCTAGTAATAATGATGCTTGTTAAACAGAAAGTGTTTTGCCAGGAGAACATTGTTTGACTTCAGCTGGCATTGTCATGCCTCTTTTTTACAGCTGTCACAGTAAACTGTTGCTGTTTTACTGAACTGTGAAAAAGCCTTGAATCAACCTTCATTCCTCCATATTCTGTTTCCAAGCAGTCAGATGTTCTTGTAATATAAAGTGGTTTTGAGTAATTAACTAGTTCTCCAGGCTTTCTGAAGGTCTTTTAAAGGTTTTCTTGGAACATTGGCTGTATTTTCACTAATTTTCAGTCCAGTCCTTGTGCATGCCTGTTTGTGGATGGATGTTTCTTTTTTTCATCTCTTGGCTCAAATGATGAATCAGTGTTCTAACAGACATTTAGCAAAGAATCAGGTTTTAATGTTATATTTAAGCCTTTTGTTACTTGCAGCTAGTTGCAAATTCACTTTGTTCCAATTTCTATAATAAAAGACATTGAAAACATTCCCTAACAGCAACAGCAATTAGCTGAAAACGTAGCACATATCAGAATAGTTAGCTTAACAATTTTGTCCTTAAAAATGTAAGGAAACTGGACAGGTGGAGGACAAACAAAGACGTCAGTTTAAAAAAAGCTTACCGGCAGATGAATAATATCTGCAAACAATCCACTTGAAAAATAGGAAAGAAAATCAAATACATTTGCTTGTTCAGTTGATTGTTTCTTGTAGGCTCATCAGAAATGGTTTCCAAGGAAGGGTGGCTGTTAAGATGTCATTATTAAGGATGGGAACCAGGGAGAAAGGGCTGGGGTATGCCAAGTTACACAAGATTTGGACATAATTTGGAAATTGGTTGGTATGGGCCTTGCAGCGTGATGGATCCTCCACAAAGCCAAAACCTCAACTTTAATAAAGCATTGTGGCATCATCTTGGTCATCTACCAAATATTGGCTGTCAAGCTTATTAGAATTATTCATAATCTATTTTTGCCTTGTATACTGTATTTCTAGTTATGTTTGCTCTTGGCAACATGTGAAGAAATAAGCGGTTGTTCAAGACTTTTGCACTTTACCAAATATATCTGGAAAGCTGTAGAGTGAAAAGAGATTGATCCTCCTCCCAGTTCCTCACAAAGTGATTTGTCAGAAACATCCAGGCATTAAAAAAGATGTATGGTGGTTTTAAAACACTGATTTACAGTGTCTCCAGATGACAATCGGATGGCATTAAAGAGTTCACCAGTATTAGCAAGCATTTCAGATAACAGCATATGCCAGACTGCTTGTTCTTTCTGTCGCTCCTCTCTTTGCTTGAGTGTGAGAAAATGCTCCAAAAGAAAAGGGAGAATGTGTTTAATTTTAATTCCTTTTTTCCAACATTATTTCCTCCTACTCTTATCTGTTGTATAAAAATATTAATTAGTCACAGTCATTTCTGTTTAAACAAGATTCAAGTAGCCCATCTTCTATTTATTCTTAGGTCTCTTTCCCACTTGTGCATGGGATATCTCTGCGTCGAGCGTCTCCAAAGTTCTCATGTAACTTGAGAAAATACACAGAGTAATAATCTGATTTATTCCCTCCTTTTTAAAACAAATCTGATACGTCTGTTTCTCAGAGACGCTTCAGTTCGCCTCTAACAAGGTTCTGGTATGGCTTGTTCTGTAGCGGTGCCTACAGGAACGCACATGATACTTATGTCTGAAGAATGTAAATGTGAATAAACCTGATCTATTAAGTGGTGTCAATGTTTGCCGTATCTTCTCATTTTAATGAAGGAAGTCTTCAGTCTACAGAGTGGGAGTAATCTTCACCACACATCCTCCACACCCTTATGCTTCAACCTCGCTTCACATCCCCGTGTTTCACTGGTAGTCAGGGAAACTGTATAACATGAATTGCATGAGTTGCTCAGTTTCCATCCTAAACAATCTAAACAAACAAAAAGCAAAAACTGCCGGCTCTGAATGATTCTTTCAGACTGGGATGTGAACTCCCATCCATTAATAAAAAACAGCCACATGCTCAAACTGTCCACCACACATCACTTCCTCTGGCATCTCTTTGAAATAATTGTTTGTTATGTGGAAAGAAATGTTGCACATGGAGCCGCACATTGTGTGTTATTTCATGTAAAGGGTCCTCTCCTTACCACTGTTCCAAAACAGAACTCTAGCAAAGACAAAATAGCCAACACAAGCTCTCCCGCCCTGTAATAATGAGTTGAGTAATTGTTTATTGAAACAAGTCACTTCACATCTCGTGCTGATGGCTGTGTTGGGTTGCATGACAAGTGAAAGGTCACTTACTGTTAGACTATGTCAATGAAGTGTTTGAAAAAGATTGCAGAAGGCATGATGCTTAACTTGAGGGTGGCACCACTTGATTATAATTTCAACTGGAACGTAATTATACGTCCACAAAGTCTTTATGACGATGACATAATGCCACATGGGGACTTCAGGAGAAAGGAAACACTTTCTAAGCTAACAGCTTGAACATCAAATAAAAACTCTGGAATAAATTATAGTGAATAAAAGCACAACTTGCAGTTTTCTTCCTTGCTTGACGATAGACTTTGGTTTGGTTAATTAATTTAGCTGGAGATATGCTTTTGAAGATAATACACTATTTTTTTTTTAAAAAAGGAGGAATATGCAAGTGGCTGGCAGTCAATATACTTCTTCTTGTGCATATACTTCTGAAAATATAGCTTGAGACTGCTTCCTGCAAAAAATCACATCTGTGAGAAAATAAGATTACTCAAAAGTTGATTTTTCATGAATTTATTTTTAATTTTTACAGGAACACTTAAATTAGTGAAAAGTCTGTCAACATATGCTTTGGGTCAGTATGAGTAGCATAGTATGCAGAGAAGTATTTTACATGAAAGTGGCTGAATATGAATGCCAAACCTGTTGCAGCCAAAATTAACACATTATGTCCATTGTGTGTGTCAGCAAGTAATAGCACGGGACAAAAGGTGAGATTTTCTGGAGAGCCTTATTTTTTTGCTTTTAGGAATTCTTACATCACCTTCGATGCAGTGACTGTAAGCAAAGAAAGATTTTGGAGAGGAGGGGGTTCAACGGGAGGTTTTATAAGAGGTCACTGTGTGTACGTGCAGAATATAAAGAACCTCAGAGCTGAAAAACTGTCGGGCGCTACACTTTTTCAGTTTTTCTTTCAGAAGTAAAATGTGGCAGGCCAAAAGCTCCGGGGTATGTGCATCGCTGAGTGGGTGAGTTAGTGTGAGTTAGGGTGAATCAGGGTGAAAGGGAGTCTTTCAGCTGGACACGTTTCATGAATGTTTTGGGAAGCAGTGATAGAAATGGGGGAGGTCAGACAGCCCATTCCTCTCTCTGGGGTCCTTGTAGTGTCAGAGTCTGTAAAAGTACAGAATGTCCTCGGCCTGCCCTGCATTAACCCCAAAAAAACTCGCTTAGCCGCAGTGCTGCTCCTGCCTGTACGCAGGTAGATTTAGGGTTCACGCATTCAGGCGGCAAGGAGGACAAATGTATAAAAAATAAATGTGGAGCATTGTGTGGCTTAGATTTTTTTTATATGGAAAGTAGGTAAAAAGAACATTTTCTGTCACTGAAAATGCAAGTGGGATAATAATTAATGCCTGCAATTATCAGTTACAAACACATGTGATTTATATTGAATGCTAGTAAGCAGAAATGAACTGGACATGTAAAATAACATATTAGTATATGAATTTCATTATTTAAACACATTTGTATAATTCCTACATCTGTGTGGTTTAAAACATAGATATTCTGGTAAAACCCCATGATAAAATCTTAAAACTGTAAATAAATTTAATAAGGTTAAAATTGAAGTTTTCATTGTAAAAAATGCAGAAAATAATGCTAAGTTGCACACAAAAGACAGCTATGAATAGTTATTTTTTTAGATTGTTTAAGACAAATTTAGGTAGTATAGTCTAAGGGTTCTCAACTAGACTCACTGAAAAAGTCCAAGATAACATTAGCGGTAGTGTTCTGCAATAAAATGTATACTTAACATCTGGAATCTCCTAAAATGTGACCTGTTATGATGAAATCTGACCTGCACCCTGAACACAAAATATTCACACAAAAACAACAACCAAAGCACAGTCATGTTAAATATTCACAACCTGCTTGTTAGGTTTCTCCAACAAGAGCATGCAGACTGTTACCCACATTAATGTTTCACAACGACACAGAGACCAGGCATCACCATCTATTATTATCTCTGTGACTTCTCCAGGTCCTGTAATTCTCAACACCGCAGCTGATACACCCCACAGACTCTGATATTTATCAGTACAACATGTTTATTGTACATTCAAGGCTCCAGTCACAATGTAGAGCACTGACTCACACAGGATTACATTAATTACAAAACATTATTTAGCAAGTCTAAAGCTGCTGCTTATATTCATGCAATGAGATCTGCCTAGATGATGCTGTGCAGAGGTAAACTATTAGTACCAGAGGAAGAAAATCGAAAGATAAAGTTGCAAATTAGTTAGTTTCACACAGGTTACATTAGTTAATAGAGTATGTGAATTCTATGTGTAAGACTACATGAACGCATATCTGAATATTAGAACATAATTAAAACAGCACTCAAGCTCAAGAATAGTGTTTTCTGAGCAACCACTTTAAATTGTGTCTTAAATCTTTTTCTTTAATGCTTTTTTGATAATGAACTCAGTGTTGAAGAGTGAAGTAAATAATGTGGAATTTACAGAGATTTATTTTTAACACAAGCAGATGGAATTTAGATAAAAAATATATTTTAACACTTTTTTTTAGAAAAGTTTTGAGTGCTTCAAGGTGTAAAGTCTGATATTTGAACACATACCTGTTTTTATTGGAGAACACATATACAAACAGCTTTTTACTGGGTTTTAATTAATTCCCCTCTGAGTTTGGCAGTGATCTTGTAATTTAAAGGCTTCAGTGTTAAACCATATGAGTAGTTTAGGGAAAAGTCCTTATCTGGGCACTTTTCAAAGCAACATTGATGGAGTAAAATTGCAAAGAACAAAAATATCTCAACTTTGGCAACTTGGTCACCAATGCATCTTCTCTTCCCTGCTGAAAAGATCATAACATCGTTGGTGAGATCTCTGTCTAGGCAGCCATTTTCATCCAAGAAGCGTGAAGGGTCAAATATATGAGGGTCTTTCCATCTTGAGGAGTCATGATTGACAGACCACTGATTAATGAAAATCACGGTGTCTTTCGGTATGCTGAGACCGCTGATCGTTACGTCACAAGTAGTTGAGTGGGGAATGGTGACAGGGACAAAGCTGGTGAAGCGCATGGTCTCATAGATGAAGGCGTCCAGGTAAGGCATATGCGCTCTGTCTTCCACAGATGGCAGTCTGTGTCGTCCCACCACTTTGTCAATGAGCTCATGGAGTTTGGTTTGAATGTCAGGGTGTTTAGCCAGCAGGAGGACAATCCAGTGAAGAGCAGTAGAGACAGTATCCATACCTGCACCAATCAAATCGGACACCGTTGCCTCTATGTGGTCTTTGGTAAGCTCGGAGTCACTGTCAGCCTCTTCAATAACCCCAATAATGGCATCACTGATATCCCTCGTTACTTCTGGATCATAAGTCTCTCTGTGCTCATCCATCTTGCTTTTCACGAACATAAAGAACTCTTCATTCAAGTATTTGAAATTCTTGAAGACACTTCGGACCGGATTGGGGAAAGACTGAAGCCAAGGCATCACATCAACCAAGCTCCCGGCCCCTACAGTCTGTCCAAACTGATTGTTCTGGTGCAACAAGGTTCTGAACTCAGCATCATCATGTCCGTAGCGCTTCCCAAAGCATAGGGCACAAATCACGTTTGCAGCAGCCACAGTCAACTCATGAGCAGGGTTGAAATATTGGTCCTGAGCACTGAGTTGAAGGAAAATCTCAACTAACTCTGCTGCTTCAGCCACAATTTGCTGCTCAAAAGCTTTTTTGGTTTGGCTGTTGGCAGATGAGAATGCTCTGATTGTTGTTTGAGCAATTTTCCTGTGCATCCTCCACTGTTTGCTGTAACTTGTGAAAGTCAAGCTCTTTCCACCTGACACAAACCGAAAAGACACAAAGTCTGGTCTACCTGCAAACTCTGTGCTGTGCTGTACTAGTGCCTGACGGATCACCTGGTCTCCATTCAGCACCACAATGTCGCTACAGCCCAGTCTTATCTGGTACACGTTGCCATATTTTTTAGCAAGTTTGGTGAATGTGATGTGGGGCATCTGGCCCAGCTGCAAGGCGTTTCCCACCACGGGCCAAGAGAAGGGCCCTGGGAGTCTTTTCTTCAGCCTCGGTGTCCTGACCCACAGACAGGCTTTCAGACAGAAAAGGAAAACAAAAGAGGCAATAAGAGCAGGCTGGATCTGTCCACTCCATTCCCTGATGATGCTGCTGCTCTTCATATCAAACTCTGCATCCATTTGAGCCATTGTGTTATACGCTTTGTAATCCACTGTATCAAATGCAGATTTGACTTAAACTAGGAAATCATTTCAAGTCTTTGAATGTTAAGAAATATCTTAATGGTCCTAGATTATAATTGAAATAAAAAAATCAGCCATGAAATTCTCCAAGCAGTTCGCAAACGGTCTCGTTCTTCCTTCTGAGAAGCTTGTAAGAGGAATGCGAGCAGTTAGCAGTGATGCCGCTTGTCTTCAGATGACCACTTCAGAAGAATGCAGATTCAAGACTTAACACTTCGCTTATATATAAATATATCTCAATGGTGGGAGTGGTCAGCGACTCAGGTTTGTTATCATCTCTCCCCTCCCATTTTGACCTCAGCCTGAGGACCTTAACTATGTTTCCCACTCAGATTTCCTCTCATTCCAGTTTTGGATGGGATAATGATGGAAAAGGAGAGCTGCTACTTATTTGGCCATGTTGCCAAAAAAAATGATGGGTTCAAAGTTTTGCTGCCAAGAACGCAACATAAGATCAAAATGAGTTTTTGGACCATATGTGGCCTAAAATATGATAAAGCATCTGATGTAAAGTTGTTGTAAGTGAATATCATGCACCTGTACTTATTGTTTGTATAGAATATAGGATATGTACTATACAATAACCTGGAGGCTGATTTTCCAACCTGCTTGTTAGGTCAAAGATGACTTTGGGAAAGATGAGTTTCACTTTCCAATGAATTGTACAAGACTGTTTAAAAATTAGGCTGATTTTTAACCTACCTGTTAATTGTAAGTACACAGAAATGAGATGTTGAATATCAACAGAAAAACTGTGGATCTAAACACTGATCAGACACCAATAAAAAACTTTATTCACCTTCATAAAATATACATATATAATGTTACTGCAGGTATGATGAAACTTTTCAGAGATTCATTTAGAGATAATGCAGCTGTCAGGGTTGTAGCTGCAATAAAGTCATTTAGAAATAAATGGAACAAATGACCAGAGCTGTTAATCTGTCTTTGTTTGGTGCTTATGCAACAAAATAAGTATGAAAAAGCACCACTTTGGGTTTTAGTTATATTCAGCCACAAATAAAGTATAAATAAAGTATGAGTAGCGATGGACATTTAAATGACTGTGATGCCTAATGGCACACTGTTGGCAAATATCTGGCAACCCTAAATGAACAGAGAATGAATTCAAAAGGGAGAAACAGCATGTAGTATCACAGAAGAGACACCCCCTCCATAGCAGGTATAATGAAATATTGCACCGTTTTTACTGCAGAATCAAAATGCCCACACTGACTGTTCACAATTAACTTTTATTAATTTCAAATACAGCTTAATTTTCCATCACACAAAGCCTCAGTTGGCCTTGAATGTGAAAACAGACTTTTCAGATTGAATGGTTTAACATTCAAGGCTTTCTGAATTTAAATTTTTTGCCTTGACGCAGACAGAGAAACACATCCCTTGGGTATCATAACATCAATTCTCAAACACAGAGGCTTAATGAGAGTGCACTGACATCCATGTAAGCTTTGCAAAAGGTACTGTAAACAAACATAGTTTTGAGAGTGCCTTATAAGTGAGAGAAACTTGCTGCACATCTGTTTTGTTGTACTGGTGAGATGTGTTAGGCATGGGGTAATAGCAGTGTTAAATAGTACAGTTAAAACAAACCCTGGATACACACAAGCTAAATATTCATTGTCCACAGTGACATCTTGATTAAAAGTGATGACACTCGTTGATACACTCCACTCCACTTCGCACTACCAATTTTTTTATTTATGCAATATTTTCTCTTCATTTCATTAAAATACTTTATTTAATATTATCGTGTGAGTACAGTAGATAGTGATTAAACTTAAATATTGTTTTGCCGTACCTGAAATATGAAATTAATGGCAAAGTTAAAATATTTTATACACAGTAAATGACAACATTAAGCCATAAAGTGACTCAACATTCACAAATGTTTCATATTAAGTTACAATAGCTTAAGTGTAGCTGATTTTTTGCACACACACACCTTCATGCTCAATCAGTGAATGCAAAACAAGCACACAACCTCGTCTTATGCACATCTGATCAAGTACAATATTTTGTGATAAATTTCCATGCTTCGCCACTGCCCAAAAAGCTTTCATTTATTTGCAGCTGACATCTTTGAAATTATATTCTCATTCCTGCACAACAAATCAAACACAGTTCATGTTAAGATATGAATTAAATATTCCTATTAAATATATGAGAAACATAACCATTTAATGCAGGCACATACATACCGGCACATACTCCATGTTAAGTGTCATTGGGGGTAAACTGTTCGTTGGAGTCACATTATATGGGGGAAAGGGGGGTGGGGACATGCTGTTTATGCCGGTGAGACTAAGCCAAGCAGCTTTCCCCTGAGCTTGGTGCTCACACGGAATTGGAGAGGCTTTAGGGTGAGCCCGTAGGAACAGTCAAGAGTGAGAATCTTAGAGGGGTCGCTTTCAAAGCTGCACTGGTGCAGCAGGATCGCTGTGAATAAAAACATCTGCACTTTGGCGATCTGGTCACCAATGCAGCGCCTTTTACCTGATGAAAAAATCATCACACTGTTGGTTTTGTCTTTATCCAGGGCCCCGTTTTCATCCAGGAAACGTGTAGGGTCAAACACGTGCGGGTCCTTCCACTTGAGGGGGTCGTGGTTGACAGACCACTGATTGATGAAAACCACTGTGTCCTTGGGAATGTGGAGACTGTCAATGGTGACATCTGCGGTGGTGGAGTGGGGGATGGTGACTGGGACAAAGCTGGTCAAGCGCATAGTCTCATAGATGAAGGCATCCAAAAAAGCCAGGTTACTTCTGTCTTCAGTTGAGGGAAGCCTGTCTCTGCCCACTACTTTGTCAATGAGCTGCTGCAGTTTGGCTTGCATGTCTGGATATTTGACCAGGAGAAGGAGAATCCATTGCATTAAAGTTGACATTGTGTCTTGTCCTGCCCCAATCAGATCTGTGACAGTAGCTTCAACAAATTCCTTGGTAAGTCTGCTGTCTTCTCCATGCTCAATCACACTGATGATGGCATCACTCATGTCTCGGGTCACATCAGGGTTGAAAGACTCTCTGTGCTGCACCACTTTATCTTTCACAAAAGTAAAAAACTCCTCGTTGAGACTTTTGAAGTCCTCATAGATACTGCGGACAGGGTTAGGGAAAGACTGAAGCCAGGGCATAACGTCTACCAGGCTACCTGCTCCTACTGTCTCTCCAAACTTTTTCACTTTTTGTAGTAAGGTTCTAAACTCAAGGTCATCATGTCCATATCGCCTTCCAAAGCAGAGAGCACACATAATATTAGCAGCAGCTACTGTAAACTCATTAGTTGGGTGGAAATACTGTCCATTGGAGCTGTGTCTCAAAAATACCTGCACCAGCTCTGTGGCCTCAGCCATCACATGCTGCTCAAAGGTTTTTTTGGTCTGACTGTTTGCTGAGGAAAAGGCTCTGAGGCTGGACTGAGCAATTTTCCTGTGTGCTTTCCACTGTTTGCTGTAATTAGTAAATGTCAGACTCCTGCCTCCACAAATCAACTGGAAAGAGACAAAATTTGGTCTCCCTGCAAACTCTGTGCTGTGCTGTATTAGAGCCTCACGGATTGCCCGGTCTCCATTCAAAACCACCACGTCGCTGCAGCCCAGTCTTATCTGGTAAACGTTGCCATATTTTTTAGCAAGATTGGAGAAGGTGATGTGAGGCATCTGGCCCAGCTGCATAGCGTTGCCCACCACGGGCCATGCGAACGGTCCTGGTAGTCTTCTCTTGAGCCTGAGATTCCTGACCCACAGACAGGCTTCCAGACAGAAGAGGAAAACTAAAGAGGCAACCAGAGCAGGATGGACCTGTCCACTCCATTCCCTGATGATGCTGCTGCTCTTCACACCAAACTCAGGATCAAGTGCCATTGTGACAAAGTGGCTGCACACCTCTTTTTTTTCTTCAAGGATGAAAAAGCCTGCTCAGTGCTTGAATATTTGTGAGAAAAATACCTTAAGGATCCATGCAAGCTCAGAAAAATATTTAAATATACTCATCAGTTGACTGCAAAGTCATAATGATAAATGTCTCTCTTTTTTTCTATCAGCAAGTTATTTCATCTAGATTTAAGGCTTAAGTGCCTGCTTTTACTTCACTCCAGTGTCTTATATGTTTTGCAGTTAGTGGGCAGGGCTCAGGATAACTTTTATACTCCTCCCATTGTGGTAGCCCTACAGACCCCACTATATTATCTCTCTGCTGTCGGTCGCTTTTAGAGGAGCGCGCTTTGGAGTGTCGAGGGTGACCGTGAGCGAGCAGCATGACCGACTACTCTGCAGAGACAGAAAGAGAGAGAGGGAGAGCGAGAGAGGGAGGGAGAAGTAAAACAAACACTCAGCAACTGGTGACCGATTAAGCTGGAGCTGCTCCCAGACAAGTTGTTTTACTAATTGGTATTTTTTAAAATAAATATGGTTTATTTTTCTGTAAAAAAGTGTACATATAATTGTTCTCCTATCTATCTATCTATCTATCTATCTATCTATCTATCTATCTATCTATCTATCTATCTATCTATCTATCTATCTAT
>JBAMHX010000022.1:8535239-8546282 GCA_037177515.1 Pseudomugil tenellus
GGAACCGATGATGTAGTTGTTGGTGTAACTGATGGTGTAGTTGTTGGTGGAACTGATGATGTAGTTGTTGGTGGAACTGATGGTGTAGTTGTTGGTGGAACTGATGATGTAGTTGTTGGTGTAACTGATGGTGTAGTTGTTGGTGTAACTGATGGTGTAGTTGTTGGTGGAACCGATGATGTAGTTGTTGGTGTAACTGATGGTGTAGTTGTTGGTGGAACTGATGGTGTAACTGACATGTCAGCCGGTGGTTCACAAAAATAGCATTTTCCTTGACTTTTTTCACAGACAAATATGTACTTGGATGTATTTCCTGCCTGATCTGCATATAAAAACAGAAGCATACACATGTATATTTTATTAAAATGCTAACTTACATCTGTTATCATATTTTTAATTATGAAATGTACATACTTCCACAAGCCTCTTCATTGTAGGGTATAATTTTCTCAAGTCTCTCTTGACTCAGTCTAACAAACTTTATGTTGCTATCTTTAATAAAATACAACATATTAAAGATTAAGCATTGTAAGGAAGGATGTCTTAACTATCACATTTAATGTGGAAACTGAGAAGTATCATAGATTTATACGTTTACCGTTCCTGACGCAGGTGTGATTGTTTAGGAGGAAATCTGGAACAGAATGAGAAGACTTTTAGGAAAATGTACTTGTTGACCTATAGGGGGCAACGTCTTACTGCAATGCAACAATATGAATCTCCAGTAATACCTGTTACCATGTGTGATGGTTGCAAGCATGAATGATTTGGATTTAGACTTCCATTCCATCTTACATTCAGACTTAGATTCCACATCACTACAATGTCTTGGTTGGACAGGATTCCTCGACCCATCTTCAGGATGAATTTGCTCTTATTTGTGTGGCTTGTTTCAAAATCACAGCTGAAGTTGCCAATGTTACAACAGGCTAAACATACAAAGCACAAGAGTCATTAAACGGCTACAATAATAGTAGTATAATTATTTTCTGAACTCTGAAAACAGGGCAGATGTTAGGTGTTACCTGCATTGGACATGTTGAAACAGAAATTAAACCCATTTCTTCCTTCATGGAAAATATCTGAAACATAGCAATGAACAAATGTTTTTTTTAGTTTTCTTTGACATTTTACAACTTTTTTAAAAAAAATTACACAACAAACAAAAACTCACTCGTTGGAAAAATTGGTTCTGGATCAACTGATTCCTCATCAGCACTGATAAATAATATGTTTTTCCACCCACAGCTGTCTAAAAACAAACCAACAAAACAGAACCAAAAAGCACAAATAACAAAGATGATGAAAATATGCTAAATAAATAAAAATACAGATTAGTTTCAAATCAGCTTTGTGGACTTACTTGAGCTTTCAGAAAGATGGTTCTGCAGGATCATCCCATAAAAGAGAATCAACTTCACAACACAAGTCCAGTAAGGATTTGCAGCCAACTGTGACATTTTTCTCAGAAATCTGGTATGTTATGAATGTTCACACAACATAAAAATATATTTTGAGCACTCCTTAAGCGTGCAGCTGCTTCTGTTACCTAAGTGAGATGTAATACAGCATTATGTGTCTTTCATAGTAGATACACTTGTACTCATTGTGTCATGAACCACTGTCTGATTTAACTTGCAAATAAAACATGCAAACTTCCTTCAGTTTTCCTGAGTTTCTATTTTTGACTTGTTTTCTTTTTCTTTTTGTGTTATTTATCCAGCAAACTTAATTTCCTCGTGCGTCAGCTATTAAAATCAAAATGTTTAGTCCTACTTCCTTTTCCCTGTATTATACCTATTTATTATAATAAGTATCAAAAAGGACATTTGAACAGAGGTTTTTCTATTCTATTCTACATTTTTTACGCAGATGCTTTCATCCAAAGCAACTTACATGTCGGAGATGGGGTTCAGCGTCCTGCCCAAGGACACTTCAGAATGTATTCAGGGGAAACCTGGAATCGAACAACTAACTTTCAGGTGGACAGACAACTGCTCTTACCACCTTAGTTTTTAATAGTTTTTAACATGTTCATATTAGCAGAGCTGATTTACTTTCAAAACTATTAAAAAGATTCTTATACACAGATAGTGGGTTGAGTTGTATTTGTGAAAGTAGAATATCTGGGATAGAGCTTCACTGGACAGGACTTGTCTTTGTATGACAAGGAATATTGGTGACTAAAAAGTCTCTCTGGGATATGAACAAACAAGAAATAAAACAGAAACGCTACTCTTATTTAGTTACATTACGAAAACAAAACATCATATAAACATTATTTATTTGGAATATACAGAAACTATGTGGAAAAACTTCCTAAACATTTATTTTTCTCCTTTTATTTCCTGCTGAACTTAACAAAAGTTCGTTGAATTACCTTTATCACAGCGGATGTTTTTTGAGTTTGCTGGTACAGAATATTCAGCTGCACAATGACAAAGAGGAAAGACTGCAGCAATAAGATGTATTTGCTGGTACCTATCAATCTGAGAAGAGTTATGAGAACAGTTTTTAATATTTTGTAGTGAGACGTATTTTCCCAAGTGGAAAAGACAACTGGATAGCTTTCTAAACAAAGAGCTCTGATAAATTACAGAAAACAAATGTTAAATGCTGTGGTTCATGCCAACGCTAAACAAGTATGGCTAATTTGGAGCAACATCCCAATTGATAAATAAAATTAGTCAAAAAATAAAACACAGCGTATCAGAACTTCATACCATCTTTTTGGCACGGAAGTGGAGGGGAGATAAATGGGGCTTGTTCTGCTGCAGCTATGCAATCTGTATATGAAATTGTCCATACAGCCAGAGCGTTTTGGAAACCAATGTGAGGTAAGACAGGTAAAGCTTGGCTAAAACTGGATCATGCAACTGGCAATAAACCTAAAACCAGCAGCAAGAGATCCACTAAAAAGAAAAATCAAAAGGTTGTAACGACCCATGAAAGTCCAGACCACGCATTGATTTAAAAGCTGTGCAGGAACCGTAGAGACACGCATAAATGAATACTCCATAACCCTTAATAAACTGAGGTGAGGGTCAAATTTCTGTCTTGATGATGTCAGAGTCTAAAAACATACAAATGTAAGCTGCAGTTTTTAAAGGTGATACTACAAGCTACTGATGTACTTAGATTTCTTCCACTTAATATTTTTGTGTTTTTGCTCACCTTTATTAAAAGAAACATTGGGAACGGTTACATGATGCTTTCAATATTAATTCAGAATGAACTAATTCCAAAATAAATTCATGAAGCTTTGAGTGTATATGGAAATTTTAATTCCGAATAAAAGGTTTACATAGCATCAAGTTTATTCTCATCTTTTAATTTCAACATGATGCGGAAGTGACGTCATCACGCGGCAAATCTTTTCCTGTTTGTAGCCTTAGCAGCTAAATGGAAAACAATCATAATAAACTGTTTTAGCTTCAATTTTGATTCAATTTTTAAAGTACTAGCTTGTCACAAGTATATGACTTCACTATATTGGGCAGCTGAGGAAGAGAAGAAAAATAAACGGACCGAATATATTGAAGACAAGAGGAGAATAAAAAAAAAAATAAAAAAAAATTTTGTGTTTACATGATTACTTTTACTCTGTTTAAAGTGGAATTAACTTTTATTTGGAATTAAAGAGGAATTAAAAGTCCCATGTAAACGGGGCCATTATTGAGTCATGTATTGTTGTGGTTATATTATATGCATGAATTGTATTTTCAGACCTGACAAGGCAACAGAAGGATCTTTCACACATTTTTCTGCCTTGTACAAAATGACATTAAATGACAACATTTGTGTATAAGATCTTCATCAGATAAACTGAAACATCACCATTAAATATGTTTTACAAGTCAGAAAAGCATGACTTCTGAGGGAGTTCATTCTGCTGTTCATCTATTACCAGCTATTTTACCGAAAAAGATGTGCCGGGAACCTCCCATGCATTTAAGACTGGGTAAGAAACTGTTACGTTTATTTTATTGAGCATTGACATAATGCACTATGTAGTACTATCTAGTATTATATAGATAAGCCAGATCAGGGACTGGAGTTGAAAATTAGCACTTAAACTCTGTATGCAGCACATCAGCTTTAAGCTTTGTTTTGTAGCTATGTTTGTCTGCGTTATCCCTGTCAAATAAATAAGTAAATAAAAATATAGATGCATCTAGATGCCAATGAAGTAATAAGATCTAAAACGGCCTCATCTCTTTCAGAATGCTAGGATTTGCTTTTTCTTCTATGATCAAATGATTAAGAGCAGAAAAACTCCTCAATAGTTGTTTTTAAACTCTAGTCCAGTTTTCTCCCAAAATACTGAAATGAAATTCCACACAATGTAGTCCAAATATGTTTTATATATAACTCTGCATCATACCTTAGTTCATTTACTGGCTTGTAAAAGAAAATAACGTATTTGGCTTCCTCAAAGTGTTATTTGATAAAGGACTTGCTCACACTTTGTTGTGAAATGCAAATAAAGTAAACAGATAAGAGTCATAGTAACAGGCAATGCTTGCATTTATATTTTGGCTGAAATGATAAACAGACATCTGTTTGTGTTGTTTTGAAGCAGGATAATACAATGGAACTCGAACCTGAGATAAATCAGTATCGCTAGCATATAACTCAAATTAAAAACCTTTGACATTTTTTTACTGACAGTGTTACACAATTAACTGTGTAACTGAAAAAGTTGCAAAGTATAAATGTATGTCCTCTGGTTTCTATCAGATGTTATTATAATCCACACACTTTGGAGACAGTAGCTTTATTGATGACTTGAATGCAGACTGCTACATATTACATAAACTAATGAATGCCTCCATATAGTTTCATCCGAAATGTAGCAATGGGAGCTTATCTATAGGTACGTATGGAGATGTGTAGATGTGTGTAGGTTTATGAAAATATGTAATTATGAGGGTGTAAATATGGATGTGGGAATGTATGTAAGTGTATATTTCTGGGTATATGTATGTTGTAGATATGTGCACATAGATGTGTGCGCAGGTAAATGCACTTTGACATGTTTTTCCGTAATGATTATAACCTGTCTGAAATGAATAAATAATAAATAAATAAATTTGAGAAAACAGACTTGTAATCAGGTTTAATAAGTAATACAACAAAATACAAACTCATTAACATGCACACACCCCCATTTATAAGAAATTCTGCATTAAATGTTGATGTTATGTATTGTTTTGCAGTTATTAGAGCTAAGATATCTTCCTCATATATTATTTAGTTTATAGCATTTTTTCGTTGTAGTTTATGGTCTTATTGTCTCTTCTTAACACAAGATTCTTTTTTGGCCTCCACCTTTCACTAACTGCTGCAGCAAGAGACAAATTGGTTGTTACTGGCCAGCCCCTTGTTTATGCTTCCACATAACAGGTGTCATCAATTTAAGGTGATAGATTACTGATGCACACATTTTAAATGAGTTTCTTTAAAACTGCTTAATTAAATTTGCCTAATTCAATAAATAAAGAATAAATTACTAGAAATACAGCTACAGAACACATGAAACAAAGATTTTCATTGATTCAGTTCACCCTGCATCTCTCTGTTCCTTTAACCCTCAACTTTTTCTTTATGTGTCCTCAAACCAAATACTATATGCAGACAACTGGCAACTTTAGCACAGATTTATGATTTTCCTCTGTCTTTGTATAAAAAATGCTGTTTCTCTTTGTCATTTTAAAATGTTAACATTTGTCAGGATTCAGTTCTTTTATTATCATTTAATGGAAATGATTCTAACTTACATATGAATGTCATTCCCCGAAATGCTCCCTTCTGATTTCAGCATCCATTTCCATCCATTAAAGTCAGGAGAGTTGTTGCCCATGGCTACTATATGAGATCTTTGATGGGAGTTAAAACATATATATGCTATCGCTGACCAGTCTTGACAGAAGTGTGAAATGTGATTTTTTTTTTTACCTTAGGCCGCTGTGTAAACAAGCAGAGAGGGCTGACAGAGGGAGGGGAGTATTACTGTATGTGGACTTTATATGAACCTGAAGTGTGGAAAATGTCCTAATGCTGCCTCCTGGTGAAAGCTTGACTGTCAATACTAAGCTGTATCTGTCAGGACAAATTTAACACACTATTGAACATTATAAGCCTATTTTTGTTTCAGCTAAAAATTACCTGGCAAACATTTCAATAAAAAAAACAAGCGAACAATAAAATTGGCTAAAAATCTTTGTAGATAAACTGAACTGCAGCTAACCACAAGCCGACGAGAACCTAAGCTCATCTATGGTTGTTAACAGGTTGATAATGTCATTACAGCTTGCCTGCAAGGCTGCCAAGCCAATTACTGCCTCACCAGCAGCACTAAACACATTTAAGACCAAATCACAGTCTGAATAGATCTGACTGGATTCATTGATGGAGTTTTAATTGACAGTTTGGAGTTAACTCCAACTATTGAACCAAGTGGTGATGTCACTGTTATCACCATTAATGGTTTCTTAACCACTAGCTTGCTGTTAATGCTGTATAACAATCCTCTGCCAATTAAATAGTGATTTACCTTATTTATCATCACAGAGCATGTTAAAATAAAGATGCTTAGGTGACTTGTGTATTGACATGGTTCATTAATGAATAATTCAGAGCCTGTTGTGCGATCGAAGATGATTAAATTAGTTTTTTATTTCACTGTATTGTTGTTTACTGGAGAAGTTTGTTTTTTTTTGTAGTATGTTACACAATGCTGCAAGGTGCTGAGTGCTCAGTGCCGTATGGCAGATGGATATTTGATGGCCACCAATGCAGTCTTTGTCTTCATGCCGCATCTCTGTTATATCCATCGCCTGCATTGAAGCACTGTGGTGGATTTGTTTGGTTGCCATGCATTTTGGAAAACATCCCTGCTGAACCCTGGAGCCTATTTGGCAGTGCCACACAGCAGCTGCAGAGATTTCAGCCATGACGATTTGCAAGCAGCCAGCAGCTTTTGGTGCTCATTGCAGGTCTATATGCACCGAGACCTTACATGCATCCATTGCCTTGTGCCTTAAACCTGTCATCACAGAGGTCAGCAGATCACTTACATTTATTACAAAGAGTCAGCTTCATGTTACAAAACCTTCTACTCCTCACACATCTGGATAAGCTTCCAAATATTTATGTGCACTGGGTATAAAAAGAACTGGCATCAATTTTTTTTTAAAAGATTAAGGTATAAACGGATGAGTGTTATGACCCTACTTGTCACTACAATTAGACAAGCGACAGTGATGCAGAGCAGCTATACATTTGCTTGATGACATCATTCTTGCTACAGCACAATCCATAACTATCTGACAGAGATGTTACTCCCACTAATGTTCCACTGCTGGCTTGGTGGTGTAAAACTATCCAGTAATCAAAGTGTTTGGGAGTCTTAACAGTCTCAGACGTTGGGTGTGATGAGAAGGAGGAGCCGGCTAAGCCTTGTGCTGGAATGTGGGATCTTAGAGTTTTGTGCGTGTTCATGGCACCTGTTTATGTTGTTTTTGCATACTTGAGTCTGAATAAGCACATAATCATAGGCATCTCTCATATCTCGCAGATATTTCCTGACCTTCAGGGTCCCATAGGCGTCAGGGTCAGAGAGGTCTTGCAAAAGGGGTCAACAATTCTCTCTCTTCCCTGGTGAATACCACAAACATAATCTGAGGCATGTGCAGCAATTACACATTAAAGGTAATCCTTTTTGTGGTACATTTTAATATGCAGTGTGGTATCCGTGACTTGTCTGCCTTCTGTGTAAGATTTTCTAGATGTGGTGGACCACTGAAACCAATGATTGCTCTGCAGCTTCCATGTAAATCCTGATTGGGATTTGATTACAGGATTTCCCAGTACCGGTTATAAATCAGTCCACAATGCAGGTGACACTCTGTGGTTACCCTGCACAGTAACAGTAACTGCAGCAGACACATTTCTTCTCCAAGTTATTTGAATCTGATGACAGAATATAAATGAAACATAACTAATGAACTGCAGGACATTCTGAATAACAAAAGAAAAACAAAGCAAGAGGTCAAATTTCTCCCATTAATTTTTAATCACTTCTCTTTTACAAGGTCACAGGTGTCAACCTATACTGGCCATTGTTATGGATTGCCAAACATCCAAACAAACAAAAAATAAAAAAAATTAAAAAAAAAAAAAACAGATAGATGAGCAATCTAAATCTCAGATACGTAACATTTTTGTTGCTAACAGAACTGCTTGAATCCATATCCTATATTACAGAATCCTTACGTAAGGTCATGTGGAGAGTCTGTGGAGAGACTTTGAAGATCTTTCTGGTTTTGGTCACAACACCTGTTGCAAACCTAAATATCTGAAGACAAAAGAGAACACAGTCATGGTTGAAGGATTCAGTAGTTTCTTTCTCTTTTTGTAAATTGCATCAGATTAAATTAGTGTGTTGGCTACATCTGTCCAGTTCTACACTCATTCATGCCCACTCTTCCTCTTTATCACCCACCCACCAGATATTTAAGCATACTATGACATCACCAGTCTGCAGGCTCATCCCTGAGGCCTCTTGCCATTACATCAGTGTCTATTACCAGGTGGGGGAGTGTCTCTTTCCTTGCTATGACCCATTAACTTACCCCTTCTTGTGGGTCAGCGACCCCTGTACAGTAACCTTATCCCGGACCTTGATAAAGATGCATGCCGGTCAGAGGGGGGTAAGGCGGAGCAGAGAGAAGACACTAGAGCAAAGTGAAGAGTGAATAGAAGTGTAGACCAAAGCAGAGAGAGGAGTGGAAGGTCAGCTAATCTGCTTTCAGGTGCAGGGGCGTGGAACCACACCGAGGTGTGAAGAGCCTGAAGAGAGCCAGAACAAAAGTAACAAACCCTGGACTCATGCCACAGGAGTGAGAAAATGTGGAGCATAAAAGGAAGGGAATGTGGAAAATCAGGTGATTACCTGCAATGACGGGTGGTCTGCTGCAATTAGAAGGGAGGTGAGAAAGATGAACAACTTTACTGAAGTTAGGGACTATTTTTTAAGGGCTTATTAGTTTAAATGTTGGCACCGTGAAAATGAAGCTATTTTATGTGTCACTGCTGGTTGTAGATTATGCACAACGAAGTCTAAGTTAGTTAAGCCTCATTAGGCCATGCATTTCCTGTAAAACTTCCCTTACATGGTAATGTGGCCAATCACTCTTCACCACATCATTCTGTCTCTAACATAACCCCTTAGGTAAGTCAGCAGAGCAATGATCTCACTTTGGGATCAACTTTCATTATGAATTAACAGTTTCATCACCCAGAGATAGAATTACAGACGTGTTACCGATGGGGTGCTTCAAAGAAATTGGACCAAAAAGATAAATTCTCTCTGGTAGTGTTTCCTTTGAACATCTTCATTATAAGGACATTGTGGTTTGTCGGCATCTTTTAAAATACTTTTCCGCTATTATCGCAATTATTCAGTGGGAAGTGCCATCGCTGCCCGGCAGGAGACACAATGACATCATTCTCTTTGTGTCGTGGTGTTATTTGTCATTGGTGGCTGCCTGCTCAAGTTGAAAACCTACCAGCAGTTTGATTTGTGTGCCTGTTTACAGGATTCCCTGTCTGGCACATTCAGTGCACAACGAACAGGGTAGGCTGTTGCTAAGCAGAATATTGAGGAACTTTTGAATAAATTCTTCAATAATTTAGACGAATGTTTATTTACTCTCTTGCTGGCAGTTACAGATGCTAAAGATTACAGCATCTGTTACAGATAAGAAAGATGCTGCACAGTGGATATGTCACTTTATTACAACCAGCATGCAATTTATGTGGCATAATAATGAAACACACTGGCACAGTATTACTGAAGTGATAAGCCCTCAAAAATGTTTTTCTTTTCTGCTTAAATTTGATCTATAACCCCTTAATAATGTTTTACAAAAATCTTGTAAAAGTAATCGAATAAATATTAATAGTATATGACTAAGTCAGTGTTTACCAAAAAGGGACAACATTAAAATATATGTGAAGAAAATGTAAGTACTATTGTAATAGAAATAATAAGAATTAATTTATTAAATAGTTTTTAAAAGTTGAATGCTGCTCTTTAACTTAAAAAATGCATCTCTCACTGATGAAGAAACATCAATCAGTGTTGTGATCTTCACAGCAATGACTATGTTCATATCACTATATTCAACAACAACTATGTGCAACATTGTGTAAGAAAGAAAAAAATCAGTCCTTTCTAGAAAGAATATTGTGTCCTTTAGGAACCTGCTAAATTTAATGGACCAAAGCCAAAGTGGGTTGGAAAAAATAGCAGCACAAAATAAACACTTGAGATAGAAAATGTAAATGCAACATTCTTGTATAAGAACTCTCTGTCTGTCTGATGGCCTCCCTGTTTAGATGTATCTGGGTCAGAGCAACTTGAATTCACTGGTGGATTAATTATTTAACAATAAATTATGAGTTTACTCTCAGGGAAATGCCTGTGTCTGCATCTCTGCTGCAGAAACTAAACCTTGGGATAATTGAAGTAGCATATTTCACCTCTACTGCCGTAAAGAGTCTTCTGTGGCTGCTGCCCTGTTCCAGGGGACCCACACAGGCATCCCAGCTGGACTTTAAAGAACCCCCTTTGTTAAAGATGATATGCTCATTCCTGGGCTGTCCTTCAGCTGCAGGTGTCAGCAGTTCCCTGCTGAGTGCTGGAGAGCCTCACAGTCAGTACATTAGCTTGTCAAAAGGAGCAGATCAGGCAACCTGTGGAGTTGGAGGGAAAACTCCTACAACTCTCCTAAATTACTGCAACCTCTCCTCGCTTCACTGATCTATTTTACCCAGATTTTATCACTTTCAGTGTCAGTACCGGTTTTACATGGCAGTATCAACTCACACAAGTTGTGCAACATCATTTCCTCTGGATAAATTCATGAAGAAATGTTTTTGTTTCTTTTTTATATCTCTGGATTCTTTCTTTCTTTCTTTCTTTCTTTCTTTCTTTCTTTCTTTCTTTCTTTCTTTCTTTCTTTCTTTCTTTCTTTC
>JBAMHX010000022.1:8559426-8570279 GCA_037177515.1 Pseudomugil tenellus
TGTAGATTTATGTAACATGTTTTCATTTTCATATATAAATGCAATCAGGGAACTCATAATAAGACAGTTAATCAAGAGGCCTTTATTGAGCGCTTCTTATCTCCCTCACTTGTCAGCTCAAGTGTGGATCAACCCGAGTTTTATCTCTCATTGAGTTATTTGTTTGAATATGCACTGCACATTTAGGCCCAAATGAAAGCCATAGAGTTCTCATTTTCTTCCATCCAACCTCTCCATTGTGGTTTTATTGATTTGAGAGCACTCATTAATGACCTGACAGGTCATCCATAATGATAATGAGGGCTTTGCAGGAATGAGCCGATAATGAATGTGTCTGAGATCATCTCATCAGATTTGTGCAAGGTTACTATAATTAGTGAATGAAACTGTGATGCCATTCATTTATATTGTACTCAGAAATATATAACTGTAGCTATATATTTAGCCATGACATTTCTCAATCGGTCTTCTCACTTTCAAGGTTGCTCATCTTATAGTGCCCCCGCATGGACGATGAGGAGGATGATGTGTTTGAGCCAGATCCCTCATGCTGGCGCACGACATTTAGGGAGATAAAGTGTGAAGATCGGGGCACACAGACACCTGGTCCTGCCCTGGTATCAAACAACGGCATGCTGCCCTGTGGAGTCGCAGAGGAGCCCAGACCACTTTTCTACGGTGAGGCTGATGACATACTGTATTTCAACAGTAAAAAAGAGGAACATTACCTTGTGTGTGATAACCAGTGTTATAAAACTCAAGCATAACGTGACACTCTGAGAAATATAAAACAGCCCTGTTGTACTGATCTCACCTCTGGCGCCCAATAGTCGTCATCACACTTGCTTTTATGGTCTGCATGCAGTGTACCCAGCTGCTTTGCTCTACAAAAGGCGCCAGACTGACTTTGTGACTAAAAAGATTTGACATGAGAGCTCACCTGTGCACCAGTTCTTCAGAGAGTTGATTATCAGCAACTGATTATCACAGTTACATTAGTGCCATATAAAAGTACTCATTCCAGAGTCGCTTCATGACAACCCTAACCTCAAAAGCAGGTCCTTTAAGCTTGTTTGTGTGTGAGTGACTTA
The DNA here is from genome assembly GCA_037177515.1 of Pseudomugil tenellus. NCBI lineage: Eukaryota > Metazoa > Chordata > Actinopteri > Atheriniformes > Pseudomugilidae > Pseudomugil > Pseudomugil tenellus. Next base: position 8,560,518 of record JBAMHX010000022.1, read on the forward strand.
TAAAATGTGTGTACGAGTTATAAAACAACAGCTGGGAAAGTTGTAGCCAGAGCCAAGCAGCCTGCTAGGCCAAAGCTCCTCTTACCGTTACTTAGATGATCCTTGTACGTGTAGTAACAAGAAGCCCATCAGGTGTTTAGATTATTTGACTTAACATGTGCTATTTACAAGTTAATAAGTATCTGCCCTGACACTTAACAGGTAACGCAGGTTTTCGATTGCACTTCCCAGCACACTTTGAGCTTGTTGGGGATCTTGAAGTGAGGCAGCAAGACAGTGAAGACCAGCAAAACGGGATGGAGGTGCTGGCCTGGCACCAGCCTGTGGCACGCAGCGTGGAGGCTTGCATTGGACAGAAACTCCAGCTGATAGGAGACCAGTTTCACCGAGACCACCTTCAACTGGTGAGGAGGAATGATGCAGCCTGCTGGCCGCAAAAACTCAGGGAGCATTCTCTTTATTTCATGGCCATAAATGAGTACTACGTCCAAAAACTTTGTTTAGCTTAGTTGATGCCACACTCTTGTAAAAGTCACTTTTTTCCACAACACATTGTCAAGCATGTTAGGAAAAGACATCATGAGCCCACAACTGATGAGTTGCATCTGAGCGTTCATCTGTGATCAACCTTTTTTTTTCACTTCCCATCTTTCCCACTTTGCCAAACAGCAGATAACACTTAGCCCTGCTGCTATTAATGGCTAATTCTGTCGGTATGTGTCTCAATATATGTAGGGTGCTTAAGAGAGTCAGGTTGCCTTTCCAGCCTATTAGAGAAAAGTCCACACATTAGCAGCACCATCTACACACTTTTCTGTATTTGGATCTCATGTTGATCTGACAGAGATTAATGGGGGGTCAAAAGTTTGCTCTCTTTCGCTGCGTTTGCTCTGTGTTTGTTTTGGAGAGGCTGTGCGCATGCAGAGCTTCAGCCCAGCATCTCACCCCCACCACCTCTTTTCCCTTAAGCCAAAGATACTGCAGATCCAAGACAGCCCTTCTCTCAAACCGCCCAACCCCAGACCTTTCCCTTGCTTCTTCTTCCTGTTTATTCCTCTTTCTTTTCTCCTGTTTCCTCCCCATGCAGTGGCATGGAGGATGCTTCTTCTCTAACAACACATGTTGTGGTCAGGCTGGCAATGTCCATGGGGTTGGTGTTCTACTTATACGTGGGCGTTCTGTAAAACCCGTGACGTACCATTGCTTCTTTTGCTTTCCATTAACAGCAGAATGCACCACTATTTGTTTTTCTGCACAAAACAGTCTTAACAGATATTTAGTCATTCATACACATTGAAACAAAAAAAAGCAGAAGTTGCAGAAGTAGGTAAACATGTTGTAACCCGAAACTCAGCATGTGAGCCTAGAGGACAACAGCTGTGTTTTCAGGGAGTCTCCAGTTAGCCCCCTTTACTTGACAGGGAACGGCCAAAGGAGACACCTAAATAAAAGGTCCACACAGCAACAGGCCGTATGAACAGAGTAAAATCCATAACAATGTAAATGAAGGTTTAAGGTACGGAGATTAAACCTTATAAAACCCCTCTTGATATAAAACAGTCTCTCCTAGCCCTTCATGCTCTTTAACTCAATTTTTAACCTCATACTACAAGGTGCGAGACAGTTTCTTATTTTCCCATGCGTTTATCAAGCAGATGTTATTTATACCTCGCAGCAAAGCATGAGTCATGTATTGTGACACTGGTAGACACACACAGACAACCAGACAGTCAGACAGGAGGGTTTCTGTGATGTGTGTCTACAGTCGGGATGCACTGACGCACAAGGGAGGCTGGCCCAGGTCAGGGATGAGGAAGTGGCTTATGCTCCCTTTTGCTGCTTGAGTAAACAACAGAGAGGACAGTCAATGTGAAAATGGCCCTGTGAAGTCACATCCTGCTGAAACATGCAGCGACTATGATAGATAATCATTTTTATGTCTACATCGTGAAGAGTGAGGCAGTTTTTAAGTCTAATGTGACAAAGTGGCTTTACAGTGTTTACCGTACTGTTATATTAGAGGGGGGGGGGGGGGGGGGCTGCCACCTGCAACTCCAATGCCAAAAACATAGGGAAAACTCTGCACTGCTGTTTCTTTTACTCTATGTGTGTGTGATGCATGTGCTGAGTGAGTGTCTTACTGTTGCAGGGGGATGTTTTTGTAACTCAAGCACTCAATGATATGCGGTTTTGGAAGCACGATTCTTTCTGCAGCCTTTGTAATTACTATTTCAGGCTCCAATTGTGGAGTATGAGTGCACTCATACTTGTTTTTCTGCTTTTTATTTGTCTTACTTCTCCCTATCATAAGATCTGAATCAGTCCAAAAAACTTTCACTCAGTAACTATAACATAATAGATTACTCTTTGTTCATTCTCATTCCTGCCACTCCTGACAGCAGTCGATTTATAAACACAACCATTCAGTGCAGACGCTTGTCCCTGAGCAATCCAAGCGCCTTTGACTGCCATCACATTGATGGATTTTGGAGCAATGTGGCTGCAAGTGTTCTCCATGGGAGCCCGTGGCCCCTGGCAAAAGAAGGGATTAGGTAGCGAAGGAGTGCTGGTGGATGCTGACAGATAAATTGCTCCTCAGTCGGAGAGGCCTGGAGGGGACTCTGAGGTCCCCAGAGGATGGCTGACATTAGCCGACCCGCCATTTGAGACCTAGCAGTAATGACAATCACAATGGCAGGAAGACTGCTCAAGCCTGTGCAGGGCAAGGAGCAGAGTTAGGTTTCATCCCCATGTTTTTTTAAGAGAGACGAGTCCTGGTGCTTTCGATAGGAGGTGTTGAAAGCAGGGTTGAATGTCTCCTGTGGCTGTGTGTGTGGCTGTGTGTGCGGCTGAGTGAGCGCCCTTGCACGCACACTGTGTTTGTGGTTTTATCTCTTCACTGTTTCAGCGACGGTACGGCACTCTCTCCTTTCAGCACTTGTTGAAAAGGGAGGAGAGGAGCTTTGCTAGAAGTGAAAACAAATCATTTTTACTTTCATTAATTAATCTGTGATTGTATAGATGGAGATTTCAATATCTGCTGCTGTCTATTCTGTTCCTATGACTGTTCCTTGTTTGTATTTTTTCTGGACTCTTCTCTCTTTGCTGAAATGACTAATCCAGAGGTTCTTGCAATAGAGGTTGCCCTGTTTAATCAAGTGATAAGGCAGAGCTTCTGAGCAGCTGGTCTGACAGACAGCCTGCAAAGGACACTGATAAACCACATCAGGCTAGTGTCAGAGTGACGACGCAGGGAATCTGGCTTAATGCTGCTGCTGCTTTATTTCAAGCTAAATTTAGACACAAAGTCTCATTTTGACAGTTGGTGGTGTGACTCATGCATAAGTTGCAACTGGGCCACGCACACCTCATCACTCTTGCTCTTTTTCACTAGAATGGAGTACAAAAGGTCAAGAACAATCAGTTTTTGACTATAAAGTTTAATGTATTCCCATATAGCTTATAGTAAACACAAACTTTGCAGAATAATAAATCCCTCAGCTCACTCATTAACCCCAGCAGCCTTTACTGTCTAATTTTTAATCTAAGCATCATTAAATATTAGACATTGACATAAAATATGAATATAGTTTCCTCCTGCTGACTATGCTCTCATATATTTAGTTTTAAATCTGGAAAAACTACGGGCACAGCTGTGTTTCCTATGTCGAGCTTTGCAAGGTGCTGTGAGCTAGTGGTGATCCCATCCACTTTTTTCTCCACATAAATTGCCTGTTTTTAAATAAAGTCAATATCTTTCTATTTATATGTCCGTATAAAAATATCCCTGGGCAAGATTCAGATTAGGCATACAACAGAGAACTTCCCGAGAGAATTTGCCGTATTTTTCCCCCTTTTGAACATAAGTAAGAGTAAGAGAGTGGAAAGTACGATAAAGTCATGCTGGTTAAAACCTAGCAAAGCTTATGCAACACCATGCAATGCTCACCACAAATTGATAAGAGTATAGAAACCCACTGGCTTATCACAGTGGCAGTTAACTAGGTCAAGGTTTGGACACTATGTTAAGTCATGTAAATATGGCAAATCTAATCTCTTCCTGTAGATATTTTGGCTCTTATAAGCAACAGTACATTGTTGTTAAGAGAAGGCAATGCACTTTCAGCCCCCACAGAAAAAAATAGCTTTCTGTACCTGCCTTATGGAGTGAAAATAGCCACAAAATTATCTGGCGTGGTTGAGCCTGCCTTTCGTCTGCACACGAGCTGCTGGACTACTGTAGCTCTCTTATGCAGATACGTGTTTTCCTGAGACTCCCTGCCTCTCATCAAGAGCCCCCTAATCCCATTTGGAGCAATTATCTTATCTCAGGTTCTCAATAGCAGAGATAGCATTATCTTCCAAATCGTGCACAATCCAATTGGCTCACAAACCTGAGCGACTCTCCTCAGCTGCTGGCTGCTGCTCTCTGCCAGAAAGATTAGAAAAAGTGTGTCTGCATGATGAATGTGTTTATGGCTTGGAATTTCTTTTGGAAAGCCTGGGCTGCATAGAGATCCCGCACAGAAATGGTGGCTCATTTAATAAGTGTTGTTGGGGACAAAGGCAGACTGTTGTGAAAATATCAACGTCGTTCTGGCGTCTGGCTCCATGTTCGCTGTTGACCTCGTGTCAATCAGCAAACATTATATCCAACTTAAACCAAACCTAACAGTTAAAAACAATTTCCCAGTCTTTTATTTACTATGTGTTTCATTTTTGTTTGTTGTTTCAGTATCATCGAAACCAAAGGAACCAGGGGCCGCTGTGGTGGCGCCTGGCCACAACTCTTCTCAGCCTTCTGTTTGATAGGGGGGTCATTGCTGGAGGAGGTGGCGCAGGGCGGAGGTGAGGGGATCATCCCCTTAGCGTCGCCTTGTCTTCATCTCTGTGAGGAACTGGACTCCTAATGGCACTGTCAATTTTAACACGGGTCTGTTTGGGTGGGGAAAGAAAGGAGACAAAAATAGTCACCGCGGGACGGAGACAACCAACTTTTATACAAGTTTTTGTGTTTTTCTTTCCAAGAAGATGCCATGATACACCAAGATTTCTCTAAAGGACACTGTTCATATTTTGGCTAACGTTTGGTGCAGTAATTTTGTACAGTACATTGTTCAGAGTAAATTCTTTTGCACTTCAACATGCATCCATCTTGACTGACCTCCACAGACCCTAAGAATGCCTTATTCAGTGTCTTCTGCCAGAAGGAGTATTGACAATTCGTGACAGGCAAGATGAGATGGTTAGGAAATGAAAAGAAAATATGGTGTGACTTTTTATTTCTGAAGCCTTCCAGGGGGCCACTCAAGTTATTTTACTAACTTCCAAAGAGGCAACTTCTCAAAACAAAGCATTTTGCACCTCACCTCAATGGAACATGACTTTTTACTTAAGTTGTTGTATTTTAAATATGTTTATTTTGCTTCCTTTTATTTTTTGCCCCTTTTTTTTTGCTTCGACATTGAATTTTATCCCATTGTGTCTTTTAGCGTGTTGAAAACTTGCAAAGTGTCTGCACATGAAAAAAGTTAACCCACTGTAAAAACATTTAGTCTAGAAATCTCCCAACATGCGCAGATGTTTGAGGTAGGCCTGCCTTTAGTCGTGTGCTAACATATGGATTGTTTTAATTGTTGGGATGAAGTTGGCAGAACTGAACATCCCCGTCTGGATAAACTAGGCAGGTGGCTGCCAGAAAACCGAACAAACATCTAAGAAAGAAAAAAAAAGTGGGAAAAACATATCAAACCACGTGCAGCTAATTAGATGCAAAGTGAACTAACAAGGCTATTGAGCAGTAAGAAACAATCCAATAATAATAATTAATTAACAGTAGGCTTTTTAATCAGTATAAATTGCTTGAGTCTCACACAACTAACTGAAGAAATAATTTGGGTTAACATGTTTTGGCATGAACCAACTTCAACTTGTCTCGCTGCAATGCTGTGTTGCCATTTTATTCTTGTAGCTACTCCAGCTGAATGTGTGCTGCCCTAAATGTTCAGCGGGATTAGTTATCACTGCAAATGACCTCCAGCAATGCAGACAGCTAAACGATATGTAAGCACACTGAATCATGGGGTGCTGACTTTTACATGCATATAGAAACTATTGTAGGCCTTTGCATAATGCACTAAATGAAAGCAAAGGAATCAAGCACACTCTTATGTTGATTAAATATTTTCCCCAAGTTAATAAAACTTACATTTATGATAATCTTTTCTTTTTTTTTCATTTACCTGATAGTCTGTTTTTATTTTGGCCATGTTCCCAATATGTAATAAGTAGTTCCACCTTGTTTTAGATGTGTATTTCATGTGATTGTTTTCAGACCTCCATGCCCTTGAAGTGGAGCTATGGATCCACTGTTTTTGCACTAGACGTCCACCCTTCCAGAGTTCAGATTACTACCAAGCTCAGTTCTGTCTTGATGAAGGTTTTAAGTTATGACTTGTTTCCCTGCCGCCACATTTCATATGTATTCATTCACACGTCCAAGACAAATAATCAGTGTTGAGGCCTGGGGTTTGGATATTAGCTCTGGAAATTTTACTTGCCAGTGTTTCAGGCTTAAGTTGTGATAAAGCGGCCTGCCTCAACGGAGAGGTTTCCCTCTTTGCTTTTCACCAGCAGATCAGTTCCAAACACCAAACAATATGGCGAAACCAATCTGTGAAACAGAATCTCCTTCTCTCAGGATACCTTTGTGAGGTTTTACATCATTTGATATTCTGCTGGGCGATCTTATATTGTCTTTGGTGCTGAGATTTAGATTTGGGATATTTTAGCATGCATAGCCACCACTGACTCAGCAGACTAATAGTCTCTGAAACGAAGCAAAAAGGAAAAAAAAAGAGAGTGTAATTATTGTTGAGACACGAAGTTTCTGTTGAAGACACTGAGATGCTGTTTGTTATGTTTGTCTTTGCTGAACCGAGGCTATGTTTTGGACCCGAGGAGCAGTACAAATCAGGGGTCTGTAATTACTCGCTCCTTACAATGTGTCAAGTTTATCACTGCATAATTAAGGTTTTTCTCTCGTTTTCTTTTAAGATGTCTCAGGGACAGATTTTGTGGGCTACTGGTAACCTTGAGATCTGTTACATGGTTAGAAGAAGACCAATGTTGTCTTTTTTTCATTTCTTTTGAAATTCTTTTCATTCAGTTATACATGCATTATGGTACAGTTTGACAGACGGAGCGTGAGGCTGGCTTGATGGCTGTGGTGGTGACGAGGGGCTACTGAGTATGTAGTCAGAGGCGTGTGAGGTGCACTGAATGTGTTTGTGGTAATAGTTTCCTGCGGATCTTGAACGCTGAGCCAGTTCCAGTAGCACCTCGTCTCACAACTGGCTCTTGACTCCCTCGTTGTTATGCTCCTTCAGTTATTTTCTTTCTTTTCTTTTCTTGGTTCTTTGTAATTTATTTTCCCCTTTTTATTTATTTTTTGGTATATTTCTACTGTATACACTTGTGTGTGCAATCACTTTGTATTTTCCTTGGTCTGACTTGGTCTTGGACTTGTTCATGGCTTCTTTTTTTGGCAAATTGGCCATCATTGTGGCTGTCTTTTCAATTTAAAAAAATCCAAATCACTTATTTCTTATCCGCTGTAAAAGAACAGCAGTTTGAATTTATGCAACAATTCACTGTAGCGGTGGCTGTCCTGACTGCTTACTGCACGTTTTACTCAAATCTTCTGCTTCTGCCACAGCATAACTTATGACTATATTGCTGCCAACACGAGTTCACAATGACCAGAGCTGCTGTTGTCTTTCTCCCAAGCCCACATAAGTGAATGTTTGATTTTTGGATGGAGTAATTCACTTAAAAGGCTGTGATTTATTTTTTTTTTAGGATGGGCTTTATTAGCTCAGACCTTTTATTGTTATTCCCAACCTTTCAGATTCGCCGCCTTCACAATATGTGGTTTAAAAGAACGCAGTAGTTTTATTGAGGTTTTTGTCTTTCAATAGCATATGAATTATCCCTTATAATTAATCTCTCTAATGACACACATGACATTAAGAAAAATGGAAAAACAGACCCAAAAAGGCTGCCTTCATATTTGCCACAAATCAGAGGATGTTAATCTGTTTTCAGTTGTTTAATCTTAAATCATTGAGTTATAATCAATATGCACTGGAAAGTACTTTGTTTCTGTAAATCCCATAGGTCTCGTATCTGTTGTGTGTTAATGTATATTATATACTCTGGATTGTTCTCTTGGGCTAATCTTGCCACGTGTCTGTGCATTCACCAAGTAGGTTCAGATAAGACAGCCTGTTGATTTCTTGGAAAGGGAAAAAAGCCACCGTGGTGCCCTTCATGATTTCTTTGTGAGAGATTTCCAAACTGCACGCATCATATTGTACATGAGTGCAGAAAATTCCAAGAGTGGGATATGTATTTTATGGAAACCATGAGTGTCTTGAATTTTGTTGTCCACTTTATATACAATTGAAGTTGCTTTTTTTTAAGAAGAAGACGAAGGTTTTAAATTTAATTTTTTTTTCTATGATACAATTTTCATTTCTTTGTGGTCTTTCTTAACTTTTTAAATTGTATTTTCTTAAAAATGGGGGGGTCTGCTTTTGCAAGGACAGCTCATACTTGTAAAATAACTTTGAAGACAAGTAGGATCCTTTTTGAAAGTCCATGAGAATTAGTTTTTTTCTTGTTTTTTTCAGATGAACTTGCAACATTCCTTGAACATCTTCCACAGAATCAGGCAAACCTTAAATAATTCATGATTTGGTTATTTTAGCTTCTGAGCTTGTAGCTATGAGATATTTTCTCTTTTTTCAGATAACAGATTAGGTGTAGACATATTTCTAATAACAAAACAAACAAACAAAAAAAAAAAAAACCTTGAACTTGCCTTTAACTGCTCAGTTTCAATGAAGTCTTGATTATCACACATTCTCTGTATACCAAGAAATGAGACCCAGCGAAAATGTAGCATTTATGTAAACATTGACTGTGTGTTTTCGAGACTCTACTGTGCACTCATTTTTGTGTTTATATATATATTTTTGGTTTGTTGATAAAATATGGAAGTAAGACAATTTGTTATGTAGTGCAATATGCTGTACATACAGAGCTTTGCTCTACAAATCTTTTTTTCTGGATTTCTTGTTGTTTACTGGTACTTTTTTCAATAAAAATTTTATTGAAGGTGACAAGCTGAGTCAAGTTTATGTTTGGCCGATCTAAATGAAATAAGACATCACAACTGATTTTACAAAGCCACATTTAAGGCCTTCTTGAAAAAAAAAAATATATATTTAAACTTCTATCAGAAATTTAGTGGATCTTTTGAGTAGTAAAGCTATAGAAGGACAACAAATTCATCCCTTTGCTCTGCTCCTACACTTTTGAGCCCGAACTTTAAATGGGAGGAGTTCTCTGGTGTTAGAGTAAGCTACTGATGGATAAGCCAAATGTCTCAAGCAAGTCCATCATAATCCCTCTGCCGTTAGGTCATTAATTTGGTAAAAGTAGTCAGTCTTCCAAAATTGTAATAGGTGCTGAAGTTATAAACAAATCATGTGCTAGTTGTCAGCTGAAGGACATGTATGCGGCAAATAAGAACAATTACTGTCATATCTTAAAATGCTGAAGCCAATTCCATTAAGTCTGCAGATTAGTTACCCTGCAGCTTCAGTCCCCTTAGGACATGGGAATGATTGATTACTCATGGCAAATGTAAATATTAGATGTTAAGCAGTGTCACTGATCTGTGTGGGTATATATATA
>JBAMHX010000022.1:8597826-8625714 GCA_037177515.1 Pseudomugil tenellus
GATCAGTACAGCAGATGCAACTGAAGGAAAACTTTGACGTTCCACATAAAACCTCCTGCAATCGACTTGGGGTTCAACACCCCGTCCATGGGAATGACTTCTCTAATTATGTGGGCCCCCAGTAATCTTCCCTGGTGAACTTTTTTTGCAGCTGTAGAGATATAACATGCAACATGTAAAGTTGTTATTCTTTAAATCCATGGAACAGGCTATAGCTAAGTCTTCAAACCGCTGCAACTGTGGGTATTAAAGGCAGATGTGACAAATGTGAATCATAGGAGTTGTACATACTGATTACCAAAGTGATTAATCAAAACGATTACAGTGTTTGATCATTTAATTGATGGATGATCAATATTTGACTTCAGTCTTTATTGATTGATCAATGGATAGGATTTTCGAAAGAATTTATCTTGATAAGATTTTGTTAAGGGGATAACAGTAGCTTCTGCTTCACAAAAGCCCTCTATGAAAGAAGTATGGAAAGTTTTATAAAGAGGATGGCTGATTAAACGTAACTTTCTGTAGGTTGACTCACATCTGTCCCCGTGGCTATGTTGTAGTTGATAGAAAAAAAAAAGAAAGACAAACCTTAGGTTAGCTTTAATAAACGGCGCCACAGTTTCCGCATCTGGAATTCTTTTAGGGCATGACTACTATTTAATATTGTTCTAATGCAAGGCGATAAGCAGACTCTTGACTACTTTCCCATATTGTTTCCAGTCCTGATCCTGCTGCTGTGGTGTATTATCATCCCAATAAGCTGGTCTTTAAACAGCCTGTCACCATTTGAATGCAATTAACGTAATAAGCATCTAATATCAGGAGTTGTAACAAGGGGGCTATTAAAAAGCAGAGGTGGTAACCACAATGTGACTCAGCAGAGACAGATTGGGTACACACACCCACACACAAGGGAGTGATTAAATCTACCAGTACAGTAAGCAGCCTTATAGTTTGATTCGTGTCATGACAGGTACCCTGACCTTGGCAGTGAGGGAAACAGCCTAAGGCATGCATACTAATCTTAATAAGCTTGAAATCTGATACCTTGCAATGGCTACAATCTGATTCTTCCAGCCATTATTTGAGCATAAATTTGTAAAAAAAATAATCTTATATTTTAAAAAAACACATACATTTCAAAGTATTGAAGTTGCAAGCAGAACTTCATTAAAAGACTGAGTGACGGACATATGCTACCTTTGACATAAGTTTGTCTTTTAGACTTTGGTGCTGCCCTCTCCTCCAGCTCAAGCACAGTGTGCAACATAAAAGCCAGCCACTTCAGAGAGCTTGTTGGGCTTTCAACTTCAACATGCACCCTCTGAGACCTCCACTCGCTGTCGGAGCACTCAGAACAAAGCACACTATCCAGTCTGCAGCCCCTGGAAACATTAGACTGTAGTGTGTGTTCGTGTATGTGCATCTGTAAAATGGCATAGTGCATAAATGGAAAGAGATATTGTTTCATAACCAATATTTATGGTTGTTTGGCTTCTCACTTGACTAGCATTGATTTAGCTTGGTGTGCTAATGTACAAATGCCATTACACATTTTAATAGAACATCTGCATTAAACACAAAGATTATCCTAGTCTTGCACTATATGCACATGTACATAACTTGGAATAAACAATCCTACACAGACCTTTACCTTTTTCATTCACAGACTAAAATACTAAAATACCCGTATTTCAAACTTGTATTATTAAAGAATCCAAAAAATAACTATAATACATTTTCAATTAATATTTGAAGTAACTTAACAAAACAAAAACAATGACTCTCTAATATGACTTTTTAAATACAAACACATCATACAACATGAGCAATATTAGCATTAGCATTAAAGCATATTAGCACATCAGCATCCATTACTAACTTAAATGGTCACATCTTACATTTAAATGTTTTACAGAGAATGATTTTGTCTAAGCTGGTTTAAGTAATATTTAACTGATAGATTTCAGTTTAATGTAAATGATGAGTCTCCCTCACAAAACAGATTAAGTTGTGGTGTTCCTCAGGGTTCTGTACTTGGACGAATAAATGTATGTAAAGCTCTCCATAACCTAGTTCCTTTGTATATCAGAGATCTTATAGTTCCATATAATCCAAACATACCACTTTGCTCTCAGACTGCAGGTTTAGTTGTTGTTCCCAGAGTCTTTAGAGCACAATGGGAGGAAGAGCCTGTGGGTATCAGGCCCCTCTCTTATGGAACCAGCTACCACTGTGGGAATGGGAGGTAGACACTCTCTCTACGTTTAAAATAAAGCTTAAAACATTCCTTTTTAACAATTTTTTTAGGCATAGTCTTGCCATCCATTACCTATGCAGCCACGGGGATGTTCCATGATGCACTGTGCATTTCCTTTCACTTTCTCTGTTCCTTTTCCTCTATGTATTAATATATGAAGTATTGACATCATTAGCATTCTTCTCCTTTTCTGCAGGTCTTCCTGGACATATGCTTCAGTGTATATTGATCTGTCTTTCCTGTCTTTTCCACCCTCAGCCAGTTGAGGCAGATGACTGCCCTCCCTGAGCAGGGTTTCACCTAAAGATTTTTCCTTCCTGTTTAAAGGGAGTTTTCCTTCCCACTGTCGCCTCATGCATTCTCAGGATGGGTGACTGGATCAAAGTTAAGATTTAATTCAATTTTTTGGTTCCCCATAGCTAGGCTATTTATTATGAATCAGCTCAAATTGATGTCTGTAAAGTGCCCTGAAGTGAAGTGATGCTATAGAAATAAAGCTGAATTGAATCTTGTATCAGTAAATAGTATGACAGAACCTCCATCTAACTCACCCTTTTGGTTCAGGCTCCAGTAAATGTAAAGTGGTGAAACAATCACATTGGTTAGCCAGAAGCTCTTTGCGTGATGTTTATTTTCCCACAGTCATTGCCAACCTCCATATAGCTCTCACTCTTTGCAGAAACCATGTTCTGGAAGCATCTTAATAGTGTTATGATTGCAAATGTTACTAGTAAAATTATGAACTTTAAAAAGAGTATCTTGCCTCATGTTTTTTTTTTTAACTTTTTATGCCTGGATAATTGTTTTTCCAGTGAGCTCATACAACAATATTGTATATATTTTCTTTAAAAGAAGCAGGAAACTAACAGGCCTCTTTTTTATTCATTAAAAACCATAATTTATTGGTTAACTCAGGCCACAAGTGTAGCGGAACTTCTATTTTTTTCCATTAAAGCATTATAATTATGAAGTTTTTTAAAACATTTATTCCCAGATATACCAGATATAGAACTTGCAACATAGTGGTGTCTGAGTCAATCTTATTTAAAGCAAATTTAAACAATATGTAATAAATCTAAGAACTGCATATGGAAATGTTCTTTGCTTCTTTGTGAACAGATGACAAAACTAGAATAACTCTGGTAAACCATGAAAGCACACATGACTAAGACGTCAATGAACACACCTAACTCAACTGAAGCTTAGTGCCCTTCAATCTAATTTGTCTCCCTTACTTTTATGTTATCATTGGCTTGAATGCAAACACATCTTCAAAGGGAGTGTTTGACCCCTGTTCTCTTTCTCTCCACCCACACACATACACACACACTTTGTTCCTCTTGCCAACACACTGTTTTTTAAATCTCCTCTAAGATGGACACATCAAAGACATCTGTTGGCAAGAGTGACCTGGTTTGACCACTATGACTGGAGCCTAGTTTCTTAAAACAAGCAACCCTCCAGGCTTTGATTCTGCAGGTCACCTGCCTCAACACGGCCTGAGGGAGAGACAAGATGAGGAGGATGCGAAGTGGAGATTGTGGGTGTATTTCTGCCCTCTTCTCGCACCTGCTGCGGTGCAATTTCCCTTGCATTGTGAAGATGCCCGTTCTCCTGTGTCTTTTAGACATATAACTCTCTTCCCACTACCCCCCTCACCTCTTCATCTTTCTGTCTTCACCACATCTGGGCAGAATTAGCAGGACTGCTGACACGTATGACTCTGATGGGCGATCAGCAGCATAGGGACATGCAAAGTCTGTCAGTAGAAAAATCTCCTCAGAGCTGAAAACAAAATGCCCCACAATCAGGTCACTGCCACATTGCCACCTGTACTATCCCTAGTTTCTTAAGCCTGAGTGCTGATTGTAGAAAAAATGTCCCTGAGGAGTGAATGTTGAGGAAAAGAGAAAGATATCAGACTTTCTTCCAACATGGAGTTGGTTGGACTGAGCTGACAAGAGGTGGGTCCTGACCTGTCACTCAGGTTGACGCATTTATCTGCTGACAAGCCCAGCTGTTCCCACAGCTCAAGTCTTCCCAAAGACACTGCTCATAGCAAATTGCCTGTCCTCTCCAGTCAGAGCTACTTGACTCAGATCTTTGGACTTAAGAGTTACCTGAGGCAAGTTAGGAACAAGAGACTGCCCCCCGCCCAGTCTGCTCCCCTAAATTATAGCCTTGCTCTGTTCAGAGCGCCTGAGGCCATGTGTGTGTACAAATGTAGTGGCTAACTTGTTGCTTTACACATAAACCCAAGTGCATGCAGAAACATGGAGAGAAAAAAAACCCACATTAAGATAGACAAGGCCCCCTTTTTGTGCACTTATCTTTGAACAGACTGTTCCAGATTAGCAGCTTCAGTGGCCTTGGATGTCCTCCCCGGCAGACAAAACTGTGTGCTGTAATTATCCCGTTAATATGGCTGCAAGCAGTAAATGTTATATCTTTAACTGTGAAGTATTCCTTGAGGTAAAATCCGTAAAACAACTTATGAACCCTTATTTACACCACATCTACAATGCTGCGGCTCTCGAATAAAGGCAGCAGTTGTGTTTGTATTTCTTATACGATATTTATCACAGTATTTTTTTTTTTATTTCAAGTGTTTGAAATTTTCTGTTTTCCTTCGAATCTTGTTATAGAGAAAGTGCAGTCAGGTGGTGTTCACTGTTTATACCACCATGTTGGACGGCAAGCATCCAGTGCTAACCAACGCAAGCGGAGCATGTCTACATGAACAAAACCATAAATCCAGCATAAACGCACATACAGCTAGTATGGATCCGGTATCAAACACTCGCAAAATATATCTGAAATAGCTGGACCGAGTTTCTGCTGACAATTATTTTATTGAACAACTGAATGGTGAAGTGATCAGAAGATATCGCCAGAACTGTTCCCTACTTCGGATTAACGATCCCTTTCTATTTCATTGATATAAAAATTTCAGAGAGACGTTCAACAATGCACATGAAGGCACTTATCGTGATTGGAAAATTATTTATAAAATTACTTGTAAAGGCTCTCCCACCACTCCTGGCTGAGACTTTGTATCCATACATTTCTCTGTGTAAACGTTTCTACCGCTGCTCCACATAAAGCCACCAAGCTCTCGTCTTTTATAATCTCCTTAAAACGATGCTATTGAAAATGTGCCTGATATGGCTGGACAATAACTAAAAAAGCAAGATACAGTCCGCTGTTAGCCTCGTGTTTAAGCCGTCATGTTTACTTCCGGTGTTACAACAAAAGCTGGCTCCTGACCCCATTGGGTGCTAGGATAGTATGACATAAGTGATGATCGCAGCTTTAAATTAATTTATTTTAATTTTCATTATTTCTAAAAAAAATGTCTTTTAAAGACTTTAGTTATGTTTTATGACGTATATGTACACAAATATTAAACTAACGCACCCTGTGTCACCGATTCTGATGGGTCAAACTTTGTTGTAACACCGGAAACACAATGACGTCACTCATCTTATCGTATCTTTATGGTCTTTTAATGGACATTTAATCAAGCAGGACACTTTTTACAAATGTGAAATCCACATTTTACCTGATATAAAGTGTTATCTGCATAATCTGCTGGTACCGCTAGCTTCCCAGTTCTCTGTCTCACAGCTACAATCCATTTGTCTCATCTCTCGGTGTTATCCAGTAATCCGTGACAGGCCGTTCTTTTGCCCATGTATATTCCAAAACCTGAGTATGAAATCACCATTTGACTTGGAGGAATACCCCAAATAATACAGTCTGTCCAAGTATTACTGGTTTAGAGATTGGTTAGTGTTGTCCAGAGCTAAAGTCACGTGACTCGGTGACGTCAGCTGCACGTTCTCTATAGGTAATATCGCAAATATGTGAATACTAATGTCTTCATACTATGATAGTTGTGTCACTTAATTCCTTGTAGGTGTTAAGTTCAGTTACACAGAAGTATCTTTCATTGAAATAACTTCTACAGCTGATTTTATGGTCACATCTAAGTGAAAGTATACCACTGCATGTTTATATGCTGTAAAAAGAACCAACCTTATTAAATTACCTCAAGTGTTAACAAGCTAATGAATCAAGTTTATCTGTCAGGAAAAAGTATAATATTCACATTTACTGAATCCACTGAACTGCACTGCCATAACCAAACCAGAAAAGTAAATGAGATTCATGTGGGAAAAGTACTTCAAATAGTTTGAAACCACATTGAGTTAACACTGTAAGTGAACTGTAAATCCTGACTATTTTGGTTGAGGATTTTGTTGGCAGAGGGAAGATTCTTACTGGTATGTAGTCTGAATGAAAAGTGCAGTATATATAAGTTAGACTTTAGAAACAGGCAATTATCAACAAATATAAGACATCACAGCTACAACATGACGATAAATGCATACATATTACACTGAGATTTAATCTCCCTACAAAGTTAAATATCCAGCATGCTAATGTTGAGCCTGGAGGTTGGATAGTGATTCAATCTGCTCTCAGACACATGATTTTCATCGAAGCTCGCAGCTTATAAAAGCTGATATGTGAAACTCCAAAATTTCATAAAAAATTTGCTGTTGCCTGTCAAGTATTTTTTTACTTGTGCTTTGCTTGACATCTTCAGAAACTACTGTATTGATAGATAATGAAGTGGAACAATTAAAAAAAAAACTTTTTTGGTAATGAGAGGGGAATGAGGCATTTGGGATCACTTATTTTAGCATTTTTCACGCTTATAATTTTTACATATAAAGAGCATACCATAAGGTTGTAGTATAATAACTTTTATTACTATGAACTGGAAAAATGAACTGAAAAATGAAAGACCCTAACAAATTCAAATAGTCTTGGTTTGACAAATATACAGATGTTTTTGATGTTTTTGACATTTTTACTTTAGTTGTTTGTTTGGATGGATGCTGTTCTTTTATTAATGAATGAAAGAATACTTGCTAACACAGTGAACTCATTTTAAAAGCTATTAAAGATGAATTTTAACGCTGTTTCACAAGCTGAATAGTGCTGAACAGATTAAGATTGAAGAGAATCTAGCAAAACAAATTCATTCACCAGCATTATCAACGTGCAAATGATCCTTAAAATCTCTTCCAAGGGGAATATTCAGCGCTATGTATACAAAGTAGTAGTATTGTCAGAGCAGATTATTTTAGTAGTGAAAGCAATTAGCCATCCATTTAATAGCAATGCTCCATGGCAGCTACCCAAATACTGTATATGTTGGCAAGTGTAGAACAGTAGGTCTTGTCCTGGCAACACATTTAGCTGTGTTGATTGATTGCCTTTTGGGTCACCTCGGTTTTAAACCTCACAGTCAACACAATAGGGCTGCAGCTGAGTGATTGAAAAGGGTGAAATGTTCTACAATAGCTTTAAAAAGATAACAAAAGATAAACACATGACAGGACTGAAAAGGAAGTGAGGTGGCGAAAAAAGCTTTGTCGTGAAAGACAAAACCGAAACTAATACCTCCACACTTAACAGTTGATCTCACTTTCAGTCGTACTTGCTTTCATAGCTTGCCTTGCAATCAGTGTTTTACTGGAGGCCTCTCACATTTAGTACAAATTCTGTAATTCATTTGTAGATGTCAGCAAAAAAAAAGAGGGAGAATGAATATAAGCAAATGGAGCAAAAAAAAAAATGGAGAGACTGAAAGAGTGTGTGTGTGTGTCAGTGTTTTCTTTGATGTCAGCGAGTAGTGCCCACATGTCCAGCCCCCTCTCTGCCAGGAAATTACAACTCGCCCCCCTCCTTTCTCCAGCCCTGCTGAGTTTGATGTTCTAAAGAGGGATCTCCAATGCAATTTAGCCTTTCATCTCTTTTCTTTTGTCCGTGATTCATCCAGACACTGTCAAAGTTACCAACATTTTCACAAGTCAAAAATAGTATTAGACTGCTGTGTGAAATAAACAACCTGCGATGCAAAGAAAGGACTGAAAGAAGAAGATATGACGCACATGCACTCTCTGTCGCTGTGATCATCAGACAAAAAGAGTTGGTCATTTGTGTAATTACTCCATCTGTCATATGCTACTAAGTTCTCACCTCAACATTCATATTAGAGCCATGCTGTATCTTTCCATTTCTGAGCACTTCAGAGATATTGCCATCAATATTTATACATCAAAGGCATATGTTGCTGATTTCACCACTACCTTTATTTTATTTTGCAGCTTTTTTATTTCTTTATAGAAAAGCAAATCGCCAAAGAGGTGCACATTAAAGGCTGTTCCTCCCCTTGAACACACATAGTGAACTGTCACAAACTTTATTGTCAGGCCTATTTTCCACTACTTCCACTACTCAAACACAAAAACTTATATATTCAACACCAATCGGAGAGAAACATGAGGTGAAACAGAGTAACTGGACAACAAGAAAACTGTAACATTGCTCTGCAAATGTTGGTTATCATAACCAGCATCATGAAATTTTCAAATAAATAGTTTAAACATCTTCAACAAACACTGACCTAATGTTAAGAATAAACTTTGACTTTGGGTCATGTCATTATAATTTCAAATGGTCACTGAAATCTAATCTGAAATAATACATTTATCGCTGGACTTAATGTTGGAACTGTGTCTCAGTATTGTTAACTGATCCTGATGACCTTGATGAAAGTGATAAAGTAAAACACTGGACTTATTTTCTCCTTCACCCTTTTATTTTTCTCTGAAAACCTGTTTGAACCATCACATAACTGATCTGCCAATGTTCAATATCCAACATCTGTGTTATTTATGTTAGCACTGATTTCCACATCTGGCTGGATTTTGTTACAAATTTGATACCCAAAGCAAAAAAAAAAAAAAAAAAAAAAAGAATGGATCGCCCTGGCTGGGGATCCATCAGCTTTGGTTGATGGGTTTGAGCAAGCACAAACAGCTGTTTTGTGTTGCCCTCCACTCCGGCTGAGCTTTATTAATCAGCTCTTAGTTCCCCCTGGTGATTTATGATACAGTAACACTTGAATAGGGAGGGAATAGATGTAGACTGCAGACCCAGCTGGAGGTGTTTGCCTTTGCACAGAGTCAGATTAATGTTCAACAGGCTGTTGTTTGGATAAAGGAGAATATAGCTTTTTCAGGTTAGCACCACCCCTAGTGCCACTCTGCATCACCAACACATCTCTCTAACCACTTCTCTGTAACCAGTCTTTACTACATTCATGTGGTTTGAAGGGAGGGACAGGTGATAAAACCAAATTTGCTGTTTAAACTACTTTTCTGGTTTGTTTAATTTCTTCTGATGTGACCGGATAAAATAAATAAACTGACCACAGCAAATGATCTTATTGTTTGGAAAAGGAGACCTTTCATGACATCCCCACAATGAATCCACCGTTGTTGACAATGTTTTATACTGAATTCCACATTTTTTTATTTGGATTTTTTTTTATTTTACCAGTGGGACTCATGCAAGTTGAGCAAGTAACTGTATGACTCCAGGAAGCATCAAACCTGTCCTCTTTGACTTTTCCACAAAGGGGCCTTAATAGCCTCTTGTAGCTCCACAGACATAAAGCAGAATTTACTCTACTAATAGGATTCATTGACAATTGCTTGCTCAGGTGAAACAGCTGTCTCTAATTTGAAATGCACTCAAAATTGCAAAGCACATGCAAACTGTTCATGTGCCCTGTCACAACAAACAGTGTGATTAGCAGGTCAGTGAGAGTACTGATGAATGATGATCACAATGACAATATTTGACAACTTATAGGTATTTCATCATTACCTAAGCCACATAACACCAGTCCTTCCATAGATGAGTTGTGCTTCATCTAATTGTACATGATAGGACTATGTAGTCTGGGGATTTGTTTTGAGTTAGAGTCAATCTGAAGCATATGGAAGGCTATAATTTCTTGGCAAGTTAATGGGGCAAGTGTCTGACCTCTTCCTGTGGTTCTTTTGTTCTGAGAGAGACTGGGAGGTATCAGGGGGTTGCTTATCACTCTGACACAGGATGCCAGCAGGGGTTCATAGTGCAAGAGGGGAAGTGACAGTGTGGCACTTGTTTGTTTTCATAAGGAATGCAGCCATATTGTGACACACGGCTGTGCACCTCAATGAAAAAACAGGAACAGCACTGATGTCCCCAAAGATTGTCGAGTGTATTTGGTGTTATTATTATCTGCACCATGCCTGTTAAACTAAACGATGGGGTTAAAGTTGACGGTTTTAGTTGAATTTTGTTCTCCGTGTATGTCTTCACTAATGTTTGAAGTAGCCGTAATAGCTGCAGAAGTGCGTGAAACACATGGAATGGGGCAGACATAAAGATACATATTGGTTTTGGATGTATGTGACTGGTGAGGGGATGTGGTTCTCAGGTCAGACTTAGAAACTTAGACAGGGCGGGTTGATAATCTCACTCTGTCACAGGTGCATTTCCCTCGAGTATCTGTGGTTTTACAGACGAGTCACACAGCTGTGTGTGTTTGTGTTCCCTCCATAACAAAAAGGCAACAGCTGCTGGAGTTGCAGAAAGAAGCACCAGTGCCGTTACAGTGACCAAGCTGATTTCTAACATTTTTGTAGAAATGTTTTACTGACTTTTACTAACTTTAGGTGTTACTGTTCACTGGCACAGAATATATTTTCCTGTAAAGTGTGTTATCTATTTGCAGAAATGTGTTGCAACAGCAGATTTGCAGTGCATGATAATACAACTTGCACTTGCATGGGACTGGAGTGAAGCAAGTGATCAGTCACATAAGTCCCAAGTAGATCAGTGAGAGATTCTCTTTTAGAATGAAATGTCCTGGAATCAAAACTTCCATCAAAATGTGCTGGTGTGTTATTATTGAAACTCTGATATGGAGTATAGCACTTAGTCAATATGCTGCAGCTCTACACACCAGTAAGAGTGCTCACAGTTGAGTGAGTCTCAAAGTTTCCTGACAGGCAAGCTCAAAGTAACTACTTAAAAGGAAGCCATGAAGAAAATAGTAATGTGTGAATGCATGCAATAGAGAATAAACACTGCTTGTAAAACCACATGCACTATGAAGTGTGTGTGTGTACATTTTATTTGTAGTATAAAACACATAGAAAAGTGAAATATACTGTAAATACAGGTTGTTTGTTTTTTAAAAAATGGATTAAAGCAAGCTACATTTTGAAAATACTAAGTTAAAAAAGTCCAAACCCCTTTCTTCAGACTATCCGCATGCCGACACATACACACACAATTTTTCAGTGATTGGGAAATGCAGTGTAGGTCTCAGTTCCAACAAAAAAATTGACATATTTTTTTAAAAAAAAGTTTCCTCTTTGTGTATATAAAGTATAATAAAAGATCCATCAATTATCTACGGCTTATTCCCTAACAGGGTCGCGGGGGCTGGAGCCAATCTCAGCTGACATAGGGCAAGAGGCATCGTACACCATGGACAGGTCGCCAGTCTAATAAAAGATCCATTAAATACATTCTGACAGATCCATTATATTACAGTCATTAAGGAGACACTTTTCTCCAAAGCGACCTACGTCTGAGAAAAAAAATAACACAAGCGCAAAATCAAACAGTAGAGGACATCATAGATAAGTGCAGTCAAACTGCTGTAGTTGGGCACAGGTGTTGCATGCAGTGCTAGAGGCACATATTTTTTGTTCTCAATGTCACAGAACTGAATTCTCGCAAAGAGGTAGAACAAATTTCACAAGTTAGTATAATTTCTATTTATTACAACTGTGCGGAAATGCTCCTTAGAGAGCTGCGTCTTTAGCCTCCTCTTGAAAGTACATAAGGACTCTGCAGGGCGAAGAGAGTTTGGCAGTTCGTTCCACCACTGAGGAACAATAGAGAAGAGTCTCGCTTGTGATTTAGTCCCATGTAGGGATGGTAGACCCATCCCTACGTTGAGTAGATCCGTCATTTTCTGACCTTAAAACTGTCCATTCTCGACTTGTTTGATGCTGCACTGTCATTTCTCATATACATGTCTGGAGTAATTTCTTAGAGTCCTAAGACTGAAAAACCACACTTCACAACTTTTGCGTCTTGTTGCATGTAACTTTGCACCCGAGCTTTGCTTTACACACTACATCGGCAGTGATGGGAATAATGCTGTTGTGTTACTAATGGTGTGAATTTTTTTTTTTGTAAACTAATGAATGACTTTTTCTATCAACACAATGATTTTACCATTACTGCTTAAAAAATACATCAGGTTCCTATGATTATCCACATGCAGAAGACAAATACGGAGACGGACAGACACTCTTGTTATCTCTCCTGCATCTTTTCTGGGGACCTTGCTGATCTGTTGCTCGAAGTAGTGAAAGAATTATTATCCCCACAAACCATGGGGGGCAGTGTTGAGCAACAATTGGAAAAAACAGTGAAGAAGAAAAGGAACAGGAAAAGAAGGCCTTTTTGTGCATTTAATTGGTTGCGTCCTTTTCAAATGCTTTTATAATTTTATGTGTTCTTACGCTGATGTAGTTGTCTGACTAAACCAACACCTCCGACTTACGACATCAGTATTAGTCAATAGTAAACGTGATGATAGTGGAGGAGTTTATGATCATTTACATTCTCAGAAAGAGGCATTAAAACAGGCAGTAGAAGGTGATGGTCTATTCAGTCATTAAATACGTTGTGGCTTCTTCTTCTTCCTCTTTTTATCTGTTCGCAGGCCGCACGTCAACTATTCTGCTATACATAGCCCCCGAAATTTCCTGTGGCACTGCTCTGCTTGCTCTATGAGGATGAGGATGTTCAAGGGCCCCAAAACAAGACCGAATTATGCGCGTAAAGCATGCAAAAGATAGACAAAATGCTCCACATCTATCTTTAGTGTAGAACATAACTGGTTGTAAAAGCACAGCTGATCACAACTAACCAAGAAACGTACACAGCAACAGCAATCATTCAGAGACCTATGAAAGTTTTTAAACTGCAATCACAGACAATCATAGAGATTAAAGATAGAAATGTATTTTAAAATGTTTATTATGCCTAGAAAGCATGTTTCTTCGTGCTTTCTTTAAGCAAATTTAATCTTATGGGGCCCTTTTGTTGATACGGAGACGGAGCCATGACATCCAAGCAGCCTGAGATTAATTCATTCTGTTTCGTTTCCATTTTAATTATTTGTCCAATCTAATATTTAGCCTTATTCACAATTCACAATTTAAAGTTCCTTTAAAGTAACAAAAGTTGGGTTTTTTATTTTTTGTGACAGGATAATTATTTTCATATTGCTGTAACTTTGTTACAAATGCAGTTACTTTTTTGAAGAAGTAACTAGTAACCATAATTTATTACTTTTTTAAAGTAGCATGCCCAACGCTGTGCGTCACACTTTGCCAAGCAGATACAAACACATCAGCCATTTTTAATGTAGCTGAGACACACAAGAAGCTGTTATTAGAGGAAGAAGGGAGAAGAGAGAAAAAGGAAATGAGCGAGAGATAAGGCTTGAGTATGTATGGTGTGTCTTTAAGGTAGTTTGTTGTTATTGTGTAGAAAGTGAAAAAGGTTAAAGTCGTAAATGTCCACCTGAATTAAAGCAGTCTAAGAACAAGTGTCACATTATGGGTTTTTTTTTTTAAGTCAGAGGGCCTTTAGCTCATAAATCATAGCTGAACATGTTTGCCTTGGTCTCCTCAGAAAACAGAAGCGAATTTAAAAGCTGCTTAATGCCTGCAGCCCCCTGACCTCCTGACCCCTGAAACCAGGGACATGTTAAAGCCCACAGAGCTTGCAGGTCAGTTGTTTGACCTTACCCAGTTTGGCTCAGCAGGCTAATGGCATGCCACTGTCACTGGCTGCCAAAGTCTGACTGCTCTGTCAGACCTCATCACACTGGGGGAAATGGTCAAGTTAGAGGCAAAGGGGATTCATCTGTGCACTTTTTGATCTCAGTATGCATTTTTGTTGCACGATATTTATTTCTATTTCACTCGAAATATGCATGCACAGAAGCCACATTTGTTTTCATGAACACAGACGGGTTGTGTGCTTATGGTTGATGGAAGCATGTAAGCCACAGAATATTAAAACAAGGGTGACTGGTGGATTCACAAATGGCAGTGCAGAAGAATAATTGTGTGTGTCTGTATTAAGAGGTCCTGTGATGCTGAACAATGGTTCCTCTTCATCTGGTCATGTGGTGTATATGTGTGTGTGTGTGTGTGTGCACGTGTGGTTTTGTATGCAACGGTTTGAAAGTGTGTGTGTGTATGTCCCTTGCGGTGCAGCTTGGTCACATGAAAATAGTGCTAATGAGGGACGACTGTTCACAGCTGGCACCAGTGGTCAAACCTCTGCTACACACACAAACAGTTGCACTAGCAGAGATTAGAAAGTCTGGCAGTAAACAAACAAGATTTCTCCAGGCCTTGTCCGAAAAGGTTGAACCTGTCATTATATGACAAATTTAATAAGTTTACTGGCTCAACCCAAAGAGGAGGATTAGTAATTATGAAATCTTCAGCAGTCTATAAAGAGCAGCTACGCATTAGAAAAAAATCATTTCCAAAACAGTTTTAAACATTTTTCATGCAGCTTGTGACTTTGACAAAGGGCAGATATAATTGCACGTCATTCATCAGGAAAAAAGAAGGTTTAGGTGTAGTTTATGTTGTGAGAGTGTCTGTCCTATGGTCAGCAATGTTTTATTTAATTAAATGACTTTTTTCAACCTAAATCCAGCCTAATCGTGACTCAAAGTGAATGCAAATAGCAACTTGAAACCAAAGTGAAGTTCAAAACTCAAGGAAAGGGGTAAGGCAGACAGAACTGGTTGAGATATGTGTGTAACACATCAACTTCTTGCACTTTCTCTAAATGTCAACTTTTATACCTTTCAAAACTGATAGTCACTTTGTTCATTTTGTGACATATTTGTGAAAAGTGAAGACTGTATTCTGCAAATGTCTGTAAGGCAGCATATTAATGATACAAATACTATTGTCAGAAAGACATCCAGTCAGTTTCTGTCACATATGATTTTTTTGTTTGTTTTTTTTTCATTGGCAGCCTGCAACACTATTTATTGCAGCCATGTGAAATACATGCCTTCCCCGCAATTTTCTGATGACACTACACAGTTCAGTTAATTTGTTGCAAACAAGAAAGTCAGCCTGTTTCCAGCAATAGAAAAGTGAATAAATCGGGTGTTATTATGTAAGTATGATGGAAAGAGAAGCAGCAAGATAATATCATCACAGTTTTGTCACATCAAGTCCCCACTGGGTTAATAAAGTACTCTAGTTTTGTAGTTAAACCTGAAGATCTCCTTTCTTTCACAATTCTTTAAAGCAGATTTTCTCTTTCTTTGCCTTTTTCCCATATCTATGCTTCATCAATCGTCTGATACTACTTTTTATTATCTGATCTTTCGTGTAATGGTTGCACATGTCTCCATAACATAATACAGGAAGACACAATTAAAACCTAATTCTGGTTTAATTTATAGTAATCCATGTATATTGATTCATATTCAAATATGCACACCAGGACATGTAGCCATGCAGCGCTTAGGATCCATCAGACCAGCCAATAATGACCCATTAACTGGCCCCCACTCAGTAGCACTACAGGAGAAAAGATCGTGCTATTTGCTGCTTATATATGAGTATATCCAGCACACTGGGTTTCTCACTGGAACCAAGCCAGCTGAAAGCATTTGGTGTTGCCTGCTGAGTCTTTGTGTGAAAACTTTCTTCAGCTAGAGAACCAAACACACTGTGTAATTGTTATTCGTGTCAGACACAATCCACTACAGCGTGCTGTTATTGCTGCCAGATGAAGATGGAGCTCAATGTTTGTGTCATTTTAGAAAACAAAGTATTTTTCTTTTCTTTTCTTTTTTTCTTTTCTTTTCTTTTCTTTTCTTTTCTTTTCTTTTCTTTTCTTTTCTTTTCTTTTCTTTTCTTTTCTTTTCTTTTTTTTTCTTCCATTTGCTCTTCTGGTGCCTAATTAGAGAGTTAGATTAAAGCAGCCAGCATGACTCAAGAGGAGCCATTTCATCCCAGATCCTTTTGATGGAGGAGATCTGCTGCTTTAATTACTGGCCTTCACCCATTCATGTTCAGTCAAATTGCTCCATGGTCACATGATGATGTTCTGGGATTGGGGGGGGGGGGGATTAGCTCCTACTTATGGTCATGGCTGGTTCTTTGAAAATTACAAAGCTTCTGAAGTGCTGATCATGCAAACACATTATTTAGCATAACACTTTCTCTTACTTAGTCAACACCTGATGCAACATAAAATCCACAAAAATTAAAGAGCTTTGTTTTTGTTTTGGTTATTAACTAGTATTTTTTATTAATTCCAGACTAATAAGTCATGCAATGAAAAGTAAATAAATGTAACAATTGAAATTGTTGCATTGAGAAGAATATAAATCTGATAAATGAAGGATAAAAGAGGTTGAACATACAAATAAACATTAAAACTTGGAGTGAGACAATACATGCACGTCAGACAGACAAGATACAAGGTTATAACCCAGGGGGAATCATTTCTGAGATCTGTTCACCTGTCACACAGGAGTCCAAAGTAATTCTGACCAGTCACTTGGAGAAACCTTTGTTTAAAGACTTTGGTTGTGTGTGTCAGTCTGGAGTCACTATTCTGTTGCAAACAGATAAAGACCTATGTCCCATCTAAACATTCTCCATGATGGGAAGGACACAACTCAGACAGATGGCTTACTAAGGTCAGATTGACATTAGCTTAAGAACATGATGGTCAGACCTTTCGGCCAGATATTAATTAAGAGTAAGGTAATTAAGCTAAGATATGAAATGACCACAACACAATTAATTCACTTTTATTAAATTATCCACTTTATTTAAACTACAAGTTTTTTTTGTTTTTTTTTTGCTTTTATGCTGCAGCTGGGTGTGCAGCATAAGATCTTGCAGATCCAGCACAGTGGTCAAAACTGAGGAGAATGTCTGTTCTTTGGCAGCATGTTTTACTAATGAAAACCATGCTCAATTGATATAACGAGAGGGAAGATGTGCAGTGGAAACAGTAGAGGAGCCTGAGGCTGGGAGTGATACATTACTGCCCGAATTTGAGGGAGTGCTTGGCTGATAATGGGATCAGAGCGGTGCAATCAATGCCACATGCCGCAAGGAGTGAATGCATGCGGAGCAGGAATTTATCTCATCTCCGTGACAAGACAGCTTTAAAGTTGTGTTTCTGTTAAGAAATTTCGTGATATGGGGTTACTTCGTGTGAACATACACATGTGTTCTGAAACAGAAATACAAGAAAAAAGGGGGGGAGGGGGCTGAGTAAAGCAGGGCTATTAAAAACATGTGTTTGGGGCAGTGTCATGCAGCCGTTGGTGCCTGGAAGAGATGGCAGAATGCTTTTTTCTTTTTCTTTTAGTGAGCCTCTGCATTGATTCTCAATCAGGGAGTGAAGTGACAGAGAATTAGGGGTTGAAGAGCAACTATAGAGGAGGAAGACTTGGCTCGTTTTGGTCATGGAGATGTGGAAATAAAGGTTTTATAGTACCATTTACTAGACAGCAGGTGCTAGATTATTAAAAACTAGACTGCACTAGTAAAGTCACTTCAAAATGAGCTGCACAGTTGGTTTGTGTAACGCCGAAGACTTTGAGACGCGGCAGTAGCAAATAAGGATAAGAAGCAGGAGGGAGTGTGGAGGAGAAATCCCAGAAGTTGAGAGGTTAGAGTTAGGGGAGTTGAAGCACCGCAAGTTTGCAAGCTTAACTCCGATTCTACTAAAAGTTTCCTTCTTTGTCTCCTTCTCAGAACACAGCCACACATGGATATGTGGCTGCACACAATAACCAGTGAGGTGCACTAAGCACGGCGTTCCCTCTCACGCAATAAGAGATGTGTTTGTCAGATCATCAGGCATCCTGCCAAAGGGAGTGAAAAAGTTTAGCTGGGGGAGGGGCCCACAGGTGCCAATTCTTGAGCCTGGGGTGGGGAGAGAAAAAGGGTGAAGCAAGTGGGTGCATTAGGAAAGGAAAGGGAGACGAAACCTTCCTTCCCTGTCTGAGGGCCAGCACAGATGTTTATGACACCATGACAGCAAATGGCTTCAGACAGGACAAGGAAGCAACTCCATGCCAAGGCCAGTAGCAGAGAAGCCTGCGAGGGAATAGCGTGACATCCGAATGTGTCAACAAAAGGAACTGATTTTTTTTCTGAAGATATTCGAGCTGTAACACATAATTGCCCAAAGCTTGGTAAACATCTTCAGTGAGCTTTTCCCAAATGTGTGTAAGCGAAGCAGAAATAACTGACTTCTAAGATAGCTGTCTTGCCTCTCTGTCCCCCCACTAAACACAAGCACTCACATTAAATTAGTTTATTTCTAAAAAAAAAAAAGAAGGAAAAGAAAGAGGAGGAGGGGAACATGCTGGTAGATTGTATTTGCTCAGCAGAATTTAATATGAGCGAGCTAGTGGTGCTTTTCTTCTGGGGCCAATTCCCTGGAGACACATCCATCTCTAGGAGATGGTTGGGAGGACAAAGGAGGACTGCCCCCAAGGCTCAGCCCAGACGTGCTTAAATACACTCGCACACATAGAGCATGATGGTGCACGCAGATATCAACAGTTACAAACACACACATAGCCATGCACATATTCACACAAGTGCAGGGCTCAGACAGAGTCCGCCTTGTCTGACAACAACTAACAGACTTGGAACAGAGAGAGGAGGAGGAGGGAGCTGAGAAGAAATAGAATTGAAAGGGACACAGAGGTACACTGAAGTAAATGGGTGGACAAAAAAAGGAGACATTAAATGGAAAGTGACATGCTAGATGATGGGGGCTTGAAAGAAAAGAGAGGTTTTGCTTTAAGAGGAAGACAAGGAGGAAAAAGGAAAGCAAGGTTGCCGTAAGTGGTAGTGCCCCATGACAGCCTTGTCAGTCGAAGGAAACTGAGTGAGGACATGTTTATATGAAGAGTTATGGCAGGCTTGCCAGGAAGCTTGTGCTGAATCCTCACCTACTCATGGTCAGAGCTGACAGTCATTTCTGACAGCTCAATTAGCAAGCTTACATATTCCCTGAAGTGTCAACAAAAGCATACGTTTAAAACATGAAAATAAGTAAGTTACAAACAAAATGTCAGATTCAATCAGACCACTCAAACTGATCTCTACATATCAAAACCAACTGCAACCTATTATGTAAGTATAGTTTAAGAAATTGGGGAATTGTGTTTTGGTTAGTTGGTATAACAAGTCGCGTAATCACTCCAGCGAAACCCCTTTGAGAATTCATGCCCTGGAACAGCCTCCAGCCCCACGTAGTTCATTTCCTGTTCCTCACGGAGGCAACGAAGGATAATAATCTAAACGCTACACTTACAGTGCTTGATTATGCAGTCACACAGCTTCCCTACGAAGGAAATCAGACAGGACTTATAGGCAAGCAAGACAGAAAACTGTCTCATTAAGTCCTCCTGCCATGGTATAATGTATGTGGTGGAAGCAGAGCAGAGCTCCTCCAGAGAAAAGAGCGTGCTGAAAACAAGTCATCTACGTCACAAGTTGTGATGCAACTATAAAAAGATGACTCATTTTCTTGTCTGATGTGAAGGCTGGAGTGTAACACCAACCCGGTGTGATATAGACCAGCAGTTAGATATAAAATCAGCAGTCTCCCCTGAGGGTTAGTGGTAAGACATGCTATTCTTGAATTTAAAAAGGTTCATATTACCAGCAGGGCTCTGCAGTGGTATCATGTAGCTGTGACTGTTTACGAAGGGAGATATGAAGTATTTAATGTCAGTCACTCAAATCTTTTGTTGAGTAAAGACACTCTTTTATTTTTAGTATCCTCAAACAATCCCAGCATACTGCTAAGGCTGTTAAAATACAGCAACAAAGCGTGATTACACAGAAACCAATAAAATGAGGGATGCGAGTGATTCATATTTAAACCCTGCAGTCTAAACTAAACTTAAATGTAATTGCTACCACATCTCCATTCCTCCCGTCCCCCCACAGCAATCCCAAAATCATAAACAGATCCTCAGTTATTTCAGAAACTCTGGGTCAGATTTACCCCAGCCTGGCCACAGATACCCATGACCAACCTTATTACACACTTACCCAATTACCTAGTGGGACTTAGCAGGTGGGGAAAACGGGGCACTCCTCTCAAACATGTATCTACATGCACGCAGGGTTAACATGAGGCAACAGGGTTCGACAAGTGCACAAAGTGAATGGATACTGAAAAAAAGTGCACTGGGCCTCTTTCCAGCTGGCTCTGGGCTGTGATACAGGTGCCCCACCAGATCACCAGCAAGACCCCCAGCTCTACCCCCCACCACACACACGCACATATCACTCTCCAGCAAGTTAGCTTCCATGACAGGTGCAGTAGGTTAGACAGCAGGCCATAACATGCAAGGCAACAGACTATTATTATTGTGAATCATCCTTCCATCACCTCTTTTATTTCTATTTTTTAAAAACATATTCTCCTTTCCACCTCTTCTCTTCTTAATAGCCCGCGGGAGCAATCGAGAGGTCCAACCTGAGCGTGTAACCTGAGCACAACCCTTCTGTATTGTGCAAGGACATTGAAAAAAGGGGAAGAGTGGAGGATGTGCTGCACAGCTTGGCGGCGTGCTTGCGTTTAGGCATGTGAGTATATGGTGTGTTTTGGAAGCACTAAATTAAACCGTGAAATGATAGATTTCTAACCTACTGGCACTTGCACAGTCAGGCACAAAGTCAGTCAGGATTAGAAACACTGCTTTTACTTACTGACAGTCAGATTGTAATCCATCCATTTCAGTGTCCACTAGCAGTAACTGTATAAAAATGCAAAGATGTGAACAAGTGCTCTCTTTGTACACTATTTGTATGCACACACACGTGCAGAAAATTTTACAAAAACACATTTAACTGACATGGAGTGACTGTTTTCTTCTGGATTTTTTTTTTTCTTGCACAGAAAAACTTCGCAGCGTACTGCATTTCGTTATGTGAAATCCAGATGTTCTTGGCTGCTGGTGAATGTCTTCAGCTGTGTATGACACTGCTGTTGGCCTCTGCACGCTGAGCACAGACAAGGAAACGGCACCTCAGGGCAGGACTTTCTGCTCCCTCTTCCAGTCATCTCTTCATCCACTCTCTTCTTTGTCTTTTTCTTTACCTTCCCCCCTCCCCTCCTTCCCCTCCACTTACTTACACTTTTGCACCTTCTTCCATGTTTTGCCTCTCTTCCCATCATCTTTTCTCCCACTTATGCTCTGTCTGTTTGCCACTGTTATCACATTTTGTCTACATTCGGAGACAGAGGTGTTCTGATCATTGACAGGTAGTCAGAGGACATGTGGGAGCCGGCTCCAGAAAGTCTGCCTCTATACCTACTTTGACACTGACTCTCCCTCATTCATACAACTCTTATTCTCTCACACACACACACACACATGGCAATTTGAAGCCTGCGTGGTGGACCAGCCATGCCAAATGTCATCTAATTACTCAAAAGAGCCTTAATGGTTCAAAGAGAGTGATGTGTTGCTCATATCTGTCAAGCCAAACACTAGATAAACTTAACCATTGTTTTGAATGAATAGCTGTCATCCAGGTTTCAATGCTGACATTTACTGTGCATGATATGAGCTAGTCGTGATCAGTGCTTCCTCTTCTCTGTGCAGAGATGTGCAGATGGATAGGGACAGGGTCAATGTGCTTAAACTGTTGAAGAGATGCTGGTTTAAGATAAATGGAGAAGTTTTTTTTTTTTTTTGTATTTGGACTGATTTTATATATCCCTGAGGCCTTTAAACCTTAAAAAATATATCTCTTTGTAGTATTGTGACAGCTCTGTAAAAGATAAAATCTGATGGTCTAAAGAGCATCTGCTTTATAGCTTCTATGTTTTGTGGCTTTGGAAAGTATCTTTTTTGACAAAGGTCTTTTCCCTGCATTTGTGATTTTGTTGATTTTCAGGTCCAAAGTTGGTCTTGTTTTAATTTCCATGTAGTTAAAGTGACCTTAGGAAATTATGAATTTTGTGTTGTGTCATTCTTCCCTCTACTGATGAAAATAGAGAATTACACAATTGTCATAATCTAAACTATAGTTCAATGTAGTTTTATAAAATTGTAACGTGAGAGATTCTCATCATTAAATATCCATTCCTCGATTGAATAACATCTGATATGATCAACTCATTGAATAATTTTGGTGACAGAAGCAAAGAGGAGAATTCACCTGTTCAATACCACACAGCTTCACCTCAGCAGTCCTTCTGACCTCACTCAGACAGGTCAGTCAGAGAGTTTTCTGTCGGCTGACAAACCCTCGTCTAGACAAAGAACAGACTCCTTCCTAGAATTGTTTGTTGGGGATTAGTGGTGGGAGAAAAACAGGAAGAGTGTGTGACTAAGCCAGTAAAAGCTTTTGGGACGGGAAAGAGTAAAGACTTCCTGTCTTTAGATGATTCTTCTCACTGGAGCTGATTTGTAGAGAAGCAAGAGAATAATACATACAAGTAGATGTAGCATGATTTAGCATTATGGGATGAAGCGCAGGTCACAGCTGCACCAGCAATATTTAACCACAAAGTGGCAGCACTGCATTAAAAAACTTTTTCACATGTATTTTGTTTTCTCAGAGAAAGTGTTGGATGAGAGAATTTTTGTCCTAATGTATTATGAGTTTATTCTTATTTTTCATGTGAAGAATACAATGTGTTTTAAAGTTAACAAATGAAGCATCTTTCCAGTTAAAGGCCAACAGTAATTTTAAGCTTCCCATTGCTCTTCAAAAATTCATTTTCTTCAATCATTTTTTCCATTAAAATTAGGATTTTTGTTGTTGATTTTAAGTAGCAACGTTAGTAAAATATTTCTTGATTTGCCAATTGATCAACGTTCTCTAATTAATCCAATGTCGATAAAAGTATTGAAATAAAGAACACTAGTTGCCTTCTCTATGACAAGCTGCCAAAAGCTGATATTACAACATTAAGCTCCGTTTAAGGTAGTTGAGCTTAGCTTTGTTTAGCTTAGCATATCCTGCTAGTTCCAAATTTACTTAATCCACATAAACCACTTACACCTATTTGTTTCAATGTTATTTGTTTTATCAGTATTTTATCAGTAAATAAATCTTTGTGTAAAACAGAGGTTGACAAAAATAGATATTAGACAAATAGACAATAGACATAATTTTGGAGAACTTTTAGACTCTCCTGTGGTGAAAAAAACACCAGTTTCTGATGCTTCAGTCTGCGGTAAACCTTCTAGTTTTTGCTTTATCTCTGTGTCCTGCCTTATGCTAATGTTTGCTCCCTAACCATTACAGCTGCAGAGTGAATAGAACCACAGACACTACATTGATCTTATCATGTGATTGTCCTTACAGACCAAGAAGGTAGGCCTGCTTCTAAAGTAACATAATGAAAAGTGTTTTCATAGAACCACAGAAGTATTTATCCAGCATATGCCGCTTACTTTCCCCGTCATTTGACCTGTTTCTACTTTCCTTTGGCCCATGTGACTTCAAGTATACACATGCCAGCTATGCTAATGATGTCAACTTGTTGCTTCACCTTCATAAAGGTCAGAGATCTCACACATTTCTCACATTCTTGCTCCTGCTGCCCCAGCCCCCCTTCAAAGACAGGAGTAAATCTGCATCCCAGACATAACATTAAGCAGTGATCATTTTCTCTTTTTGAGGTGGTTGTTTCACCTCACTGTTTCAGATAGTGACACTGTAATTATGAGAATTTGCAGCTGAAACATGGCATTCCTTTGCCAGCTGGAGGTCTGCCTGTAAATCTGGCGCCTTCACCTGTGGATCCTCCCCAAACTAAAGAGTCTGAAACTGCAAGAAGCATCCACCTCAGGTCTAGTCAGAGGTGTTTGTTTCCATGTTTACATTTTAGTCTGCATAGAGAAGGACTTTATCACATCTTAACATAATAGAATATAAGATCTTTATACCTGATTAACTTGATTATATTGCAAAGACTGAAGATTTATCATAGAATAATGCAGTTTAAATCTCCAGACCTTTCGGATTTTATTACTATCATATTTTTAAGCATTACTTTTAGCTATCTTACGTTTTATTTAGGTTTTTTTTTTTTTTTTTTTGCATTATACTCTATTTAAGTGGTTAAATGTAATGAAAAAGCTTTCTTTGTTGCCTATTTTCAACTCAATATTTTCAATGTTTACAGGAACCTTTATGGCCAGCAAGAAGCTTATGTTTGTGCAGTTTTTAGATAGTTTCTTTGTCTCTTTGTTTTTTTTGTATGTTTGTTAGGTAGAAACTTTTTCTAAAACGTTTGGTATGATAGGGCCATTTTCAGTATATTTGCATATACTACAATAAATAGTCGGGGGGCTTGGCTAACATCTACAGGAGATGCTCTTAATGGGTTTTATAAGATATCAGAGATAGATCTTTGTCCCAGCAAAATTCTTGATACTACAATCTAGAACAGGAAAAATATGGGATCTTTGGAATTTTCAACACTGCAAGAGAACAAATGAAGATATAAACATGCAACAAACGGCATGTTATAGAGAAGACGATGTGGATTTACTGTCAATAAATCCAGGAATCTAACAGTGTAACCAGATTAAATGAATGTAGGACAATAACAATATGGAAATCACAATATTGGTGAAAATGAGCTGCTTGGTTTGCAGTCTCCAAGTTCTTTATAGTGCTCTTTGAAGTTGATATAAACCACCTGAGAACTATAAATATAAAGTGACACTTGTTACCAACATGTATCCTTAATTAAGACATCTTAGTGACTTGAGAAATAGATATACCAATATAATCTGCAACTTTCAAAACTTGAAATACAGTAGTGAAATACGACAATGGCATAAAAACTGCAATCTGAGATTATTCAAATGTTTATACAAAATCTATTAATACAAGAACAAGATCTTTTCCAAACTGAAACGATTAATATATTGAGCTACTCTCATTCATTAGTTTATGAACATTTGGGTTAAAGCCTCCCCTTCCACTCATTTGCTGTAACTGTAGACCTTCTGAGACTGTAGTTCAACTGTCTCTGTCATCTCATATACAAAATGGAAGATTACACTGGACAGGTGTTATGGGAATGAGACACAAGGGTTCTTTTAGGCTCCAATCCGCCGAGGAATTCACCATCATCACAAAGATTTGCAGATTAAAGCTTCTGAGAGGGGCACTTAACGTTCCACTGCAGCTAGACAGGGGCAAGTGGCAAGTATGCCACTTGTAATTGTCAAACAAGCTGGTGGCAGTTTGCTCCGGAAGGTCACAGGATCTGCTGGTAAAAGGAGTGCAAGGAAAGTGAGAGAGAAGCCCATAGCATGGCACAATCTGGACCCGGAGCATTTGAGCCGTGAATGGGGAAAGAGTCTGAGGATGAGTCATCGGTACCTATGACGTCAATCAAACTCAGAAACCTCGTGGTGTCATTACATCTTTTTGAGACTGTGTCAATCTAGCTGGTAATAGAGACTGTTGTATGTGTGTTATTGAGTTTAGAGACCTTACATTGCTTACTTTTGTTAGTGATTTCTGTTTAACTTCTGTTAGTAAAGTTGCTCAGACTTTGCTCATGGTTGATACACATCTTGCCAAGGTTTGCAACTTGGTTAAACTTTAATTGGACAAATTCTACTTTTTTCCCAACAGTCTCATTTACTGTATTACCCAATGTTTTCTTTATGACTGTAAAAGCTCTGCAGTGACAAAGTCCACAAATATTTTTCTCATATTTTTGTATTTCCCTAAAGCGATTGTGTTTTGTTTGTTTTCTCTTTGCAGCCTGCACATTTCTTCTCACTTGTCATTCAGAATGAAACATGTTTGCTTTGCAGATCTGGAAATTAAACTTTTCTGTCCTATGAGACTACTGTATTAAAAAGCATGTCACAACTTTGTATTCCAGTTTGTAAACATCACATGTCAACTGCATTTTGCTTTTCAGTACCACATCACATGCTTTCAAAAGGAAGTGTCAGAGCAGGAGAGAAAACAAGAGGTATATACTGACTTTTAGTTCCTGTAAACTTAAACTCAGAGAAGACACAGGATGCAAGACAGATGCAAAATCCATAGATGCTGCTTCAAAACATGTAAGTGCATTTTGTCTGAGTTCCAGTAACTAACATTTGAGGTGTTCTTTGTGCAGAAGCTTGATAAACAGGTTTATTATTTTGTTCATTTTACGGTAAAAATGTCTTAAAATAACTTGGTATTTTACCAGTGAGGTATTGAAGCAGCTTAGAGCTGCATTAGTAAGAAGATGCTATAAGTTTCCAAACATACCTCTTGTGCTTTTTCTTTCTTGTGTTCAACGTGAAAACTAATATTTTCCCTGCATTATATAAAGGGAATCATTAAGTTTGATGTCACTACAAATAATTGAAACTTTAAACAACTAAACTGTAATTCACTTCCACATAAATAAGACAAACATTCATTCTTAGATAATATCACATACCACAGTTTATAAAGTTGAAATCTTAATTTTAGGAGAGCTTTGATTACTGTATTGTTTCAAGCATTAATGAAAAAAGTTTTTTTCATATTCAAGTTAAAACCTGTTGACAAAGTCTACATGAAAGATTAAAGTGTTGATTTCTTTCTCTTGGAAGATGATTGACTCTATCTGATTACAAGCTAACCAATCCAAAGAGTCAAAACCCTTCACACACTGTGACACTTTGAAGCTTTAGAATCATAAATATAAACTTCACGGTAGTGCTTCAAGAAAAGTGAAGTCATTAAATCAAATTATCTTGGAACCATAATGGTGTGTGTTGATGTTACCCTGTCTAGTAGATGCAATTTATTTAATTTAATAAGACAAAAACATTGACTTGCCAACAGAGAAAGGAGATGATCAACAAAGTCAGTTCCATTACATCTACTAGTTTAGAAATGTGAGTCAGAACCAAAAACTACCAGTTGGAAAATCATCCTTTAGCTCATCCCACTACGATTAAAAACATGCTGAAGACTCCTCCAGCACTTTTACTGTCAAATATTTTTAAGAAAATATGTAAGAAGACATGCAACCTCATATAATAGTGATTCGCATGCCAATGTTCATGATGTACCACTCACTAAATTTATGTACTGTTCACAGAAAACAGCCATTTCACAGAATAAAAAGCTTAACATGCGTATCAGACCCTTTGGACTGCTTAACCTCTCTGAACCCCTTTAAAGCTCAAGCAGCGGCGCTAAGTTCCAAAGACGAGAAGATTGCACACCTCTAATTACACTCTCCTGCTTTTACAGTTTGGAGGTTATTGTAGGACAGAGGAAGAAGAAGACTGCAGGAGACCTGATGGTGTCAAAGTACATTGTTATCATCAAAACAACAAACACAACCATAGGACAGACCTCACAGAGAGAAAGAGAACACAGGGGCAGAAGAAAAAGAGACAGGTTTCAAACACCACAAGTTTTTTTACAGTCCAATGTAATGACGAATCTGTATGGCCGTGAGAAAGAAAAATAGAGCTCATCTTTGATTACTCATGTAGAGGAATTTCATGTATTAACTTAGCTACCTTGCTCTAGCTGAAAGGTCTGACTATAAGGCTCCTAAACTGATGTCATTCTGACCTTTAGTAAACCATCTGCTAAGACCTT
>JBAMHX010000022.1:8625814-8636982 GCA_037177515.1 Pseudomugil tenellus
GTTCAACTTCTTTATTCTTCATTATTAAATTTATATTCTTCTCAATCTAAAGAAACCAGTGTCCTTGTCCTTGACAGTGTCTCCTACACTCATTAACTCAATACAGTTTAACTAATTTTCCAGTAAGTTGTGTTTGTTCATAGTCCTCTGTCATGTTTGTCAGTGTTTTTCTTTTTCATTGCTTCTGTAAAACACAGATTATGTCATCTGCTCTGTGTCTGAACAGTCCATTCATTGGTGTAAGTGCTGCTAAGCATCCACACTAAATGCTCCTTATTTCCATCCTCTGAACTCTTTAAACTGTCAGTATACATGGCCATTATGTCCTTACTCCTTACCACCACCCTCCCTCGCTGGCCTGGATAAGAAAAACACAATTCAGCCCAGCACCATGCGCTCATGCTAAGATAAGCTAAACACCATTGATAGGAAGCATGGTTAACTGATGCTGGGAGGAAAAAACCCTGAGCACATCCCGGGATCTTGTAATCAGGTGTGCCACACGCTGTCCACTCGACATGCATTCAACACTCCATGTCACACTCCTCATTCAGCCTGCAAAATCATCAGCCTTGTGCTGCTGCTGCAAGTTAGTTTACCGCTGTTGCCATCATTCACACTCATCTATATCCCTGGAAACACATCCTCACCACAAGCCTGACACTTCCACAGTTGCACAGTGATGAGAGAAAGCAGACGTGTCAGGTAGAAACAGACATCATCTAATCTGTGGGATGCATCCCACACCCTGAGCCAGGGATGATTAGGTCACCTGAAGCAATGTCTACAAAGCCTGCATCTGAGTCTAAAGTGGGCAGGGAAGCTGATGACCTGTATTTTCTCAGAAATCCGTGACTCAGAACATCATTAGCACACACACACACACGCTACATTTATTCACGTCATGTAAAACGCCATTCAGTAACCCACCTTTCCCCTCTCATTTGCTCCATTAAGAGTGTACCAACACACCCAAACATGGTGTTGCACAGCTACAAGTACTCACACACAAGCAACTGGAGGGGGAGAATAAAAGCAATATAAAAACTCAACTTATTGACACACTTAAAAAAAATTGTAACATTTAATATGCTCAGATAGAATCTAAATAGGGAGCGTTCTAGTTCGGTGCAGTCAGTGTATTATTCATTTGTCTTACAAGAGAGAAATATCTCTTCTTTGCTTCTATAGAGCATTCATATTGAG
The DNA here is from genome assembly GCA_037177515.1 of Pseudomugil tenellus. Taxonomy (NCBI): domain Eukaryota; kingdom Metazoa; phylum Chordata; class Actinopteri; order Atheriniformes; family Pseudomugilidae; genus Pseudomugil; species Pseudomugil tenellus. The sequence continues at coordinate 8,627,021 of JBAMHX010000022.1, forward strand.
AGATGCAGAGGGACTCAAACGGTGCTGTTGCAACCTTCTCAGCTGGCAACAAAAACAACCTAATCCATGATAACAGAATGAGGGTCCTGTGAGTGTTGCCATCTGGCCCCCTTCTCAGCAAGTGCTCGGAAACTTGGGCTCTCCAGAGTCCTGGTCTAGTCTGTCATCAAGCTTGCATGGGTGTCCGGCCAGCAGCAGAGTGTTTCAAGCAGGGGATGCAGAGAGGGAGGGTTGGGAGAGCGAGAGAGGCAGAGCACAAGAGCTGATTTGTGTTGCAGGGGCTGATTATGCGTGCTACGGGGCTGGTTTCCTGTGTGTTGTGTTTGTGTTGGAGAGAGTGGCTCCAGGCAGATGTTGCAAATGAAGGAGGTGCTGTTGTGTGCCGACATAGTGGGGGGAAAAAAATCACCCTATCTAATTGGGGTTTTTAGAGGCAACGTCTGCAAATATCATTAGATCTGATGCACTTTGGAAAACATCTATTTTATTCTGGGTGTGTAACACCAACAGTCAACATCCAGCTGTGCTCACACACATACAAACCATCCATTTGTTAACACAAGCATATAAACACCACTTAAACAAATATTACACCAACTTTTACCTTCCTGCAGCCATCTGTATACACAATCAGACACCTAGGAACACAAGTAAGCACACATTCACACTCCTCCACACATTGGTAAAGCTGTGGAATGACATAGCCTTGATATATCCAGATGTTTAATTCTATGGCTTTGAGAGACAAATGAGAATAACAAGCAACAGAAGAGGTACCTTTACTGTAAATGCACTCTGAAATAAAATAATTAGTAACTTCAGAGGGATGCAGTGAGCCCACCAGAACACTCAGTGAGACTTAAACAGGAATAAGAATGTCATGTAGAGCCTGAGAGTTGCATTTATTACATTCAAAGTCGCATCACTGAGGCAAGTTCTGGATAAATGAGTTCAAATCCTCCCTCTTTTCTTTCCTTGTGACTGGTTGGAGCTTGTGTCAGTCAGGGGGAGGGGTGCACCGCTAATTTCTATATCCCTGGATGTCAATTTAAGACTCAGATTGGGTTTTTGTGTGGCTGTCAGTAGCAGCGAGCCCCAGCGGACATCTGCAACCTCAGTGCTGGATTTTTTTTCCTTTCTTTTTTTTTTTTTTTGCGTGGATTTGTTCAGATGAGTTCCTCTGGAGGCGCGTCTACCTGCTCACGCTGAAGCTTTTTTGGATATTGCTGCCACTTCCAAACGCATCCGCACCTTCCTGCTCTGTCTCGTGGTGCGTGTGCATTTTCAAGTGCAGCTGCGGAGGAAGAAACAAGGAGAGACGCTAGGAAACTTTTACACACGACTTTGACAACTCTGGAGATTGTGTAGGCTAAGTGGCGCAAAAGAACTCGCGCTGAGCTCATGTGGTTTATCATCTGACAGAAGTGGATCGTTTCTCTTTTTTATTTTCAGGAAAACTCAGAGAAGCAGGTTTGGAAACATGGTCAGTAAATTCTCCGTGCTGTTATTGAGTGTCCTCTTTCTGGTGCGGGCGCTCTCGGCGCATGAGTGCACGTCTTGTAGCCTCCGGACTTGCCCCGGCAAACCCCCGCACGGCTGCGAAGGTGGCCGGACTTTGGCTCGGGATCCGTGCGGATGCTGTGATCAGTGCGCCCGGCTCGAGTGGGAACCCTGCGGCGGACAGGACTGGGCGCACGGCTACTGCGCCTTGGGACTGACCTGCGCGTCTGTGAACAAAACCGGAGCTGCCACCATTCCTGAAATTGGAGTTTGCAAAGGTGAGTGTAAATCTGTCATTTGAATTTAGAGGAAAATTGCTACATTTCTGGGTTATAGGAAAAATATGTAGATGCATTTGGGAAGCGTCCATCTGCTTTTTTAAAGTCTGGTAATGTGTCACCAATCAAACGTTGGTTCAGCCCTGATTTCAGGGAATTGATCAGTGCTTGACTTTCCACTGGCTGTTAGATTATGTCTGAAAAGCTATTGACTGAGAGGAGTCATGTTCAGCAGCTCACTTCTCCTCAAAGCCTTGACTCAATTAGCTCAGAGGGATGACAATTCATATGGCTGAAGTCATTTGGCTCCAGGTTGCAGCTCTTTTTGGTCGCGGGTTTTGTTCTTTCTTATCAAACATTTAGTGTAGAGCTGAGATTAGAAGAAAGAGACAAAACAGGGAGAATCTGCAAGGTGGATCACTTTTCATTTTATCATGGATCATAAACAAGTTGCCACCTGTATTTTTTTTTTCTTTTTCACTTGAATTGTTTACGCGGTTAGTTTTTTGGGTTCTTCAGACAGCCTCTAAAAGTCTGACATCATCATTTCAATTTTTAATTTGCAGCTCTGTGAATCCACACTGTTCTATTCCTACCATGCAGAGCTGAGCTTTCATCGTGTGAATGTGGTTGTTTTACGCACAATTTGAGCAACATTCTCAGCTTCAGACAAGTCCAACGCTTTGAGTTCCTTTCTATGAATGAAGGTGGTAGCAGTGGCTTCACCCTGAGGAATAAATAGACCCCCTCCAGCTGTGCCATCTGCGCTCTGTTCAGCTTCTTTCTGAATGATTCAAGAGGACTGACAGGACTGTAGAAAAGTAAGCAGTTATCAATGGGGGTCTGGATCTCCTGGCCCTGCCCTTCCATCGTTTCTGTGTAGGGTGGTCCAAGTCGGAGCTCTAATACGCTTTTTCAGGGTTCTCCATCCCCAGGTGTTCCCAGGAGACATGTGGTGCTGATTGTGCCTCATGCACAGGCGTCTGGAGGACATCTCTTCTGCAACTTAACAGCTTTGGAACGCGTGGGAGACCTTGTGGCTCCTCTGACTGAGTCATGCCTCTGGTCCTGTTGCTGACCCTCTAAATCAAACACACATACACACACCCTTGATATCCCAAAGGGTCTAGGTGGGGGTAAATCAACACCTCCCAGTGTGTTTTTTGGGCCCATAGTTGGCAGGCTGCTGGGGGGCTGATCCCTGATTTCCCTCCTCAAGCTGCAAAGGTCTTAAAGTGATTAGGTCTGCAATCAGAAGTAGGGGGTAAATGTTTCCGCTTTTCTGATCCCCTGTTTTACTGCTCACTGTTTGATTTACTGGGTGGTCAAATTTTGCTGATGTGAAGGCAGTTTTATTGTGCAGGTGACACTTTGCATACACGAGTAGGACTTAGTGTTATTGTTTGGCTTTCCGTTGTCATGAGAGAACAAGCTATCGTACTAGTTTTCCCAGCCTGGAAATGTTATGTATCGCCAAAGAGCTTTAGAAATGATTTCCACCCATATTTAATCTCTCCCTTTCAGGGGAAAATGTCATCCATATTTTTGTTGCCAGTAAATCTCACTATTCCTGAATGTACAACCAAAAATAATTGTGCAAAGTCCAAGAAATATTTCTAGCTTTCCAAAACACAATGTTTTCTTATTTGAATAGCTTATTGTTGTATCATTGAATCCCCTTAAACTGACAAGAACATGAGCAAAAATGAGTCAGCATGCACTTGCACTTTTGGGACATCATTTAGCTTGTTGACCTGATCATTTAAGCTTCACCTGGGCAAAATGAGTTCTACCTAAATCAATAGTTTTAAACATCTGACTATTTTGTTGTGCCCATACTTTAAAGCCAAGTACCTTAAGCTCCAGAGATACTTAACATACCATGTAACAGAATGCCTGTTTTATAGGGACGTTATGTCCACTGCACTCCTTCGCATGGCTTCTACATCTCCCTTCCTCTGGCATTATCTAATGTTTCAAAGACTTCCTTTTAAGCTCGCTATCAGCCTTAGGGCCTCTAGAGGTCAGCTTTCCCATCCAGACTCTGAATGTCAAGACAAGCAGTCTCAATGGCTGAGAGAGAAATCCCCTTGTGATGCAGCCTTATAGACTTCGGCTAGACTTATGCCAGACCGGATAACAGATAACCAGGAGGACCATAAAAGACTTGGGCCAGTTGAAATGGTTCCAGACTGAGACTGGTTAGAATAAATGGAGCTCATGGGGGGGTGGGAGTCAAGCTAAAATTAGTTGTAATCTTTTCACTGCACAGCCTTTCATTGATTGTTTTGACTCCTTCCTCCCTTTTCTACATGCCGGTTAACACCTCTCAGACAAGCAATGCTGCTGTCTCAAGCTAAAATACCCTTGCAGGTACAGGAAAGCCAGAGGATGGAAAAAATGTGGAGGTGAGGATCATTTTAGGGTGAAAGGAAATCAGAGTGAAAGTTTTGGTTGGGCATTTTTTTTAAAGGCTTCTTGTGCTCGCCCAGTTCACTGGCTGCCTGGGAGGGCTATTAAAAGCGTTGGCTGGCTCAGGTTAAAGGTAACACTACCTTCAACACTTCCACTGGCTAGTATTTGCTATACTGCTTGTAATCACAGGTCTCTTCAGTGAAATCTGCTTGAAGCATTTACAAGAATGTTTTCTGTTGCAGTCCTGCTGATTCACTTTAGCAGTTTTATCACAGCATTAGAGGTCGCATTCTCATCTGTTTGGGATTAATATCGATCTTCATATGTGTTTTATTATCAGCTGAGGCATTTAAAAGCAATTCAGTTCTTTCAATTTGAATCACATCTATTTGTTTTTCTTCAACCCCTAGCTGAGGAAAACTCATTTTTCATGTAGGGTCTCTACAGTAGCTGGGTAGACGCACCCTGAAGAGCTCATGTTTGTGTTGGGTGGTTAAACCTTTGACACCTCCTCTGGTACATTGTTCTGGTGTGTTGCCGTTTGGAGAAGAAAGCCAGAGTATTTTGACAAGCCGCAGTCACGCTTCCACACTGTTGATTTGATGCCTGGGAGCTAAATGCCTGGGAAGGGGATAGTCTGTGTTACAGTTTGTCTCATCCTGTTTACTCTGCTGCCACTCTTATTACACTTGGATAGCAATGCAGAAGGGTAATTTGGGGGTATATATGAGTGTTTATTCATGGATGAATGTGAAGGGAACACTAAGGGTAATGTGTATGTTGGGGCCCTTTAATCCCAGGATCTTGGTGTATATTCAGCTCAGCTCCAATGCAGCGTTCTTTCGTAACGTTAAAATTTCATCCAAGTGGGGTTAAGCTTTGTAATGCCATCTCGGGGGGGGGGGGGGTGAGGATCACTAGGTGAAACAACAATCTGTGGGTCTGGTGCAAATGGCCCCAGTTCAGAGAAGGCTTTGCTTCAGCCTGAAGAGATGGAGACCCTGGGAGGGCCCCATGCTGTGGAACAAAAGCAAACAAATGGCCTCAGTAGTTGTAGTAGTGTGGCACAAGGAAAAAGGAGGAGGGATTTCAGCCCAGTATTAAACCAGTCACTCCAATGTTGTTTATGCTAATCTAATGTGTTGCATCAGAGGATGTAAGATGCTAATTTAACAGTTTTGATCATTAAATGTTGATTATTAGCACATGTTTTCTGTACTTTTTTGATTTATATGTTTTTCATCCCATTTCAGATGGCTTATGTAAATGTTTTATAAAATGCAAGAAACAGTCACATCCTAATAAACTTTGTTCTTGTTTCTGTGCCTCACAGTACTTCCTGAGTATCCAGATGCAGGTCTTGAAGATGAGCACTGTCCTCTGATAACAGGCTGTGACAGAGCAGGAGGTCAGTGTTTGTGTGATGCCCATCACACCTGCTTGGGGTCCTTCACCTATCCAGACCAAGAGACTTGTATAAAGGCCAGTAAGTCAGGTGTGCTCTACTTTTCCATCTATTTCTATGGTAAAATTCACAGATGCACACAATATATGAAGCAGGGTTTGAGGATATAGAATTGTTCACGGAGAAGAGCTAATCCATAACAAATGTATCTCTGAAGTGACTAATGCTACTTGCATGTTATAGTGATGGCACACAGGCTATGGCTTTATCTAGTGGTTTTTTACACTCAACGTTGAGTGCAGCCATTGCGACTCATTGATGATTGTGGTTTGTGCAACCGCTGCTGGATTTCAGATGGTCGGAGGCACGAGCACAGGGAACGACACAGAGAGAAGTATGTGGGACCATCCAACCTGGCGTGTATGTTCTCCGGATGTAATCTGACCGCTGAGGGCTGTGTGTGTGAGTCGCAGAGTTGCCACCACCACTTCGCCTACATCAACCGCAGCCAGTGCCAGGAAGCAGCAGGTAACCCTCAAGTGGCTTTAGATTGACAACCGTACACTAGGCAACCAGCAGCTCCGTTCAGCTCAGTTATTTGATGTCCTTTAAATAACGTCTGAGACAGCATGGTTACATTTGCATCTCAGAATTGAAATTCTTTTTATTATTGATATAAGCATTCATATACAGGAACTAATACCTAGTCAAATTCCCTCAGTGAAACAGCCGCAGCATTCCTTATGTCCCAGCCAGTTATGCATAAAGGGAAATGAACCGATGCTGACAGAAGAAAACTGAATTTTTTTTAGCAGGAGCATGAAAAACTCTTATCATGAAGGGGAGGAGGAAGAAGGGAAAACTGATCAAAGATGCTGAAAATGGGAGTAGGGGAAAGTAGATAATGTCCGCCTTTTAATAGATGAAAGCCTCCAAAACCTTTGAAAAGAGTCATTAAGGTGTGAATGAATCAAGATCAGCAAGAGAATACAAGAATTTCTGTTCACCTCAGCTCATTGCTGCCTTTTTTGATTGACTTGTCTATGTGAAAAACATTATTGGCAGAGTGAGTTTAGTTCCCTCATTGGGATCGTGAGGTGTCTGGTAGATTGGCAGTCTGTAAGAAGCGCCTGTCTCCTTGGTGGCATTCGCAAAATAGAACAAGACATCTACTAATTGCACTCATAGAGCTTCCAACTATATTGGGTAGATTTCTTACTGAATCTAAACTAGTTTGGTTTCTCTACTGAACAGATTCCTCCAAAGCATGTGAATATGACTGCTTATCTGCATTTTTTCCTCCTTTTTGAGGAGTTCTAGATAAAAACAGCTCCACAGATAGCTAATACTCTGCCTGGCATTAAGCCAAATAAAGTTTATTTAGTCTACAGCTAACAGTGAGGTTATTACAGAACATCCACTATACATCTGTATGGATGTTTATCTTGAACCATTTACTCGGTGAATCCCACAGGAAGTGTGCTCATCAAACATATTGTGTAGATGTATCATCTAGTGTTAGAATGAAAGATGGACTGTCTGTTGTGTAACTCCTCTCATAGCCCATTGGATGACAGTTTAAACTCAAACCAGTGAAAACTGTAAACAACATTTTTCAGCAGCTTATGAGTTTTCACCGCAGTACACACCCACCCCTCTCGTAGCCAATCGTTAAGCAGAAGAGCAAGATAAATGCGTCTGTTTTGTCTTCGAGGATGCAGATGCACTTGTATCGACGCACACATGAGCATGGTTTCCTCATACCGTATATCATCGCATATGTGAAATGAGCCTGTCTGCGTGTGTTTGTGCATGTGTCTGTGTGAGATAATTATCTTGTTTGTCTTGATGTCTGGGCAGAGATTTTCCTTTGTCTGTCATCAGTAGGAGCTTCCTCTGCAACCAGATTAGGACTCTGTGGTCCTGTTGGACTCCATGGTAACTGTATCAATCAACATTATGTTGTCTTTAGGCACTTATTAAGATACCATGTCCTGCTTGAGTGAATGCTTCCTGCAAACATTCTGTAATGGCATGAGAACTCCACTGATAACGCTTGTCTTTACTACAAACTGCATATGTAAGATCAGACTACCCATTTGGCTATTCTGAAACATTAAGCTCAGCGTTTAACTGTCAGGACAACATGGAGTTAAGGGAATGAAGCTAAACGAACCCGAGGATACTATGCACATCTACAAAACGCAACAGCTCCAAAGACTCACAATAAGATCTTTTGGCTCGGCTTGGCTTTATTTGTTGTATTTTGAGAGAACTGGTTCAGTTTTCATTTTCGCATCAGGTTTGATCTGGACTTATCAAACCAGGTGGTCCGGGTTGTGTTCACAGGGTTAGTATTCATCCACTCATGCCATGTGGTTTTAACAATTCTAGTATAAAACCTTTACAAGAGTTTTGGTTACAAACCACCATTAAAAACAAGCAAAAAAATCCTTTGTATTCTCATATAGATCCTTTCTGTTCTTATTTAAATCCTTTCTATTCTTGGTTTGCTTTCACTTTGGTTTTATGATCTTGACTTGACTGTCTGTCAATGTTTAGTCACAGGATGATGTTTTATGTTTTAGTAATATCCAATTGATAGAATTTGTTTTCGTTCAGCTCGGAGCAGCGTTGTGCACCAGAAGTTCTGTCCGCGTGTCAGGGAGAACCGAGGATGTGATAAGTGTAGCAGAGGAAGGGAAGATGCAGGAAGATAAGAATCGCAAGAAAAGCCAAACATTTCGTTGAGGTATTTTTGTACAGGCCCCAGGGTCACGGTAGGATGGTATTAAGTCATTTTACACTCTGGGAGGGTTTACATATTTCATTCATGATAAGCCCCTTTAGTGCTATTTTACTCTGTTCCTTACTGATCGGAACCTGTAACAGCAGGTTATACATTACCGGTGACTCATGTGCTAACTTATGATTAGAACTGATGACTGTTGAAAGCCTGAGTTATCCTCATGAAGTTAACTAATGCATCTAGATTGAAAAATTGGGCCTTGCATGCATGTGGTAATTCACAAGTGGCTCATCAGACAGGGATGTGGTGCCAACTGTGATGCCAAAGCACCAGCTGACCTCACTCTCACAAATCTGCTTGCCTACACATGCCACCTCCGTCCTGCCTCTCTCAGTCCTTGTGAAAGGACCGTTAGTTCTGCTTGGCTGCAGCCTCTATGTGGCAGAACTATTACTGGCCGAGCCAGGCCGCCACCGGCTGGCGGGGGCACGAGACGTCTCAGTGCTGAGTGTTTGTGTGCCGTCTGAGGAAGCTGTTGCCCCATCGGTTCCCAGAGTGTGCATATTTATGTGTGTGGAAAGTGATTTTAAAAGAGGAAACAAAGGTCCTGTGTGACGGTTGAGACCAAAAACATCCCTAAAAGGCATGTTGGGATTTCTGTCAATCTACTTACAACCCTCGTTCAGGCAATTTTAGTCCAGCAGGAAAAGCCAAAATACACACATGTGAAGTCTTAGCCCCCTTCTGCCTGTCCAGCTATAACCCATTCTCTCCTTCTGGGTTTGAAAATTCTCCATACTGAATCATCCATAACTATTAACAAATCAAAGACACTCCAACTGGAGGCTAAGCCAACTCCTGATGTTCTCTGGCTCGTTTGTTCTATCATCATTCTTTTCTTTACTATCAAAATGGAAAGTAAATGTCTGTTCCACAGTTTATTTAGTAGCTGTGTACACCTCAGGTCTCCCATGGAATTGTTTTCCATTTCAGCATATCAGAGCTGAGTCTGATGGATATTACACGTGATAATTGTTCAGCTGTGTTTCAAAATACTTTATGTGCAGCCCACTGGAGCAACCCATGGTTTTTCATTTTATTCAGCTGGATGCAGTAGTGCTTCTCTGTCTAGGTAACATGCAGAGATGCACTTCTGACTGAAGTCTAAATTTTGTCACTGGCCTTTTTTTGATCCATCTGATAGCAAAGAGTCGCATTGGAGTGTGCATATGCTGTGTATACTTGCTGTGGACACATGCATACAAGAATGCATCAATGTGCAAATGTTGACATACAAGTTGCAGACGTTGTGGATGACCTCACTCAATCACACCTCTGCTGTGGTGAAATTTATGAAGCTGAAATCATGTTTTTAAATCTAAGCATATTTGCAAAAGCACTAGATAACAACTCATAAAGCAGATCCAGGGCCGCCGACATCTGTATGCCTGCGTTCTGCCACCTTGAGCCTTTGTCCATGGTGTGAAGTGTTTCTACCTGGTGACCTTGCTATTGCCTTTAGACCTGGACCTTCCTCTTAGACCTGCACTTCACTACTACTACACACATATATATATATATATATATATATATATATATATATATATATATATAT
>JBAMHX010000022.1:8646772-8659896 GCA_037177515.1 Pseudomugil tenellus
GCATATTCAAGGTATCTAAAGCACTTAGAATTAATTGTTTATTTACTCCTCATTCAGACTTGCCCTAGTACGGCACAGTGACAGATTGACTAGAGAAGCAGGACGACCTGCTCTACCTCCCTGAATTAAAAAAAAAATTGGATTAAATAAAAACATGCCAAGTATTAAAACCTAAAACCTTAAAACCTTTGTGAAGTTTAATTCCTCAAAACAAGTTTCTCTCCCTTTTTTCTCTCAAGAACCGTCCTATGAAACAGTCAGCCCCATGCTCTGTCCCCCCCTGGAAAACTGCACCCTGTCAGAGAGCGACTGCCCTTATGGCTTCCATCAAGACAGGAATGGATGCCTCCTCTGCCAGTGTCTCAACAGTAAGTTTTCCCCCCTCCACTTGTTGACCCTAAAGGGTTGAAGGTCGAGGGACTAACTATCAGCGACATGAAACATCGATATGTGCATTTACCTGCTCACTACTGATGTTACCAAAAGAATTTGGCAACCTCTTGCTTTTGACTGCTACGTAGATATTTATCACCGCTTATTTGTGCTTTCGCAAGTCCATCCGTCGCAGGAATGCGCCTGCGAGCATAGCAAATCATGCCTTCGCTTTTTGTGATGGATCACTGTACCCATGTTCAGATGACCTCTGTCTCCACTTTTTCAGATGACTCCTGTCCCGACCTGGGAAAATACTGTTCTCTGCAATGCCCAATGGGATATGAGAGGAATGATTTGGGCTGTGAGGTGTGTGAGTGCAGTATCCCCATGCCCAAGTGCCGACCTCTGACCTGCACCAAGACCTGCCCTTATGGATATGTGTACGTACACCCACTGACCCTGTTAGTTTCTCATCATCCAACTCCATCTACGCCCATTTCTCATCTATGTTTACTGTTTGTTTCAAAAACATGTTTTGTCAGAGATGCAGCACACAGGCTTGCCAGTATATTCGAATATGTTGTGAATGCTTATGAGGACTGTAATCTTTGGAAAGCTGAGTAAAAATTGATCATGTATGTATTAAGCTCTAAAATAGTTGTTCCAGTCTAAGATGAAAGGGCCTATCTACCATGGTGGGCATTCCCAGGTCTCTGAATCTGCGTGCGGGTGTGTTTTTCTGTTTGTGTGTGAGTCAAGTTGCTGTGAGGTCCACATTAGCCTCTCAGCCCCCTGCAACTCCTCTCCTCCTAATCCTATTTAACCCAATCAAACATCTGGAAGTGCTTTGTAGCAGGACGTTTAGTCCCCAGGCACCACTCTCATTTCATAAATCATCATCCTGTCTCAAAACAACGATCAAAAACGCATCAGGACAAAAGCAGCCTTTATGAAATGTATACAGTCGGGATCCTTCTGATAGCTCAACCATGCTCTCCGGAGCCAAGGCTAAAGATGAAGATATGTGTGCGGAGGGGGGCAGTGAAGAGGATCTTGTGGGCAAAAGAGGAGAAGGAAGTCCTGGTTTTATCCTTCATAAGCAGCTGTTAGGTTCTTGCCTCTGAAGTCTGAAATCCTCTGAGAGCTTCCCTTCTTTTCCCACAGGGCTCCTACATATGACCATCATAAATAAAACAAAAAGATCAAATTATTCCTGTTTATACTGGATGCATTGATGGCATCCTTCAAGTATTTAAAAGCACATATCCAAAGCAGAATGTAAACCTTGTAAAAATGAAAATTGAAGGATATTTTCAGAGTCATTGTTGTAGCAGAAGAGATGTTTTCCGTCCTTCATGGTGCAAAAATCCCAACTTTGACTACACAGGTCATGAATGGCATGCTTGTGGCCGTCACTATTGTGCCACAGTGGAAATTAAGCAGAGCCAGCAGTCTAAAGCCAGGGCCTCCCATGTCTCCCCAAGCTTCTCTATCCCTCTGGAGCCTCAAGCGCTGCTTGACATTCCTCATACCATCTTTAAACAAAGCCTTGCTCCAAGGTCAGCAGACTCTGTCTCTGTGTTTGTACAGTGAGGCACTGGCCAGCCTCTCGCAGTGTTGTTTCTATAGCCGTTATTGCTGTTTCAGCATAGAAAGGCTCTTCTGTTTGCTGAGCCTGAAATTTGTGTCTTCTTTATGGGATGCATAATAGCCCCAAGGGGCTACTTTGTGCAGATGAATATTAATAGGGTAATTATGAAGGCATAGGGAGCCTCGGCTTGAAATAGGAGTCATCACTTACCTGGAGACATGGGCGAAAAGGAAGTCTTGGGTAGAATGAATGAGAAAGAAAGAATGGGGGGAGGGGGGGGGGTCTAGGCACGGGTCATTCTTTCATCTGGCTTCTAATAATTTATCAACCTGCAGCTCATCCATGTTTTATTAGTCACATAATTGGATCCAATTGGTCTGTTTCCAGTTTTTGCCCCTTTTTCTCCGCTCCATAAATACAAACATATCCCTTAAACATGAGTTTTTTTGGGTTTTTTTTGTTTTCATTCTGTCAGTTAAGTCAAATTAAAATGATCAACCATAAGCTTGACCATCAGTGGCCCCTATGCAGCTGTCTTTTTCTTTAATGTCCACAAGCTTCTATGATCTACATTAGCTCTTATCAGGCCACTGCTCGCTCGCACTTTTATGTTTGCCAGAGGCTTCCAGAGCAATAAAGATGGTAGCAGAGTGAATTGAAAGCATCTGAAATGGCTTTAGATTGACTCTTTCAGAGTCTTTATGGTTTGTATGATGTGCAAACCACAGGCGTCTCTCATGTGGCCTTTTATTTGCCCTTCTTCAAAGGGAGCTAATATAGAAAGGGGAAAGCAGGTCCAGATGTTGATTGTTCTTGAATATTTGTGTCTCACTGTGTCAAAACACCAGGTTGTTTCACAGATCTTAAAGAAATAATTGAGTTTGGAGCTACATTAAGCCCCATTTCAGCCTGTGTTGTTTAATTCCTGACGCAGCCATCACTGAAGTTACCTTCATTTCCCATATTTTTCACCTTACAGGAGAAACAAGCATGGCTGTGAGATGTGTCGTTGCGTCAAGTGTCCTCCCTTTACTTGTGATAAGCACTGCAGCAATGGATACCGTCAGAACAGGAAAGGATGTTCCATCTGCATGTGTAAAGGTAAGGCGCTCTTTTCGCATTAAACCCCATGATTAGAGAGGTATGGATGTAAGATTAGAAAGATGACAGATTAGATATTAAAATAGTCCAAACTAGTTACATGTTTAAAGCCCCATGTCTTTCAAACCAGCCCCTTTCTCCTTGTCGAGAGCAAAAGAGGATGTATAGTATATGATTGGTGCTGTTTGCATGTTTGTCATCAATATTGCACAGAAATGATCCAGACTTAATTGCATTCAACTTGCCCACAGACTGAGTTTGCTTTGGTTACCACTGCAAATGTTGCTGTGACCCGTTAGGAAATAGTTTATCATGTAAGTTTGTAAGTAAGTATCATGCAAGTTTGGATCTCTTTGTTTCTGAAACTAATCTGTGAGCCCAAAATGAGGTAACTGTGCTTAAAGTACTTATTTTGGATACAGTCTTACATTGGATACTTATTTTGCAGGGGGAACTGCAAGTTACACATGACATTACATAATAATATTTACAGATTAGCAGGACTCTCCATAGTAAATGGACCAGAGGTTCCATTTTATAACATTACCCTTACATTTTTGATGAATAATAAGCTTCCTCAAATAGAAAGAAGCAATAAATGTATATAAAATATTTATTTGCTCATGTTTTGATATCTTTATGAATGATGGTTTAATTGGAGATACTCAAGTAATAAAATAGTACGGTGCAATATTTAGATGAACCTGTTTAAAGTGTTTTTTTTTTCCTTTTTGTGTAATTTCTTACAACAATGCTTATCGACATCCCGTTTTAACACATTTGTATAATGATGGTGCATCTGGGAGCAGAGAATGAGCTCCTTTTTATTTGGAGCAGATCAGGCCTTTTAGAATGGGTGCCTTAAAGTTGATGGGCAAAAAGATTATAAAAGGTACTTTGTATTTTTACAGCATAATTAAAAACAATTCTCCTCAAGAATTCAGACTTGGACTGAAATGATGAGTCTTGTAAAAAGCATCATAGGGAGTCATTAAAATGTCAGATTTGTGGTGTCTTACGGAGTGCACTAGAACAATGTTCAGTAAAAATTTCAACAGGTTTCCATCTGAAAGCTACTTTGCATTACAGATGTTGAAATCTTCACTTTTTTCAAATCTTTTAATTCGATTTCCTTTAAAAACAGTCTAAAATCTTATGGCTATTAAATGCTTCTTCTAGGCCTCTGGAGAATGAGCCTTCCTTATTTGGCACAAGAATAACATTGATATGTTTCTGTTAAGATTAAATCTTATTACAGAGTCATATAATGACAATATAGACATTGTCCATGTCTCAGTTATGTTGTCGTGCTACTTCCTGGTATTAAAACAGAGCTTCACCTCACAGTAAGAATGATCAGATGTATTAGAGGGTAACCAACAAAGCGGCCCGTTATAGACGGCACAGCATTTCAGGTTCTGAGCTGCAGCTTTGGGTCTGTGTGACCTTTCACTGCTGCTGTGAGAGAGCTTTATGTGTTTGTTTTGGTTCCTGTTGGTGTTTAGCTTTAGCTGCGGGATGTGCGTGCAATTCCAATTAAATTCCCTCAGAGTTTAAAGCTGCTACACAGGAGCTATATTTATGTGATACCACATTTTATGGGATGTGTTTATTTAGCCAGTTTAGCTACATTATAAATATCCCAGCTTCATACGGTTTTATTGTATGGTGGCAGCAGCACACCTGGTTCCTCTTCCTCCACAAATGGGAGCGAGCTCTGACCTGCAAACACACCACTGTTTACCCGGTTTTAAAGCTCGTAAGTCTGTTTATAGAGTACCAAAATATATACGCACAGTAAAATGTTTCTAGAAGTGCTTCATTTAATTAATTTACTGAATGTTTGTGCATATTTTTCATTTTGTTTTTTTTTAAAGATATAAGAATATAACTTTTTTAACATTTGCGAAAGCTGCAAGTTAACTGAGTGCTGCTTTGTGTCAGATCCATTCAAGCTGAAACAGTTGTACCATGACAATTTGGCAATTTCAACTCTTAATAAGGTCTCTGGGTGTCCTTTATGGTTTGGAAGGCTCCTAACTGAGTGAAATGACCTGGAAATATCTATGTGGCAGTCATGAGAGTTGGTCAAATTCTCCAAAAGTTTCAGCACTTCTTTTCTTTTTCTTTTGATCCCACAAGACTGGATAGACTGAACCTTTCGTTATGACATGTAACGAAATCATGTGTAATGTGCTTTTAAAATTTATTTCTATTAGTTATAATTGGTGTCTTATTCCTTGCAACAGCAGCTAATTCCTGGTTAGAGCCATGCAATGTTGTTTTTCTGTATAAAAAACAAACATATATACATATATAAAACATATAACATATATAATTTAATTAAAAAAAGTTTTTCCTCCAAATTATGAGGTATCAAATTGATATAATTCAAGATGATCTAATGTAACGTCCTTAAAACAGAAAAGGGAATTTCATGTCAGTTGCCAGAGAGCAAAGCTATTCATCTTTATTTGTGGTTGCATTTTAGACAACATATTGAGCTTTACATAACTTGGTAAAACCAAAAGCTAACTGGTGAATATACCAGTGTACATTTATTTAGCTTTGCTTAGTTATTCTACCAATATTTCTACTGTTCTTGTTTCTTCTTCTAGAAAGTGAGCTTGTCCCAAGCACCACTGTCCCAGCTGCAACTCCCAGCTATTGCCTCACCTCCAATGGGCACCGTTATGAGGACGGTGATACCTGGCACGATGGTTGTCGCGACTGCTACTGCCACTCTGGTCGGGAGATGTGCGTGCTCATATCCTGCCCCATGCCCAGCTGCTCTCATCCTGTTGTGAAGGCTGACCAGTGTTGTCCTACCTGTGAGGGTATGTCTGCATTTCAGTCATTTTACATTTTAATTTTTCTTTTTTTTTTATACAGACTGAAGATTAAAGAACTTGTAACACGTCTAAACTGTAAGAACTAAAACAAAAAACCTGCAGGTTGTGAGTCCAACACAGAGACAAACTTTTCCTCACAAAGTTCTTTCATGGCAACAGTGTCACCCACCACACTGCCGTGCAGCCTAGAGTGGGGGTGCAGATTTGCCTCAGATATGCTCTAAACCTTCCTATAGAAAGGTACTGAAGGACAACTTTAAGGTAGCTCACAAGATGTTTCAACTCAAGATACATTTTTAAGGTATATTTGATTCTCTGTTTCACCACGAGAGGCTTCCTGGTTCGAGCTTGCCCTTATGTGTGCAGTTTGCATATCCCATGTGTGAGCATGAATGATTGTTTGTGTCTTAGTTGACCTTTGTGAACCCTTCTGGACCCAGCAGACCAGCAACTTGTCCTGCCTCTTGCTTCGTATAGAACAATATGGAAAAAAATATATATAGATTGAAATGAAATGCATATTTCCCAAGTGAAGAATGACTAGTTGCAGAAGTTTTAAAGCAAGGCATCCAGCTGGGAAAGCATATTTTGAGGAAACTAAACTAAAAATGTTAATCAGAAGTTAAATACTTAGTGAGTCTGTATTCATGCAGTCAAGTTGAGGCAACTTGTGAATGTAGGTTGCTTCAACTAAACATGACTTGTTTCATTTCAAAGACATAAGTACACCTAAATATATATTCTAATTTTGAATCTTCTTAATTTGGTGTTACACAGTAAAAGACTTTGCTGTCAGATGCTATCAGATTTTTAGGTTCCCTGTTTTTTGGGGGGTTTTTTGTTTGTTTTGTTTTAACAGTGTACACGCTTAAAACGGCAAAGTCTGTCATTTCAAACATTTTCAAATTTCAGTCATCGCTTAGCTTTTACATCTGTGACTTGCTCCTCGTAAGCCTGAAAAAAAAAATCACAATTTCTGTGTAGTTCTGTAGAACTGGATGATGCAGTGATTCAAATAAATAAAAAAAAACACACACCTTTTTATCCACAACTCTTCAGCTCATGGGGATGTTTATGGAGGAGAGACTCTGTTGGCTGTTCAAATATTTAAGAGTGAAAGAATGTCTACAACTTTCAGAAGCTATGCATACTTTGCAGTCAGGACACAACTGGCTAACTCTTTACAGATGTTTGCTACTCTGCTGGACAGTATATATGTTTACAACTAAATTAATGAGGGGTAGTTTAAAAAAAAATCCCTTTCCCATACATCCTTATGCGAGTGGCCTCTGACTCCGGCTTTGTGTAAATTTAATGTCAGAAGACAAATGTGACCATTCTTCTCCTCTTTTTCTTCTGTAGATGAATCAGGCAGCGGTCAGCCAGAAGGAATGGACATGGTGGTTTGCAGAGCACCAGGGGGGGAGTTTTACGTGGAGGGGGAAACTTGGAACTTGGACGAGTGCACACGCTGCACCTGCAGGAAGGGACGTGTGCTGTGCGACACTGAAGTGTGTCCTCCCACTCTCTGCCAGACAACAATCAGGAACAAGGACACTTGTTGCCATGTGTGCAAAGGTAAATGAAAAAAATAAGAATAAAAAGAAAAGGAAGAACATTTTAAACAAAAACAAAAAAAAAAGGCTGTGGGTTGTCAGAAGTTTGTGTAGTAAACAGAGAAGTAGATGTGCGATCAGCATGTGGCTTTGTTGGGCAGTTTAATGTCTGGCACAGAGGCTCATAAAGAAACCAGCCAAGACCGGTTGGGTTTACATAGAGATCCTCCAGGCAGGCAGCAGCACATATGGACTGCTTCCACCCAGCAGCCCACATCAGACACTCGTCTAAGTCTCTGATTGTTTGGAGGAAAAGAATGTAACTTATCATCCTGAATCTGTCCCGCTTCACCGGCGATGACACACACGTATAGACAAATTTAAAACTACATGCAGCTTTTATTTACAACTGAGTCCAAACACTTTAGTGTCTCTTACACATTTGTGAGCTCATAAACAAAGTATCCCAATCACTCTCAAGCATGAGGCCCACAAATCAGCCAAGCATGACTGTGCCAGAGAGTCGCTCTGAGAGAATGCTTGCCTACCTTATCACTGCATCTCCCCCCACAAAAGGAGACTGTCAAAGGCCAGGCTTTGATATTTGTATGGGCCTGGTCACCAGGAATGTGGGAATAATACATATCTCAATGATGTATGTGTACAGTAGAGCATGGCACTTGCGTTCGTGCTTTACATACAGTGAGGGATGTTATATCGATACCTGCCCTTCACGTGGAACCAACCAGACATCACGTAAGAGGGTTTTTCTCACACACTTCTATGTCTGAGACGAAAGCAGGCCATTTTAATTAAACTACACTTCCATTTTCATGTTAATTTAGGAAAGATTAAAGGATCCAATGTGACATACTCCACAGTCTTACCTGTGATTTCATTACTACACACCTGTTTCTACCCATAGAGACACTGAGCCCATTGCTGCCGGTGAACAACAGTCAACAGGAGTACTGCATAACCAGCGAAGGAGACGTGCTGCTAGCTGGGGACTCCTGGAGGACCGACGCGTGCACCAGTTGCACCTGCAACAACGGCACCATTCAGTGTTTCTCTCAGCATTGTCCAACTGCCAACTGCAGGGTGCCTGTTTTACGCAAGGGCCAGTGCTGCCCTCACTGTCTCGGTGAGTTTTTAGGTGGAAAGAGAGCGCCTACTTGAAGCGTTCGTACAGAAGTTGTCACTGTGAATAGAACATGTAGCTCATATAACATTTCCCAGTTACCGTGTAAAATTAAGAATAATTGAAGAATATGATTCATAATGCTACAGGTCTTGGAAAAAGATGGAGATGGCAGGATATAAACTGTGTGTGGGCATGTTTGTTGGTTAGACCTAGCCACTCTGACACTATATATGCATGGAATGCAATCACTCCATGTGACACACTCATAGAGTCTCCCCCCTCAGAGCGAAAACATTCCTCAAGCATCCGCGCATTCACACGTTTTTCCTGTCCCCGGCTGATTCGGCCTGCAGCGCTCTCGCCTGCACCAGCACAGGAAGGCAAAGTTTCATGTCAGCTTTTCCTATAGAGGAAAACCTCCGCACAGGCCTCCATTGTTTCCCTCCTAACATGTCGCCGTTTTGCCAGGCCTTTTGTTTTTATTTGCCTGGTGGAAAACACAGCTTTCCACGTAATGTTTTTACAAAGCCATCCAGTGGAAGTTAAGAAGACAGATCGTATAAACACAGCTTATCAGCGGCGACACCAGGGAGTGTAAATACTAACTCACTGTTGGAAAGATTTTCGCCCGACAAGTGAAACATGATGGTATGTTATTTCTGTCTGAACAGAGGTGACAACATCTGCATCAGTGATGGTGTCGACCACCAGCAACAAAGCAACAGTCACAACCGCTGCAGAGATTCCACCATGGATTACCACCATCACTATGCCCCCCATCATAGCTGAGACAGGTTAAAGCTTTTCCTCCTCGGCTTTACTTTCTGACTCCATCCTGCAAGTTATTTGGCATCTTACCCACACTCTCTCTGCCAATTCCTTCTTGTTTATCCCTAAATATGCCTCTTGAGACACCTAGCTGTAATTTTTCAGTGTGAATCCGTCAAAACAATAAAGAAATAAGCTGTTTTGCATTAATATTCAAATTCCTTGTTGTGTGTGTCCAACAGATGAGCCAGGTTTGGGTGAGAATTACCCAAGCCAAACAGAGATGGCTCTCGTTTACCAATCAGCGGCCTGGATCTTGGCCAGCATCCTCTTGGCTATCATATTTTTCCTCATAGTGGCGTTACTCATCAACAAGAAGAAGAAGTGGGTGCAGATGTCATGCTACAGCGCGCCAAAGAAGGTGAGATAGAATAAATGTAGTTTCCCTCTGTTTTTTTTTTTATAAACACCTTTTTGAGCAGTTCTGTGCAGTTCGTCTCCACAGACCAGCAACATACCAACTCATGGCCTCACTTTGTTCTTTTCTCTTCACCCTTCCACAGACCGTGATCCTGAAGAAGCACGTCAACAAGAACTCCGTGGTCTACATGGAGCCCTCCAAGGAGAACAAATTTCAGAACATAAAGAACGACTGTGGCATCATTCATTTCTCTCCAGAAATGAGCTCTCCCTGCTTGGAAAAGATGACCATTCCAAGGGCCAAGCTCAGCATGGGCAATGACTGGACAACACGCTAAATGCAGAAAAAAAAAACGGCAGATCAAAACTGTCCGGCACCACTCACTCTCTCCAGCTGTGGCCCTCGTGGTGTGTGTGATCATACACACACGCTCTGGGTGCTGCTTTCTTACCATCCTTTTTCTTTTTGTCATAGTTAAGCGGAGAATTTTCTACAGGAGACAAAACAAGTGACCACTTTATGCTTTAATTATGTGCCGTCTGTGTTTGGATGTTTCGGGGTGGAGTGACATGCTGGGAGGTGAATGGAACAGTGGACATTTAAAGGACACGGACACTCTGCACTGTGATTAAAACAGTAAACGAGTCCGCCAGAGAGGCTCCGCTGTCAGAACCAGAGTGGGACTGTGAACACTGTAATATTACGACTTCTTATTGCCTCTTTTGAAACTGGAACTTTGTGGCAATAATAGGGCCATAAAGCTTTAGGACAGGGGTTTGTGCTATAAAGAGGACATTCTGGATGTTGCCCTGTTAAGTACAACAATGCTTCATGGATGCAAACATTATCTGTTGGAGGGGCCAAAGGAACTGTAAAATTAAGCACAACAGGCAGAATATAACAAGCCAACAGGCTTTACAATGACCCTCAGATTCAAACCCCTACTTTAGAATGTGTGGTTTCCATCTTAGTTTTTGCATTTTTCTGTATTTGTCCTAGATGTGCTGTCATCGGTCACTTTTTTAAAATTTTTTGGTCATGATCAGCCAGATTGAACAATATTTAGATGCATATCTAAACATTCCCCCCATGTGGAATTGAAAAAACACAATATCATTGCATGTTTCTTCAAATGACTCAAGTAATTCCGTTCAGAAAAACCTCAACCACAGCTGCATTAAAAAAAAAAAGTAAACGTTCTTTCTAAACTAACCGACTGTCCGTTCATCCTCATGCAGTCTTGGATTCTTTTGAAAAAGAGTCAGTCAGACTGTTTGCAATACATCTCAAAGATGTTGGAACAGAGGTCGAGTCATGCTCATTCAGGTTGTCGGGAAGCGGAACAAAGGTGCCAGGTGCTTCATCTGGATCTACGAGGAATGTCTTTGATACCACACCTCACTTTGATTCTCAGCAGCGTGTGCAGAGAGCGACTGCTCACACACAATGCTTATTGTAATGATTCTTTGTAAAGCCTTAATTCTTAAGCCTTAATGAATTTTCTTTGTGGACAACTTGTCTTTGTTCATAACTGTCAGCCGATACCAAGAAAAAGCAACTCACTCATTTCACACACAAAAATTACAGATCACATATGGTAATCTCTTTATATATAAGTGCATAGTTTGATGGGACGTTGCTATGCTTTTCTTCAGTCTGTGTTTGGGGGCCAAAAAGATCTGATCTGAATGGCATATTAAGTACACAGATGTTAAAGTACTAGAGTGGACATGTTGCTGTGCTTGGAGGCATCTTCAGCAGACCAAGCAGAAAAAGGAAGAACAGAATCTGAAATGTAATATTTCAATACAAAGTACATTTTGGTGCCAAAATTGGTTGGGAACTAATTTATAATGAAGTGTTTTCAGTAAATATGTATCTGTTCAATCATGTGCTTTAAAATGAAGAGGCAACTGTAAGAGCTTACGCAATACTTTGTTTTTCTATGTGTTTAAAAACAAAAAAAGTAGTTTAAATCAGTAGGACAGAAGAGTACCTTATTTATTTTTACATAGCTTTATTTATTAATACTAGTTTTTTTTTCTTTTTTTTTTAAAAAATGAACTTTTAGTAGCCAAAGCTGCTGTACATTTTAGACCATTTACCATTTCTGCTATATTCTATACAACCTTATTTATTTCACTGTTGCAAATCTTGTAAAAATGTTCCCTAGATTATAAACTGTAACATTTACACTCATTTTGAAAAATAAATGTGTGAATCAAATCGGCTTGCACTGATATTTAGATTTCAGTTCGCTAAAGAGATTTGATCAAAGATGGCGTCCGTCAGTGGCTTTACTTCACCTTCATACCCATGCACATCTAGGCCTAGACTCCAAAAAGAAATTTGTCCCTGTTTTAGATCTGATCATTCTTCTTGCTTTCCAGTTGCTCTTATCTTTGTAGCAGATGCAGATGTGAGCAGCAAAGGCACTTATGAGGAGAAAGGGGTGGAGGGTGAGGAGATTTAGGTAGTGAAAAAGCCAGAGGACTTCTCATCTATCCAACTGGCTAATAAAATGCCGGAAGACACAAAATGGTACAAGCTGGACTTGGAAACGAATAATCCTATCCTGTTGTTTAGACTTGTCCTGGAAAAGCTTACTCATAAACTTCAAGGTGAAGAAGTTTCTCCGGAAGGAAAAATAAAGCAAACACAAGGTCAGTTTTCCAGGTCTTAAATATGTGAAATACTGCAACATAAACTTACAAAAGTTGTGCTGCCCAAGAAAATTATTTACTTTTGTAAGAGCAAGGAGTGGAGGTCTGTGAATCATTTGGAATCATGCAGAATTTGTTTCATAGGTGATGGCAAAAAAGCTCTTGGCCAAAATGGAGCAGATTTATTTCTCTGTATTGTGCTTCTCATTAAAGCCTAAACTTTGGTTTTGACTTTTTTAAGCATTTCCATCTACGCACCTTGTTCTTGAACTAGTTTTTGTTGGTAAACCACTACCTGAGAGCCCAGCAACTGTCTTAAATTTCTCTACTACTAGAGGCACCGCTGCAGCGCTTGAGGTGAAACTATTTTCAAATTTATTCTAAATATAAAATGTTTTTTTTGTTTTAGATACAGAGACAAAGAAAGAGGCAGCATTTGGGAAAATGTGATTTATTCTTAGATCTACTGAGAAATATACACATTACACATGATCTTCTGTAAAAAAGCCCTTTCTTTATCAAATCATTAACTTTTATTAAGGCAATGAAGTCCAGAGATCCAAACGGTTTGGTGCTAATCTCCATTTGACACTTCAAAACAAATCACTTGTTTCTTTAGGGTTTTTTTCTTAATAGAGAAGGGAAGGTGTGAA
>JBAMHX010000022.1:8663654-8699920 GCA_037177515.1 Pseudomugil tenellus
AAAAGCCCTTTCTTTATCAAATCATTAACTTTTATTAAGGCAATGAAGTCCAGAGATCCAAACGGTTTGGTGCTAATAAGCTGAATCTCCATTTGACACTTCAAAACAAATCACTTGTTTCTTTAGGGTTTTTTTCTTAATAGAGAAGGGAAGGTGTGAATCAGTCAGCTTCTTAGCTAGATTATGCAGTTCCAAGAATAAAAAAAAAGTTGACTGAACGTAGTTGAAGTGGAATCTCCTCACATGAGGATCTTGTAGTAGTCGTCCTTAAAGCTGTACAGCACAACCACTGCCACTCTGAAAGAGGACAACACGTCTTTGTTCAATAAGAAAACAAGAGAAAAATCCATGTTTAACTTGCAAACAGATCAAACTTTGGACAATGGGATTCAGCTAGGAGGGAATCTGGGAACTTTTATTTGCCAAATGGATAATTATTGCACATGCGTTTCTCTCTCAGCTGTCTAGTTATTTACCCAAACTGATGCAATGACCAGTTCCTAATTTTTTAAAAAAAACACATGGACACATCATATGGTAACTTTTTTTGTCCCATCAGTATTTCAAGTATGTTTCCTCTTTATAAATTGTTGAGTCATAGACATTTCAGATACGATCATACTTAATAATTTACAACAATATGGAATACAGCAGTCATAAAGAGCTTTGATTCACCATCAAACACCTGCTAAACTAATCCCTACTAGCCCCAGACATACACTGCGCTTAGAGCTATGGCAGTGTAAAGAATAATCCTGACAACATATCAGAAGATTAGCCTCATCGCGTGGATGTTCTCATGCAGACATAATCCAGTCCAAGGCACTACATTTTTTAAGGACAGTTTCACAGAGTTGCCAGTGTTGCTGTGGACAGCTTGTCTGCAGCAGTTTGGGCTCAAAGGCGAGGGTCGGTGACCGCCAATGCTTGCCACTTCTGCTGCGACGCCAGAGGACCAAACAAGGCTAACCCTTTCATAGGTTTCACCTCAGGAAAAAGGATCATCTGAGGATTTAATGTTCTTCAAGGCCATGTTTATCTGTCTAACAGCTCTCTTTGAACGCCTGGCTGTCACTGTTACACCTGGAGTGTGTGGGCTGGGCTGGAGTTTGGGAGTGGCAGCTACCAGCAAACGGAAGTCTGCCTTGTTTTTTCATCTTTAAAATATTTAACTGTTTGCTTCAGGCTTTATTTGGGAGAAAAATAACAAGTTAGAAGTGGGAGGAAACCAGTGGGGGAGGGGGAAACTCCAGCACCTCTGTCTCATCTTTCCTTCTGGGATTTCATGAAGTATACTTTTAGATACAACATACAATAATGTTGCTTTATATGACAAAAAAATCTTCCTACATTTCTTTAACGTTTGTTGAAAAACATATTACACTGAATGAATGAAGAATTTTGAATAAAAATAGGGTTAGATAGAGAAAATATTCAATTTAAATGAATGGTCAACTGCTTCCACATTTACACAGGAAACATAACAGCTGACTAAAAAGAGAAATGATAATCCGAATGTCAAAAACAACTGAACCTAATCTGTCATTTTTCTCTTGTTTATGGGAAAAGCAACACAACAGAACCAAGCTTTTCTCTCCTCCTTCTTACAACCTCAGGCAGTCCGTTTAATTTTCACCAAACCAGGTTGTGTTTAACACGTTTATGGTTTGCATTTTTGCAAAGTGAGCTTTAAAGGGGGGTTACTGAGTTTAGGTGTTCCCCAACGATCTTGCATCTTGTCATCTATGAGCTCCCTCCTGCAGTAAAAGTCAATCTGATCATCCCATGTTCTTCCACTTCCCTCCCTCTCTTTTCTTCCTTTCCTGTAATGTCCTCTAATGTTCCTATTGTGTTCAAAACGGCTAATGTATTGCTTATTGCCGGTGTGTGATATGGTGCTGTATAGCAAAATGCGGCAGTCACAAGGATGCAGGCGTGTAAAACAGAGTTTATAAATAAATATGTATAGAAAAAAACATGCAGCTGACCCCACTGGGTCACATGACTTTTGCTCTGGACGGCACCAACCGATCTCTAAATCAGTTAAGCTGGGACAGATAGTAGTGTGTGGTTTATTCCTCTGAGTCAAATGGTGATTTCATGCTCTGCATTCGGGTGTAGAAATATACACGGCCAAAAAAAATTGCCTGCCGTTCTACAGATTAGCAGAAAACACCAAGAGACGGGACAAATGGATTGTAGCTGTGAGACAGAGGACTTGGAAGCCATCGTTACCAGCAGATTATGCATACTACCAGCCTTTAGTGATACACTTCTACTGACAAGTGCTGTAATGAGCAAAAATTATTTTCCCCCACAATCAGTGCTTGAGACATAAGTAAACAGGGCTGCCATGGCAACAAGGCTCCACTGAACTGATTGAACTGCTTGGTTCTCTTCTTGCTTCTTTGATCTACAATTATAAACCGATGATGCTATCGTTACCTTTGCTTATGGGTGGGTGTCAGTTCTGAAGCTTTGGATATTTCCAGCTGCAGCACAGCTCAATTAGATTAATGGGTCAACAGGCTCGCGAAGAACTTGACAAAAAAAAAAACTGTTGAGCCATTTAATTTTAATCAGGTGTGTTGGAGCAGGGAAACATCTAATGTTTGCAGGACTGCAGCTCTTGAGAGTTGCCTATTCCTGCCTTAGCTTGTCAGGAAACATCACCAAAATGTTAATTCTCCCTTTGACAACAACAATAAATTCACCCACTCACACATGGCAATTCACCTTTTTGTGATTTTTAAGTGGTGGATCTCATCACAGATGGACTTAAGGTACCGTTGCTTTGGGAGACGAGACAGCAGAGTCTTGACGCTGCTGTTGAACTGTTCCTCACTTTCAAACTGGAAAAACAGCGATAAAGAGCAGGTGTTAAAACCAGAGATTATATAAGAATGAAAATAAGCAAATACTAGACACTGATACCAAACCCTGCAAACCCAAACACCATGGAACAGATTAGTTGTTCCACACAGAAAATTACAAACAGTCCCACAAAAAGCTACACAAAGTGTCATGTTTGTTAACGGATCTCCGGATCAGAAAGTACACAGAATTTACAGGAATAAACAAGGTTTTTCATCTGCAACTTTAAGTATATTTTTGCATGTCAAGTGCAGCAGAACAGTGCAGCCATGAAGCAACAAAGGATTTATGGATGTTTTAGGTTTCTAGTGTGACTTTGGGTAATTTGCCACATTAAGACCAGTCTTCCCGGCAGCACACAGTGTGTTGTGTCTTGGGTTTTATACACTGAACATGTTGTCTTTAACACATGTGCTGCTGCAAAGGGCTGGCTGTATAGGTGGCCCAATCATTTATGGAGTAAAGGTTTTTTTTTACTTATATAACTGCAGTGTTAAGAGCATTCTCGGCTTTCTTACAGTTTCTTCTCATTATAATTAGCCTTTGTGGAAAGGAAGCTGGAATTTTATAAGCAAAAAAGTCTTGGTAAGAAGTTTGGAATGTGAATATTAACACCTCTTACGAGTGTGTTTGGTTAACTGAAATGCCTGTCTGTCACATATGTTGGCCTCGTGAGAGGGGTGTAGTAGACTTTTAGGTCATCCTGACTGTGAAAAAGAGCAGGGGAGTTCCTTAAGTCCATTTCACATCAGACGGGGCCTTAAGGAAGGAGACGGGATTCCCTCTTCCCGTCTCGGACCTTGACCTGTTCTTTCCGTTTCCATCCCTCCCCATCCCCTGAGGGCTTCATTGGGACGCAGCAGTTTATTAACTGTGCCGTGCTTTTGATTTAGTAGGGAACCTACCTCCAGAGAGAGGAAGTTGATCAGTGTTTCCTTCTGCAAGTCCACCTGCAGGATAAAGTCAAACAGGCTTTTACCATCACGCCTGATCTTACAACAGAAAGAAATCTGACCATCATAGTGCAAAAGTATTATAACGACCTCTGGGATTCATTCTAACACATTTCAGTCTGACTAACATACAAGCAGGTTGTTGACATGCAACAGCCGCTGTGTGACTGCTTACCAGCAACATAGTAAATACTGTTTACTGTGTTGCAGATGCAGTCCAGATCCCAAATAGATTTAAAAATGCTTTTGAAAAATGCAGCGACACTGTAAATAAAACAAGTAGGGATGATTTGCTTTAATAGTATCTGGCCATAAATCTACAATGTAAACACAAACAAACTCAATATGGCAGCCATTTACGTGCACCTAAAATGGTACGCTGGCTGCACTCCGTTTGGTGCTTATTGATCTGTAGCAACTGGAACAGATTCGCCGCCATCTCACCACCAGCAGGGGATCGAGGCAAAAGGCAAATAACTATAAAAGGGACTGCTCCCTGTCATGTTTGTTGTTTTTGTGATCAGAAGCCCTTTTCTCGTTCTGCAATTTCACACATGAATTGAACAGATAAGGTGGGAAAGAAGAGGGTGGGGGAGTTGGGGTTGAGAGGTATGAAGGGGGTAAACAAACAGCAGACTTACACCCAGAACCTCAATGTCATTGGTCTTATTCTGCAAATTGCTACAAAGATTCTGCAATCTTGTTTGGATCTGAAAAGAGAGGAAAAGAATGTTAGATGAACATAAAAGGAAAGAAAGAAAAGGAAACAACTGTTCCCATGAAAATTAAATGGCAGAAAAAAGATGTTCACATGTGAACTTTATATAAATAAACCTTTGACTTGGCTTTAAGTTTCAGCCATTATATGCTTTATGAGTAATACTCCACTGTATGACATGACGCGAGAGACACAGTGGGTGTGACTTTCCCACTGTTTAAAAACCCAAACATCTGTATTTACTGTATTAGCACAGACTGCGTTATGAAAACAGCCTTTAATCTGCTTCTCAACTTTAATTGTCTGTCTTAAATAAAGAGAATTGGTTTTAAAGTTATGTGGCCATTGGTTGGTTCTGAAGTGTTACGAGAGGAAAAGTAACCAAAACTGCAGCCTCAAACTGACCCAGCGCACTTTGGTTGAAAAGCTCACAGCTTGTGTCTACACAGAGGCCTTAGTAAAAGCTGAGAGGTCACAGCTGACTTTGCTTAAGTAAGTCACAAGCTGTAAATTCAGTGGGGGTATTGCTGCAGAGATATGTTGTGATGGGCAAGTGGAGGACAAGCCTGTAAAGTCTCACATTCTGAACACAAAACATCTGGATTCAAACTTTCCCATCACTTTCTTTCTAAGTAGACAAGTTGAGTCAGACAAGTAGTAGCAAAATAAAGTTAGTGTGATTTGGTTATGGGTTTGTTTATGATGGAGAAAAGTATGAAAACATTAAACAGAGGGAAAAGTGTTTGGGATGCAAAAAAAACCCCAACATGGATCTAATATCCCAAAATATAATTATGCTCTTAAAATGAGCTAATTTCTATCTCCGTGAGTTTTTGTGCGTCACAAACCTGAATCTCGTAGCGTCGCCTAGCGCTAGCAGACACTTTCTCTGGCCCAATGACGTTCACATTTATGTTTGTTGTGCTGCTGCTCCCATGCTGCTCTGAACAACCTGGAGACAGTTTGCCACATTTACTCCGTTATGAAACCACAAGGTAGGGGCTACATCTAACAGGAAGTATCTGAAACATTGTCTTTGGAACTACTTTTCGCTTTAATTAAAAGATCCCATGCCAAAACCGGTGAGGGATCAAATACTTGAGCTCATTCTCCTGTGCCAGTATTTGCTCATCAATCTGGCTAAATTAGGTAAATACCACATATTTTTTTTATAGTATTTAGCTCTGAAATGGAGACATAGCCCAACGTATGAAAAGAGTAGGGTGCTTGGTTTATGCTCCTGTAAGTGTTATGCTGAAAATATATAGCGATGCCTCTCAGTACCTGTGTTGTTGAGCAATGATCCTTTCGGGTTCTGAAGGGTCATGCTCTCAGAGATTTCTCTGCAGGGACACAAGGACGGTATTCATTAGAACTTTGTTTCCAGGCATCTGAACAGCACATCACGCTAAATTTTTTTACCTGATGTATCTCTCATCAAAGAATTTGGTCCGACATTTCTGGATGATGTGGTCCACCAAGTCAAACTCTAGAATTCGTTTCTCTGACTGTCTGTCCTTCTCGAAGGATTTTACCTTAGCAGAGAAAATCTCTTTTACATGTGCTGGTCTATATGACATTCCCATAACCAGAGTAACAGTCTATTGATCACTATTATACATATAATACACTAATTAACACAAATACAAGTCATTTATTGTAAATACTGTTGCTGCCAAGTAAATGTAAATACACTCAAAGAACAGAAGCGTTCTCATATTAGAAGAGAGCTGGTTCACCTTCACATATTGTCCTTCCTTGTCAGACACGAGGGCCATGCAAGTGATGCCTGCAAGTCTGCAATGCTCAAAAAGCGTCTCCTGAGACTGAACATATAAAAAAAGAGAAAAATATTTAAGTGCAATTTAAGGTGTTCAAATGACTTGTGGCAATAGGCGTTAGACAGTCAAATATGTTGATAGTATAGCAGCAACTATGTAGTGTGTACTTGCTGTCACAATTAGGCCATAAGGGCGCTGGCCAATGTGGGCTCTGAATTTCAGTAAACTACAAGCCGCTGACAGCTCGGAGCCCTCAGACAGGTTTTACAGAGTGGTTTCTTCCATGAATTACTGAAGGATCACAAATCAACATAGAAATACAGAGGAATTATCCAATTAAAGTGTCACAGTTTCATTTCAGCTGTTACTGATCTTGTTGCTGAAAGATTGAGGAACATGTAGCTGAGAAACATTGTAGCTAAAAAAACGATTGCAAAAAAGTGGATGATGGTCTTAAAGTTCTTCTATTAGAGCATTCTTTGAGTTTAAAACATCTAAGAAACAAGCAGCAAGCTGGGACTTGGGATGAAAACCAAT
Organism: Pseudomugil tenellus; assembly: GCA_037177515.1. NCBI lineage: Eukaryota > Metazoa > Chordata > Actinopteri > Atheriniformes > Pseudomugilidae > Pseudomugil > Pseudomugil tenellus. Next base: position 8,670,518 of record JBAMHX010000022.1, read on the forward strand.
GTAAATTCAGGCAATGCACTCACCCGTGTGCGAGTGTATGTGCATATCAAATTTTTTCTTATCAACTACAGTTAAACTCTCCCTTTGGACTTGCAAGTGAGGGCATAGAACAATCTCTGCAGTGTGTTTGTATATACAAGTGCCAGTCGTCTTTATGTAGGCTTTCACACTTTCTCTCTGTTTTTTTTTTGTAACTTTCTTACTGCCAGACTGAATCATGTCAAATGTAAGCTACTTCCCTGGGGCAGATGGGCAGTACAGGGTCTTTGCTGACGGAATATGGAAGGTGTTCGCCATATTTGGTTAATAAAAGTTGTTAGAAGAGAAGAGTCTCCTGAGGACGAATTACAGTCTGCTAAGATGCTAGCATGTGAACTACTAACTAAAGTCAGGAGAGGGCAAGTAATGATTGAAAAGGTCTGAACGAAGTGTTCAGCACCTTTTTACTGATTTAAAAGCACTGATTTGCATGCATATTGAAGAAAAATACACTTTAAAACACCCTTGTAACTTGGAGCGTAATGATTTAATGGCTTGTTTTCAGTGTGTCCCAAACTCTTATAATTATGTCTGAGGAGTCTGGGGAAATAATGGCGGCCACATGCTTCTTTCCTTTGCTACTAACAATGAGGACTATTAAAGTAAACAGTCAATGCAGAGGTGGAGAGTTAAAAAAAACAATAGGTTTAATAAGCAGGGAGGAAAAAACAGGAGGCATTAAAATGCCGGTACAGGGATGTGGCATGGAGGCAGTTTACATAAACACGTTGGAGATCAATTTGTCCCATTAACATGAAGAATGTGAGAGAAGCATGACATCAGACGTTTTGTACTGGAGGAAAAAAAAAATTTATGTTGACATAACTGATCTCAGTCTGGCTGGTGTCTCACAGTCATTTATAACAAAAATGATGGTGCAGTGCTATGCAAGGTAATCTTTTTCCAAATGCAGCCACCAAACAGAGCTCAGACTGTGATAATTACCTTTTCTGATCCCATTTCTAAAAGTCTGAAATTGCAAATGAGCAGCATTTAGCTCGAGAGCAGGACCTGATTGCTGCCCTGTGGTAAAAATGAGGGATTAGACAGGTACCTGGGAAGTCCATTGTTTTAAATGGCTTCCACTGTCCAATTCAGTGTTGGCAAAAAAAAGGTACAGCTCCATAAAGCATAACCTACACACCTGGGTGTAAAAACATTTTTTTCATGTTCCTACTTTTATTTAAAAATGTGTAACATCCTGGAAAACTTCTAAATTTTTCATTACAGGCTCTACATGGGGGATTGTTTCTGTGACATATTTATCTGTTAACCGGTCAAGGACGTAATAAACCCTGATTTTTCCGACAGGCAGACGTTTAAAGATAACGCCTCCTGTCCCAACCAAACATTTTACCCAACATTTAAAAGATATAATCCTCCCTTGCTGCTCGTTATCACCTCTTGGCTGTCATGAGTAAGTGATTGAAATAGGAGGGGACTTGCTATAAATTCAAGATGTGGACGACTGACGTCATCTGTCTGATTTTAGAGGAAACAAGTAAATATAAACCAGTATGTTTTAAAAAGGGCTTTTCCAGAGGGAAGATAGACATCCTGCTAACCTGTGAGAAATCGTAGGCAATGTCTGCAGAGATACCGTTGCTCCACAGCTTCTGAACAACATTAATGGCTCTGGACATTGAAGAATGTCCTACAGGGACCACCAGAGCATCACAGGAACTCACTGTTGGCTGATGCAAAGAACAACAAACATGATCACACCCCTTCAAATACTATAAATAGAGAGAAGTGCAGTTTCACACACATTAGCATGATAAATTATTTCATTTTAGACAATGTCAAGTCTGAATCCAAGATTTAGAAAATGATGTGGCTCCAAAAATAACTCCATGGAGCTGAGAGCCCCAGTGATCATAGTTATTAACACGTTTCTAAAAGTGGCTGTGTGGCAGCCAACTGCTGTAAAAAGGCATCATTAAATATGAAACCATGCCCGCTGCTCCTTCATTACAATAATTAAGAATGTCAAACTCATAAGTGTGTGTGTCTCACTGGCTCCTCCATGTTGGCAATGGCAGCACAGACTTTGTCCAAAGCAACACTGGCTCCCACTGCACTGGGGACCGGCACTTTGGAGGCTGGTCCTCGAAATTCAAGGATCTTAGTTTAAAAAAAAAAAAAAAAAAAAAGTTGCATCACCAACACAGCTGCACATGGAATTAACACAAAGAAAGAAAAACAGGCTTCACGTGTGAGTATACTGTGAGTAAAAACCATCAAAAACGCACATCAAACAGTAAGGTGGATTTATGAACTTCATGCCAATTTATTGACTGGTTACCCCCACCACGGAGGTGGCAGACTTAACGGTTTTGCTGCCGTTTATCTTTCTGTTTCTCTGTTAGCAATTTTGAGGCTGATCTAGATCCAGGAATTTTCTATTATTATTGTGAGATAGGGACATTTTCAGTATATATGTATATAACTCCACAAAGGTCACGATGCTTGACCACTAAATATAAAAGTTCCCAAAACGTTTTACAAGATATCAAAGAAAGCTGTGGATTCTTACTAAATTCTGAATCTTATGATCCAAAAAATAAATAAATAAAAATATGAGGATATTTGGGATTTTCATTACTGCAATAAAACAAATTAAAATATAAATATGTAATAAATTGCACAATACAGTCAAGACACTGTGGGTGCTTTTCTAGTTTTAATGTGTGGCATGTGGAAGGATGACTAAAACCCACCAAGTGGTCGTAGCGCCCTCCAGCAGCTACTATATCTGGTACAGTTCGCTTGCGTTTCTTGATGAAAGCCACGAACTGGAAGATAACTCCAGAGTGGTGCTGCACCTTATACACCAAACCCAAGTTGATCACCACCTATCCAAGAGATAAACACATATAGTACAAAGAAAACCAAAAAGTGGCATTTTCCCCCTTTTTATACTTCTTCAGAGTCCAAATCACCCTCATTTTAACGCCTAATCTGCACAGGATCACAGTGAGCTCCTCTAAGTCCTTGAGGCCCTGCTTGGCTAGCTGGGTGGCAGCACTCTTCTGTTTGGTGAGCGATGTCAGAAGTGGTGCCAGTTCCTGCAGATTGCCCTTCTGTTCTATGTACTTGTACAACGTCTGCAGCTAGAATGAATAGGTACAGATATCAGTGAGTGCAAAAGTATAGCTTCATATCGAGTGTCTTCAGAGGCACAGATTGAACACTTACGCTATTGGTTGAGAGGGAAAGGTTGCAGAACTTTGCTTCCACCTCACGCCTGGTCAGCTTTTCACTCTGTACTCAATACACATATCAAGGAAATAATAAAATGTGGCAAGGTTTGTATTAGCCAACAACACAGCAGCATATGGTCAAACCAGGATAAAAATAAAGCTGGCACATAGTGACCTGCACTGACCATGGCATCACAAAGTATGTTCGAAGCCTGGTTTAGTTTGTCCTCCGGAACACCGCTGTGGAGCAAGATGGCCTTCAACAAGCTGGTGTGGTTCAGGTAGATATTATAGTTCCGTTCCTATAGCAATAAACACACCTTTAACCCTCTTGGCTGCAATTACAGTCAAAACCAACGGCATCTCTGCACAATAACCACCTCAGTGAATAATAACTGTTGTGTCCGGCTGCCCTCTCATTCTGTCTGACTCACATATTCTTAAAAGCTTTCGCACAAAGAGCAGGGCAGTGGAGAGGATCAGAAACAGGATCTATCAGGGATGAACTAGAGGCCAGACCCAAGGTTGACTTTGTCCATAAAGCATCTGCTAAAAAAAGAGTTGCGACTGAAGGGTGGCACAGCACTGGGGTGGACGGGGACAGGAAATGGACTGTACTGGACAGGAGGGAAGGAACCAGATAGAGGTACACATAACAGATTTACAACATAAACAATAAATGCATTGTAAGTCACTCAAGCTTACACATACTTTGGTATGTGGAGAATGTGGGTGGGAGGTAAGGGGAAAAAACAAAGAGTCAAGATAGGGTGATGGCCTTTGTAGGAAAATAAGAGAAAATATCTGCTTGGACACAAACTTGATGATGCAGATCACATGCGTATAACCTGTAGCACTGGGAACTCGTGAATTATTTCAGAGATGGTGTAAATGGTCTCTGCATCAGGGAGCAGACTGTTGGTGACGGGTGTGATGATGTCAAAGGCACATTCCAGGAGCTCCCTCGGGTGTGCACGATCCAGCTTCCTAGGGCGGAACACTCGCTCAATGCTGTACCTTAAGGAGGGGGAAGACATATACAATAACACCCATTCATATTCAGAAGAAAGTCCATTTTCACAGTAGATTTGGAAAAAGTGTCAGTTTTTCAGGGTCTTGATGAATCAGTTCTGTTAAAATGAACACACTTTATATATTCACAAACAGCTCAACAAACACTTAAACAGTTGTGTTGTTCAAGTATTAGAGCTAGTTTATTACAGCGTTATATGTAGGCTTTTTTAAATCTTATATTTTGGTAAATGGACTTGTTCTTATATAGCGTTTTCCAGTCATGTTGACAGCTCAAAGCGCTTTACACTACATAGTACACATTCACCCATTCACACTCACACCCCGATAGGCACATTGGGGGGCAGCTTAGCATTCATTGTCTTGCCCAAGGATACTTCGACATGTAGCCAGGCGAAGCCTGGAATCAATCTCACAACTTTCCGGTTGAAAGACGATGCTCTTCCACCTGAGCTACAGCAGCCCTTATTTTGGACAGTAATGGATTGTTTCTTTTAAATTTCTTTAAATTTAAATTTCCATTTATGTTTATGTTTATGTTTATGTAAAAAAAAATGGATCAAGTGCAGACATAGTGTTTTGCTTTTAATAGAGTGATGCCTTAGTTTTCTCATCCCAGTGTACATAGATTTCTCTGAATCCTTTCTCATCTACAATAGAAAAAATCCCTTTAGTTCTTTGCAATGTTACTTAATGCTGCTGCTGACAATTTTGGGTAAACAGTTTATGTAAAACATGGTGATTTTTTTTATTTTCGGAAGATTCATTAGTAAATATGCTTCTCTGTAATTTTTCCTTCCTACACAGCTAAACACATGAAGGGAACACTTAACACATCTTGATTTTGATTAATGAAATATTTCAGTTAAAAAATCTTTATAGGGGGATGTGCTGACAAATATATGAGAATGAGATCAATGGAGATCAAAGTTGTTCTCCATTGAGGTCTGGATTCAGAGTTAAACTGAAAATAAAACAGGAAAAATCACATCACAGGCTGACTTAACTTCTGCTGAAATTCCTTAAGAAAACATAAAATGAGGTTCAGTACATGTGAAGGCTTGATGTGCATGTATACACTCTATAACGTGTGGGCATGCTCTGGTCTGAATCTCTTTCCAGACCTGGATCAGGGCATCAGTCAACCCCTGGACAGCTATGGTCAGACATACTGGTGGTGAATGGAATTGATACATCATGATTTAGAGGTGTTCGACTGGATTCAGCTCTGCTGGACAGGCAGACCATTTGATAGCATCAAGGCCTTTGTCATGCAGGAACTGCTGACACACTTAAGCCACATGAGGCCCAGCAATGTCATATACAAGAAGGAACGCAGGTCCCATTACAAGCAACATATCATCTGACAAAAATGCTAATGATGTGTTAAATTATTCAAAAACATTAAATTTACCTCTTCAGGTGTGTTACATTATTGCGAGCCACAAATCTTGCAAACGCCATCTAAAGTGAAAACAGAATCAAGACATTGGGTGTACGTTTAATGACGGTGCATCCTTGAATAAGGGGCTGTAATTGTAGAAGCACACATTTAGTCCTGAGGGTTTCCTGAGACAGCAGGATCTCAGGGCGGCTGCTGATTGCAGCCTCACACTGTACTTGTTTGCATTTGCTGATACAAATAGCTCTGTAATTCACATGCTCTGTAATGTTTATGTGGATGCTGTGCATGCTGAACTCACGCGAAGGTCATAGGGCAGTGTAACCAGCATCCCGCTGTGGTCCATGAAGCAGGCCAACTCACTGCCATCATACAACTTCCTGTCTCTGGGGAGGAGCAGTGGTGTCTGGAGACGAACTGCACCTGAAGACAAACGTTAAAAGATCACATAAAAGATGTAATGCACCCATCCCTGAGAGAGCTAAAGCATGCAAGTAAATACAAACAAGCACAGCTAGACATAATCAACAATATGCACAAAACTAAAAACAAACACTCTCTGCTACCCGACAGTAAACTTATTGTTTAGCTGCATCACACTGGACCAGATGTCAAAGTCTCGAAAACAAGCTGCAACAGGTCATGTGTTCAAGTGGTCTGTGGTCAACAAAGAATATTGTTACATGCACATAAATTAAACAAATATAGTGTACTCACCGTGCTTCTTGAAGATCCTGGTGATGGTTTCATAGACATGCTGCTGCAATTTGGCACTGTTGAAGCTGAAGCTGCCCTGAAGTGAGAGCAAACAAACAGCCTCTGTTAGGGACTGATTACACATGAAATGCCTTCTGCTCTGCTCAAGAAAGAAAAAGAATGGCCAGCACAAGTATTTATGTGCCTGTAGTGACATCTACAGGTAGCGGGGCGAAAGAAACACAGTCCACGTCAGTATTATGACGGGAAAAATCCCCATTCATTGCCAGATATGCTGAGGAGGAAAATGGATTCAGCTGAATATGGGAATTTCTGATCTTTGTCCCATTGCTCTGATTAAGGAGTGCAGACCCTTCGGATCAAAGCAAAGCCACAGCCATCTGAACTCTCTAAATAAAAATAAGGACAATAGTTTAAACCTACCTTTGTAGTCTTGCACTTTTATATACGTGTATGTATAATACACTTTTTTTCAGGAGAAATTTATTATCCCATTTTGTCGTCTGCACCATAACACTAAATTCTGTGTAACTGGAACCTGTTGAACACTTAAACTGCCATTTGGCGTGTCAGAGGAGCTGTTGTTTTTCTATTTGAAAATATATGTATAGCTACATCATATATATATTAAGATATCTACAACCATAGATATCCATATATTTAATAGTAAATCTTTTTAAAATAATTGAAGTGATTCGTTTTTTAAAACTGTACTGATTCCTTGTAACCCCATAGCTAGAAAACATCTGGAGTCCACCTGGAGCTCAGGTCTCAGGCGGTTAAGATGGGCCATGAAAAACATAATACACTCCTAGCTGTCAATTTCAGCTGCTGCCTCACCTTGTGCAGGTCTATGTCATAAGTATAATCCATGACTGGTGAGGTGCTCTGTGCAAACAGCTGTCCCACCATTGTGCGGTAGGCCTTGCCGTTGACATTAGCCATGGTGTGCTGTAGCACCTCGTGCAGCTCAGACTCCTCCATCTGTGGAGGTGGCAGCAGTTCGTTTTTTAGTAGCTCCTGGGCAGTGGGTCGAAGAGCCGGGTCATGTTTCAGCAACCACTCTATCACTTTCGTCTGAAAAACACAATGGGAAGACTGTTAGAAAACAATCTCTAAGTGAAGAGATTCAGATCAAATTCTTTTCCTCACTTACTTGCTGACATGCAGGGAAGTCATCTGGGAAGGACAGGGGCTCCTGCAGAATTAAAACAGATTCAGAATCGACAGACTCACTGGTCGCTAGCCATTGCTGTAGCAGATGGTTCTGTGCTGCGTGCATTTTGAAACATCTTGGTTCATCTTTCAGAACCACGTAATGTGCAGTTCTGGGATTGGATATGTATCCGGCCGATTTGGCTGTGTGTGTGTGTGTCGGGACATGTTCAGGGCGCATTCATAATGTGTTTTTTGTGCTTGGAGTGGAGACAGAAAGCGTATTTTTGCTACTTTTTGACGCAGGCATCAGGCCATATCGGCTTTCCATTTACAGAAACAGCAAAAGTGAATGACATTAGTTCGATTCAGAAAGATATCAAAAGACGAATTTGACAGCCAACGAGTTAGTTTGAAAATATTTTTCCTGACATACCACTCGTAGCTGACTGAGGACTGAGATGCGTTCTGCCCCAGTGGTCATTGGCCTGTAGGACATCTCAAAGAGAATGATTCCCAAGCTAAACAAGTCAACTTTCTGAGGACACAAAAATGAATAATTATCAACAAATCTTCCAGAAGAAACAAAATTAAATTAGGCCACAAGTGAATTTTACTTACTTGATTGTAAGTAGCTTTGGTATTTCCTTGAACCTCTGGACTGACGTAAAGGGCCGTGCCAACCATTCCTGTCATGTTACCTAAAGAAGGTAATTAAAAAGGAAATTTAAGTGTCAAATAATGGACGTAATATTAAACTCTTTGGCTAACAATGGTTGGGGTTTAATGATTACTGTACATCTAAACTGTCTGCACCTGTTGTGTCAGGTTTGAGCATCAGTCCGGAGGTGATCTCTTCATGCTCAAATTTGCCTGCAGCCTGTGCGAGAAAACTCTCTTTAATAGATCATAACATGCCAAGTTTTACATGCTAAATTTTGCGCACAATCTTTAAATAAAGTGAAGCGTCACATGGCATACCACATTAGCAGGATGGTCGGTAGCTAGGCCAAAGTCTCCAATTTTCACATGGTCCTGCGAGTCAAGAAAGATGTTGACAGGCTTCAAGTCCCTGTGAATCATTCCCTAAAAAGGAGATGAAAAAAAATAAAGAAAATAAAGCTTTACTCGTTATAATATTTATGCATTTGAGCGACTCCATACCTGCTCATGTATGTAAGCAAGACCATCCAGTATCTCTCTGAATAGCCTCCATAACCGATTCTGGTCCTTGTACAGGCTTTGATCTATTGTGTCCCTTAAAGTGCTCTTTTCACAGTATTCCATCTGTCAGGAACACAAAGCATGCATTAGAAATAAAGCAAAGATATAAACAGAGTAAAGGTGAGGCATAAACAGGAGGCTTACTTGAATGTACAAGTAATGTGCTATTGCAAGCTGTCTATCTGAGTCTGAGCTCTCTGTTGTATCCGTCAGTGGTCTTTTGCTTGGCTCAACCTGTGGATAAAGATATCAGCTGTATGTTGTACCACAAAGGACACTGAATAAACTCAAGCGCAGTGGATAAATGACGACATAAAGGCTTTATAAACCTGTGACATCTCGTCTGTGCTCTCATCGCCATTGTCAAAGATTATGTCACTCCTAGAGTCGCTGTCTGAAGGCCTGAGGGGAAATAACGTCTTGGTTTTTGTGTCAAAATTCTTAAAATGAAATAAACATATAAAAGAAAACACTTACAGAAAAGAGGCACCGAATACATCTTCATCTTCATCATCTTCATCACTTGACTGATGTCCACTGCACTTGGCACTAGAGGATCTCTCGATGGAGGTTGACCACTCTACAGAGCTTGACAAAGCTGGAGGCGGAGCAATCTCTTCCGCGTTGTCAAGGAGACCGAGCTCATTGAGGCGCTGCGGGGAATTTCTGCCCCGTGGAAGTTTGTCAGGTGTCCTCTGAGGCTCCGAGCTGTCGGTGTTGCTCAGCACTCCTGTGGATGGCTGCTCGTGCCGCTCGATCCATGCGTTGTAATAGCGGACAATATTCTCATGGTTGAGGCGTGAGAGGAGGGTAACTTCGCCTTTGATGCGTCTGAACTGCTTGCTGGCTGGATTGACCTGGATACGCTTTACAGCATAGTAACAACCGTCTAGTTTGTTTTGAACCTGCAAGGGGAAAAGAATAAAAACTGAATTAAACATAAGAGGAAATGGTGATAACTCGTGGTGAAAGAAAAAGTGCAGTTCACCTTAATCACAGCACCAAAGGCTCCTTTTCCCAGAAGCTGCAGCTCCTCAAACTCATCAAAATAGCGAGAAAATTGCCTCTGCAACCCTGAACTGAAGGGAGCGTTGAGGATGTGGCTGCGGGGGATGACTGATGAGGGAAAGTCTACAGCGAGATCTAGAAAATGAGAAACAGTTAAAAGAAAAGAAAAACATGAACACAAAACAGTATTTAAAAAAATGCTAAAACTTCGTTGAACCGGTAAAACACAAAGCATCAGAGAGGCTAAATATGAAACAATAAAATACGTTTTAAAAAATATATGCAGAAAATGACAAGTTTAAAATAAAAACATAAAGTAGAAATTATGGTTTCCATGTCATGGTTCAATCCCTGTTTATCAGTTTGTTCCAATCATTTGTGGCTACAATGGGGGAAATTTAATGATCATATTTCCCCCTATTTGTGTTCTAAACATTTTTCACCACATGAGAATTTGGTACACTGAGGTGTCTGCAACCTTCTGGGCTGGTCTCATCCTGTGGCAGGTTTTTGGGTGAAGGTGGTTTGAGGAAAGGGTGGTCCAACAGCTGCTGAGTCGTCCAGCGTTCAGCATCATTCAGGCATACACACCTACAAAACAAGATTGAATTCAACAACAAGAATCCCTGGCAGAGCATTGCACCCATTAACTCAATATCTACAAGAAAATTAACATTTGATTTGAAAGAAAAACTAAAGTAATTCGAGTTGTTAACTTGTCATTTCTGATTAAACATTTGCACATAAACCAGCTTATTCTGATAACCGTATTGCTGCAGAGTCTGCAATGCAAACTGATAAAGCACAAATGAAAAGTCTTTGGATCTGGAAATATTTCATATAATGCAGCAATTATTTTTTTCAATGCTACATACTTGTGGAGGAAATCCTGAAAGTCTGCAGGCAGGCTGCCAGGCACAGTCACTGGATACTCGTTCACTTCTTTTCCCTGACTGAGTGCCAGCAGCATCAGTCCCAGGTTCCACACATCCCCCTTCTTGCCCGCCTTTGTAGGCATTGCTGTATCCTCTGAAAATCGCACATGAACTTGCTCAAAAATGTCTTCTTTGCAGATCTCAGCGAACCGTTTTGATAAACTGTAATGAGTCAGTCGAATGTTGCCTTCAGAGTCCACCAACACACTGGAGGCCCCGAGCTGTTTGTGGACTACAGAGTTGGAGTGAAGGTAGTCCAGGGCAGCCAGCAGCTGGGCTGTGTAATGGCAGAGTTTGTCCAGAGGGACGGGGCTGTGAGAGGTCAGGCTTTGGTTCAAGTTGATCCCAGCCACATGCTCCACAAGCAGGTTGACCATGAGGCAGTCTTCCTTCTCAGTGGAGCTCATCGCCATGTAATGCACCAAGTTGGGATGGTCCAACCGCAGGAGGGAGTTGAACTCATTCTCTGCTGCATGGATCTATACTCCAGGAAAAAGCAGTCATGTAACAAACTTTTAAACAAGGCTTCTGAAAATGGCTTTTAGGAGCATCTGAGGCTTAAAAAGCTAAATTCACACTTAAACAACTATGGTCTTAAACACTTTTGTGTGCACTTGCCTGCTTTTTACAATTGTCAAGCTTTCCTTTCTCCTGGCTGGTGAAGAACTTGCCCATCTTCTTGTTCCAGCGCAACGACCACTCATAAATGACACGGAATTCTCCCGAGTTTGCTTCAAATGCAGAATAAATGCTATGGCTGAGCCGCTCACTTTCCCCTATTAAACATAAACACAATTGCTCTTTTGACTTCCTGTGGGTCAGAAGCCACTACGCCAAACAAGGAGCATGAGATAACAACTGTCACCTAAACTTTTCCCTCTGTGGACAACAAGTTCTCCAAACGTGCTGCTGTTAAAATGGATCAGCTCCTGCGAGCGATGGTGGTCTTCATTCAGCGTGTCACGCCTGGTAAAACACACACATTTTCAGGCACTATGCTTTGCTTGCTACACATACCTGGTCAGTTTACGGTATCTCTACACGTACTGTACTGTACCTGTGTCGTGTGTTAGAGGTAGTGCGACGGCGGTGACCAGCATTCTTTTTGGCTTCAGTCAATTCATCATTTTCACCTGGGCTGGGTGGGCTCTTTCCAAACAAAGAGACAGACTGATCCATACTTTCAAGTCGCTCCTTCAAGTAAACGAAGTACAAGTTATATACGACAATATTGAATGTACTGCTTTTCCACAATGATCGGTGTAACTACTTGGTGACAAACACCTGTTTGGCCATTTCTTTTCTTCTCTTTTCTTCTCGCTTCTCCTCCTCCCTCCTTTGGATTACAGCCATTATCTCTTTTTCCTGCAAAGATTAAAAATACTTCAATCAAAACTATTCATAAAGTCAACAGTCTTTAAGTTAAGGCTTTATAAGGTTAAGCAAGGCCTATGCAGTCAGAAGCGACGGCTAGGGGTCTACCGCCAAACGCCCCCAATCCTCGATTAGACACAATACAATAATATAAAACCGCACATGTTCAGTCACAAAGCTCCACCTGGTGTTAAAACTTTGAACCAGCCCGGTATGACATCAGGACAGGGTGCATCCTGAGGTCATGGCCTTTTATTTGCACTTGCTTTGAGTTCATTGAGAGAAATAGTTGCAGAGATATAGCCAAAAATTTAATTTTCATGCATAAAGCGCCACCTGGTGAGGAAACCATAAATCCAAATATCATGAAATTTGATAGTTTGTCCCCTTGGAGTCCTAAACAGGTACACAGAGTATCAAAATCCAGTTGTAAAAATTGTTTGAGTTATTGCGCTCACACGTAGGATATCTGCTGGTAGCGGCGGCCGGTACAAAACCATAACATACCAGACACGTTTGGGGATATAATGACATGGTAAATCTTAAAGTACTTGTGTGTGTAGTTGCATCAGTTCCTGTTCATAAATTCTATTATTTCTTATTATTTTTCTATGAATGAATCTCCAATGAGGTTTTCTGGTTCTTAGAGTGAGAGTTAATTCCAGTTATAAAATAAAGCTTATGACTCCATCAAACTGAGATTTTTCAACTTTTGTGACAAGACTTGACAAATCACCTCAAAATGACATAATAGCACCAACACAGATTACACTGAGAATGGGGTTTTAGTTTCCCTTCCTGACCATCTCCTCCTCCTTTCTGCGTTGTTGGTCCATTCTCTTCTGCTCCTGCAGGGCTCGTTCCTCCTGCTGTCTCTGCTGGTTCTTTAGCATCTCCTCGTGGAATGAGCACGACGGAGGCTTGTTGTGCTCGCTCAGGAATCCCTGGATGCAGTCTGCAAGCTCGTATATCATCACCTAGCAGAGCAGCAAGCACATGTTAACAAAAATCTCAATGCACACAGGATTGCACGGCATGTCAGTTCATCCTCACCTCACCACATCGCTCAGCTGCCAGCTTTGTTAGTTCACTCGTGAGGTTCTGGAGGTTTTCATTTGAGAGACCTTTGGCATTCTTCAGCTCCAGTTCTGGAGGCCTGATGATGTCCCATGATATATCAGTGAGACAGAATGACCAAAAGAGATGTTTTTTTTTAAAAAAAAAAAAAAAAGAAGTCTGTACTGGATCTTTATACTCAGTTGAGCCTAAATCCCTAAAAAAAAAAGGCATGTTGGGAAGTCACGCCAGAGTCCCATGAAGCTGCAGTTTCTTTCCAATTTCCACCCAATCATGTGACACCATGTGGATAAACTCAAAATAAATTGCTTTAAGGCTATAAGTAGATTAGAAGCTGATAAATCTCACTACTTATTCAGTCGCAACAGAGGCTGTGGGATCTTTTTCTACAAGCTCTACTTCATGACTTTTTTCACAAATTTTTGCTCATTCTTCCAGGAAATGTGTTAGTCTGGTGAATACATTTAATATATGAAATGCTGCTTTTACTACTTTAATGTCTGACTTGTGTGATCAAAGAGGTGCTGTGATTTGTGCTCAGCCTTTGGCAATTATCCATTTTTGGTAAGACGTTTTTTCCTGTGTTAAGACATTTTCCAGCTCTGGGGTTTAAACCGAATAACACAAGTGAACATGCCAACATTTCATACATAATAACACAAAAGCTAGACAAATAAAAAGGTTGCAGCTTCTTAGATCAGCTATAAAAGTTAATTTGTTTATCCCATCATATCACCATCTGTTTGAACTGTTGCCTTAAAGAGGGCACTTCAGGGTCATCAAAAGCCAAAACAAACTATTCTTTCTATGCAAGAGGTGTTATTGCAGTGAAAACTTAATTCTACCATTTGAACTCTAACTATGGCCATATACTCATATTAGTTTGCACATTATGATGGCTGTTGGTGCATTATAATGTTTGCATAGTTTGTTCTTATTATTGTTGTATTTAACTTTGCCTCCATTTAAACTTATTAGCCTTAATTCCATAGTTTTTGTCTAATTTTCATTCAGCTGTCCCCTTCCATCATCACCACTTTCTATCAGGGCACCATAGAGAGCAAGATGACCAGCTGCATCTCTAACTGATTTGGAAGTTTCAAGGATCCACAAATGAAGTCACAGAGGATGGTGAAAATTTGGGCTTCTCTTCCATCTATTACACTGCATGTAAATGTTAGCTCAGCAAAACGCACAATGAAATCAGAAACTCTACAAAACCCAACCTTGCTGCCCTATTCACACAGTAGCCCCCATCAACATGTTAACAGTAGCTGTGCCACATCTCTGTCTTTCCACAAAACAAACACAAAGACACACTTAGTTTACTCTAAACTGTTCTGTCATGCTGCAATGTGCAAAGTGATATAGTTTTGCACATTTATCTTTTTGGAGGATCTATCAAGAACTTTGCATAAGTATAAATTGTATCTGAAATTCAGAGTTGATTTTATTTAATCAAATCAATCAAATTTGAAGTTGTTTATTGCACTTTTTACCTGACAGAAATCTCCATTGTTTCCTAGCAGGAGGTTTTAAGCATCCTGACACCCAGATATTGGATCAGCTGGAAACTTTAAGCATGAACCCCAATAATGGACAAACAGGCGGAATGCAAGTTGTCAGTACTCACACGTCTGGGTACGTGGGGGGACATTTCACCTGCAGGTCCACATTAACATAGCTTTCCTCTCCAACGTTCAACCCATTGGGCCGCAGGCAAAGGTACACCTCTGGAGGCCGTGTAACCTAAAAGTAAGTAGTTACTGGTAAATATTACTTCATACGCTTACTCCAAGTTAACAGCATGTGTGGAAACTTTCAACCATTATCCTGTTCCTCGGTGAAAGCTAACAGAACTAGCTACCTTCCATGGGTCCTTGCTCCGCAGATCCTGGAAGTCATCTCCGAAGATTGACGCAAGCGCTTCTAGCTCATTTTCCTGTTGCACTGTATAGTCGTCTGTCCCATCTGGTGAAGCCTGCTGACTGCTCATTCTTCTGCCTCCAACTACATGATAGTCACTCTGTCCGTTGTCACTCACAGCAGTCGGAAAGGAGACAGAGGAGCTGCTCCACACGCTGCTTTGCTCCGCTTGTACTTCAGTTTCCGCCCACTTTTTCCTTCCGCCTTTTTGTAAAGTCAAACTTTAAAGGTTTTCATACACAGCTAACTGGCGTTAGAAAGTAATTGCATTTCACCACAGTGTCGACAAGCGCCCACAACGTTGCTTCTTGCGCATGCTTGCTGGGTGTCGCAAGTTTGACGTCATCATGCTGTTTTCTCCAGGAAGGCCTCAAGAGGGCAGTAAAAGGCTGAAATAGTTTGATGGGATACTTTGCTTAAAACTTATTGCAGAATTTATTAATTCCATTAAATAATCGAAGGAGAGAGAGTTAGCTAAGCAAAAAAAAAAAAAAAAAAAAAAAAAAAATCAACATTTTTATTGCCATTTCGCACTGTTTTAAAAGATGGAAGAAAGACTTTACAACTGTGTTTCTATCAGGCGAACTGAGTACATAGCCTAATAACTTTGTGATATTCTTACTTTTGCCCTCATTATTTTTCTAAGATATGTTAAAGGTGTTAAAAACATAAATTGAAGCAATTTTCTAGAGATTTTCTGAGTTATTTGTTACATCATACATATGTAATTTATACATATGTAATTTCTGACCTCATTTGATTGTGTAAATCCAGTTGTTCTGGCTCATACACAGAAAAATAACTTTATGCCACAATTGTATGTCATCTCCACATATTAACACAAAGCAATAGCCATGCATAAGAACATTAAAATGATCACTGGACTCATTGATTACTCATTATTGAATACTCATGTGCAAGATATGTTTTACTAACATAGGCTGTATATGGAGTGGTTGACGCCATACGTCACAATTACGTTTTCATTTACCATTGCTTGCACCCGGTTATTTGCTATATTTGATTAGGTAGCTCACAGTATGGCATTTATTCCTGGTGTAATATTAGATTCATATTTGTTAGTATGAAATTTTTTAACTGTAAGATTCTAACAGTACTTTGAACTAGTTGTAGCTGTCACATATTTTGTAGAGTTACCGAAAAAATCTTAATTTACTTAAAGTGATCAGTTATGCAGGCCAAGAAAACAGATCTGAATGATTAGAATTGCAAAAGAATAAGAATCTAGATCTTGTGCCAGTGCTGATAATGATAGTAACAATAAAAAAAAATCAGATTGAACACAGGTGAGACATTACAGGAGAATTAAAACATTGTTCTATGTATTATTTTCAGTCCTTTGGTGTTTTGATGATGTTAATGCACAAATGGCACTTTTACAAATCTAAGTTCTGTAGATGCAACTGCAGACCTTAAGTCATCATTCTCCTCAATAGCATACTCTCACTTGCAATATGAATATAAATACAAATAAGAGTCAGTTTTTATCTTTTCATTTTCATATTTTCCTACTGTATTAAAAGAAGCAGTATTTTAGGATATTCTTCATTTTTTTAAGTCTACAAAGTCTGGCAGTTTATGTTAAATTAAACTGTTTATCTCTTTAACTAGGTAGAAAAGGTTGATCATGAATCACAACTTTCTATTGTATTGATTAAGTTTTGTCAGTACGAAACAACATGAGTACAATCCAATTCACTCTTTCTTTGTCAAATAACTGTAATGCTGCATGCTGCGTCCATCTGTGGAGATCCAGTTATAAATAGCATGATATGGTGGGTGGTGTTCAAAAGAATGCTCTCTCATTCCTTCAGCTATATAAGTGCACATTTTACTACTACACTATGTTACATAAGGGCATAATTCAAGAGTTTTTATGAATGCTAAAAGTTAATTCTATGACCTATGATCATGTGTGGGTTTAACTTTGGAAAGAAATGTGTTCTCATGAACAATAAGTCAAACTGAATATTTCCTGCAGGAATGACAGTATTTCCTCATAAGGTAGAGAGCATATCAGGGACAATACCTTGGAAGTGGTGCTTGGCACAAATATGGATCTCCTCTTTTCAAACACAGCTCAGTAACCCCAATGGCTGCTCGTAAGTGACTGGTGCTCCCCATAACCATACAAGGAGACAGCTGAGCCAATCAGGATGAACCAGCGATACAGACAGGCCACTCAGACGCAGCTAAGGCAGAAAACCCGACAGGAGTTCCCATCAGCTGTTCTACACAGGAGGAGACTCAGTGCAAATGCCAACTGGATGGTTTAGAGACATATACAATGTTCTCAGCACCTTAAGAAGACACCAGTGATGCAGCATTAACTGGGCCAATGCAGGCGTCACCGATATGATATGAGAAGAGTAACACGTCAAACCATTACAGTGCAGAATAGCTTTAAACATTGTAGAAAATACAGTATGTAAAATGTGATGTTTAGAATGACATTCTACACATCTTATAAGCTAAAAAATTACTTATCAACACATATGTGTGCATATGTACAATACCAGTCAAAGGTTTAAGCACACTTTCCTATTGAATGTAATGTGAGTAAAACTTTAAAATGGTGGTGTTTGTTAATAATGGGGAAAAATACTTGACTGAATAAAAACTATTAAAATTTCTATTTTAAAAGACCTGCAAACGACTTGCAAACTTTTCATGCACAATGTCATCAAACACCATCAAGCAGTTTGTTCATTCTTTGCAGAGAGAGAACCCCATCCATGTATGTAAAACACCTTTTCCTGGTGCTCACTGACTTATGCTGGAAGTTCTTATTTGGAGTTGTGTGAACCCCTCAACCCCGCCCCTGGTCCCTGGACTCAGCGTGGGTCTTATTTAAGGGGCTCTCCTCATCATGAGCCTTCATCCCAGTGGAAGCATCTGTGTACCAGCAAACCTTGGTGAGTACTTTGTACTGCTTGTCTTTCTGGCTCACTGGGGTTAGCCAGTGATGACTGTTTGCTTTATAAGGTGGAAATCAAATAAATGGAAGATTAAATGAATGACACATTGCAATAGTAAATCTAACTTATTGGGAACTGTTACAATAGTGATGTTTATGTGAGTAGTCATTAGGTACAATGTTTTCATGTGGCAAGATTGCTATTGGAAAATGTTAAAGTAAAAGTCAAACTTCTTGCATTTTTATAAAGTAGTGTAAAAAAATCTGAAAAGATATCAGACATATTGAACAATGGACAAATCAATTAAGCAAATAAGCCAATGGGGTGTGGTGATGAGTTGTAAAACAAAAGTGTAGCTGTGCAGACAGATGGGTGCTGGCCTGGCACTTCTGACCTGAAATAGCTGGAGATCCACATGTCACTTGTTTTCTCTGTTAAGCACAGATGGAGGGGGGGCTGAACTCAAAATAGATCTCGGGTCTCAGTTATTCCCTTTTTTGTGCTTCATCAGCAGTTCTGAGAAGTACAGGAACAATCAAGACTAGAGATATGGTATCGATGGTTGTCAAGTTTGGGACCAAAAATAGCGCCTGATAGCATGTTTAACTAGCACTTTAGATAGCTACCATGTAAGTTCATTGTGTCCGTGTTTGCAAGTGATCGTACCTGAGTAAGACTGGCAGGTCATGAAAGCATTGCAGATATCAACTAATACACATGTCATTCAAACAGGTGATGAAATGTTAACCACTTAACGTCTAGTGTCTCAAACTTCTACTCTTTACATTATTTATTTTCGTTTAATGTCATTTTTATTAGCTTCCATTCAATCATATTCATGCATTTATGTATTTAAAAATATTAATTAGGGAATTTATTTCTCTCTTTATACATATATTTAAATATTTTGTGTTTGTAAATAAATTCAGGCATCATGACCAAAGTGCAATAACAACTCATGCTTATTTCTCAGAAAGAAGAGGTGTGTAAGACAAACCTGAACACTCATGTCCTAATGTTTCTATCTACTCAAATTTAGACCACCCCAGCAAAGCCTAATCATGTGTGATGATGATGAAACTACCGCACTTGTGTGCGACAACGGTTCTGGCTTGGTCAAGGCTGGGTTTGCCGGAGATGATGCTCCCCGTGCTGTCTTCCCTTCCATCGTTGGAAGGCCCCGCCACCAGGTACACCCAAAACCAAACACTGTCTTCACAAAGGCAAAACAATTCATCTTAGCTGTGGCGAAGAGGGAAAGTGGTTTCTAACATTCTGATCATGCTTTCTTCCAGGGTGTGATGGTGGGTATGGGTCAGAAGGACAGCTACGTAGGTGATGAGGCCCAGAGCAAGAGGGGTATTCTTACGCTGAAGTACCCCATCGAGCATGGCATCATCACCAACTGGGATGACATGGAGAAGGTGTGTGTGTTGATGATAACCAGACATGTTTACAGCATTCATGGCCGCTGACCTTCTGCATTGATAAGACTTAACAACATGCCACCACCATGACAAGCTGCTTTGTTTTTAGATGAGTGTTCATGGCTTGACATCAGCTGTTGTTTTTGCTCTGCCAGATCTGGCACCACACCTTTTACAATGAGCTGCGGGTGGCCCCGGAAGAGCACCCCACTCTGCTGACTGAGGCCCCCCTGAACCCGAAAGCCAACAGGGAGAAGATGACGCAGGTATTAAGAGCCTCGTGCATAAGCCTGTCACAATAAGTCAATTAATTGCGCAGTAAGAAAAAGTGAGCGTAATAAGTTTGCAGGATAATAATAATTTTAGTTTTATTATTTCTCTCTCTTCACCGAAAATTGCAAAATGTTTCACTACAATGCATCATATTATGTGAAAGCAGTTCAGAGGCAGCAGTGCCTTTGTCTACAACGTTGCCTTCAAGATGAAAAACTTAAGATCAGACATGCATTCAGTTTTAATCTGGCACCTTTTCAATATAGTCTAGTTAAAACGTGGCACTTTATATGCCTTTATATGAGCAGACATTGTGTAACTGCTGACTGGAGGGAAAAAAAGTGTTTAAAGACCAGATATGTTCCAGATTACCAGATTCCTGAAACCCTGGAAGACCATAAACTAGTCTGCACATCAAGCTAAATGTTCTTTAAAAATTAATATTTATTCTTGGAAAGGGTAGATTTAGCCTTATTATTGCATTATTATCATGTTAGTTGAAAACTATGGAAAAATTACATTAATCTGTTTGCGCAATATTATAGTTTATCGCAATAATTCGTGCATTTGTTTTGCATTACATTGAGACCCAGTCGAAGCACATTTTTTCCTCATTATGATTAATTTTTGTTGCAGATTATGTTTGAAACCTTCAACGTTCCCGCCATGTACGTGGCCATCCAGGCTGTGCTGTCTCTGTATGCCTCTGGTCGTACCACTGGTCAGTAACCTTTGTGCATTTACCAAAAGTATTCTATGGTCAGTCATGCAAAGCTAACATTTGATGAGTACGCTATAAAGGTGCATGTTTTTTGGGCTAACTCCTAGCTCATAGGAGGAGGTGTTAGTACCTCTTTTGCACAGTGTTTAAACAATGATGTCAGTGTCATTGTTTGTTTTTAATGTGACACATATTTGGAGATGACTAATATCTCCAAATACTAACTCAGGCTTTTCTCTGCTTGCTGAAGGTATTGTCCTGGACTCTGGTGATGGTGTGACCCACAATGTTCCTATCTATGAGGGTTATGCTCTGCCACATGCCATCATGCGTCTGGATCTAGCTGGGCGCGACCTGACTGATTACCTGATGAAGATTCTGACTGAGCGTGGTTACTCTTTTGTCACAACTGGTAAGGTTACTATTATCAATCATTCATTTAATTACATTTTTTAACTTTTTTGAGAAAAAAAAACTTTTTAATCCTCAGCGGAGCGTGAGATTGTCCGAGACATCAAGGAGAAGCTTTGCTATGTGGCTCTTGACTTTGAGAATGAGATGGCCACCGCTGCCTCCTCTTCCTCTCTGGAAAAGAGCTATGAGTTGCCTGATGGTCAGGTCATCACCATTGGTAATGAGCGTTTCCGTTGCCCCGAGACCCTGTTCCAGCCTTCCTTTATTGGTGAGTTTAGATTCTGCACTTGATTTGAGTTGTTTTTATTTATTTATAATCACTTTTACTGTATTAAATATTATATTTTAATAAATATAATTTTATTAAATAATTTCATTATACTTTTATTACTGTAATTTCCTTATTCTCCTTCAGGTATGGAGTCTGCTGGCATCCATGAGACTGCCTACAACAGCATTATGAAATGCGACATTGACATCCGTAAGGACCTGTATGCCAACAACGTGCTGTCTGGTGGTACCACTATGTACCCTGGTATTGCTGACCGTATGCAGAAGGAGATTACAGCTTTGGCCCCAAGCACCATGAAGATTAAGGTGAGAGAAAAGGATTCCAGTTATAATTATCAATAAGGTAAATAAACAGTATGTAAAACTGAAAGACTTTTTATTTCTCTTACAGATCATTGCTCCACCTGAGAGGAAGTACTCTGTCTGGATCGGTGGCTCTATCTTGGCATCCCTGTCCACTTTCCAGCAAATGTGGATCAGCAAACAGGAGTACGATGAGGCCGGCCCTTCCATTGTCCACAGGAAATGCTTCTAAAAAGAAACATCTCTTTTAACCAATGCATTTGTGCTTTATTGCCTACTGTATATATGTGTCTGAGTTTGATTGTAATAAAGAAAAGCTTTTGTGAGTTTTTTTAAGAGCATTATTAATGTATGGTCCTATCATAACCGTTTTTACAGGCAGACATGAAGTTTGGAATGAGACACAGCTAAAAACATAAATATAACATTTTGCAAATGCAGGAAAAAAATTATTACAAGCATATGTACAATACATGTACATGGACAATATGTTTTAAAGTTCTACTCCTTAGGGCCAACAGTTTGTCAGGAATTTAAAGTCGTTCAGTTTTGGGATATAATTTTTGTTTTTGATCATTTTCAACGTGAAAGGTGAAACAAGTTTACTTACAGAGTCAGCCGGTTTCACTGACGCGTCCCATTAATCAACTGTAGCAGAAACAGCACCGCCCACTCAAGCGACCCTGAGTTATAAACCATGTACACCCTTGAAAGTTTGTTCTAAGAATCTCCATCCAATCAGAACGTGGAATGCAGGGAGCGGCTGTGTTTGAA
Source organism: Pseudomugil tenellus (assembly GCA_037177515.1). Lineage (NCBI taxonomy): Eukaryota > Metazoa > Chordata > Actinopteri > Atheriniformes > Pseudomugilidae > Pseudomugil > Pseudomugil tenellus. The sequence continues at coordinate 8,692,752 of JBAMHX010000022.1, forward strand.
TATACTCCGGAAACGGTCCGTCCGACAAGCTGGCGACCGATTTAACAAGCGAGACTTAGCATAGTGCAGTCAGTCAGCAAACTATTTAAATAATTATCAAGTATAGACTGCCGATTTAAAAGCGATAAATAGCGATATTAAGTTTTATTATAGTGAGAAACATTTTTTGTTTATCAGAGAAGGAACTTCAATAAGCTAATGTGACTTGCTAGCATATCTGGCTAACATTTGCTAGCTAGCTTTATAATTGTACTCGATACATGAGGATCGTCGCTCCATAATGCGACCACTCGAGTCTACCTCTTTTGAAACCTTCAGACTTTCTTTGTAGTGTTCAGTTTCAAGCCGATTGAACTGCTCAATGCATCGTGAGTAGTAATACGTTTCACGTGAGGATGAGTTACTGTTAGACGTTAGTGATTCCGCTTGAAAGTCTGGGCTTTAGGCTAAGCTGTGAATATCGGTCCCAGTAGAAGAGATTGAGAGATATTTTTTTGTGTTTTTGTTTTCTTCAAGTACGTCACCAAGTCGGATTAAAAAATGAAAGTCATGGAGAAAAATGTCATGCGTCTGGTGGCTGTACAACAACTCCGCTCTGCTTATGGGATAAAGACAAAGAACTGGAACAAAAACAAAGCACCCAGCTGCAAGTCAACAACGAGCACCTCGGTAAGTTTACGGAAAATCTGCTTCCTGTTTGTAGCTTCCATTGTTTGACATCTCTTTGCATGAGTTGTGAAACACTCTTGATGTTATGTTATTGGGAAATTAGATAAGCAAACTATTCGTTCACAATATCAGCACTACTATTGTCTGAAATCACATTAGCATATTACTGAGAGCCCCCCGCCATCTCTTTCTTAGGAGGCCCATTTGTTTTTAGGATGCTGACAGTCATATCACTGAAGCTGCCTCATGTAGTTGTGTTTGATTATTCACATCCTAAATGTCTTTTGACAAAAAATCAAATAAGATGCTGTATAATATAAATCTCCTGAATCCTGACGTCATATTGTAAAATGTCAGGATTTTTCCATTTAAGCTCAAGACTGAACGCTTGCATATTTCGCAATACTTATAAAGTAATTTTTTCTTTAAAAAAATAACCACTACAGCCCAAAATGTCTCTCTTCACTTGTAATGGGGTCATGTGAGCTGTTGCAGCAGGCTGTGACTTGTGTAATAAACTTCTGCATTCTAGTCAGAAAGATTGGTTCAAACTTTGACCCAGTCTGATGAAATCAAGAGCTTGAGGTTAGAAAATGCACAAGATTTTTGTAATATGCAGAGGAATGTTTGGCATTTAGAGTCAAAGTTGTCAAAAGGAGGATAGGCAGCGAAAACGTCCTCATATTAAATTGAGTCAAAGAGAATGAGGACAACATAATTTTGCTGCTCATAAATTATTTTTAATAAATTAACAAACTTTTAATTTACAGAAAATGAAGTTATTTTGCTGATGTTGCTCTGCTGTGTCTGATTCTTTTTCCCAAGACGAAGGTTTTTGGTGTATCCTTGGACAGCTTACCGTACTATAATATGGAATGTGGGAGCGTGCCAAGGTAAGGAGACATGCTTAATTAGTTTTACTTGTGCTAGCAGTTGGCATTGCACATCTTACCCCTGTAGCACATTTCATATGAATGTTTTTTCCACACCTCTCAGCTTTCTGGTTGATTCGTGTATGAAACTGCTCGCACATGTCGACACTGAAGGCTTATTCAGAAAATCGGGCTCGGTTGTTCGCCTGAAAGCACTCAGGGTAAGCGGTGGCTGAAGCTGATATTATTTTCACTGAAAAACCTTTTTTTGCTTGGTGGGAATGAGTTAACCGAGCTGTGTTTATCTGTTAAGGCTAAGCTGGATGCAGGAGAGGATTGCCTGTCCACTGCTCTTCCCTGTGACGTGGCAGGCCTGGTAAAGCAGTTCTTCAGGGAGCTTCCAGAACCTGTGCTGTCTGCAGAACTGCAGGATGCCTTCCTCAAGGCGCAGCAACTACCCACTGAACAGGACAGAACTTCTGCCACCATGCTGCTGTCTTGTGTGTTGCCAGACAGGAATATTTCAACCTTGCGTCACTTTTTTGACTTCCTCCACAATGTATCTCAAAGGTATTTCACTCATTTTTGTTTACCTTTTTTTTAATTTCTATATTGTCTTCTGGATTATTTACAAATGCTTATTTTTATTTTTTTTTATATTCCTAATTTTGTTGCAGACATAAGCTGCATTTACATGTGTTGTTTTTTTGCCTTTGCATGATCACAGGAGTGCAGAGAACAAGATGGATAGCAGTAACTTGTCTGTAATTTTGGCCCCCAACCTCCTTCACTCTGGAGAAGGTGCAGAGAAGATGAACACCAACACTGAAAAACGCCTCAGACTACAAGCAGCCATTGTGCACTGCTTCATAGAAAATGCTCACAACTTTGGTATGACTTGAGACATCTTGCCTAGACGTCATCCATGTGTTACGCTACACCTTCGCTTTGTAACATTAATTACCCGACTGTGTCTGTGTTTCAGGTGTGTTACCACAGTTTCTTCAGGACAGAGTTCCTTCTTTGATGGGCTGTGAGATGGGGGCTTTGTCTCCCAGTCGCAACGAAAAGGAAGACCTGGAGTTCAACTCTGGGATGAAAAAGAAACACAGACGCAGCTTTGGAGGTATGATTATTATCAGATGTATTTGTTTGGAAGGTTTGCAATGTAAAAATGATCAGATCCTAAACTGGGGAAACGGTTACATAAAACAATCACTTGTAAGATAAGATATTGTAGTTATTGTAAAGAGTCTGAACAGAGTTTTATATGATTGGGTTTGTCTTAAATTTCAGATGTGGTCAGTGGTGCACTGACTAAAATAAAAACTAATAGAACACCCACTAATGCCACCCAGGCAGACAGCGCTGGTAGGTACCATGTCAGATGAGATGACGTTGGTTTTGAGAAGCATGAAGATACTGTTTCAAAATCCATCTTCTGTGTTTATGAAATTACAAGATTTCTGTTCTCAAACAGAAGTCAAACTTTCCAAGTCACTCTCTTTCTTGTTTGCTTCGGAATGAACTTTATTCACATGTCGCTTTGATCATGAATGATTATTGTATTGTGAACGGTGATGCGATGCCTTTTGCGTCTTTGCTTGTTTGCCTGTCAACTGCATGGGTAATCCTAAAGTCTAGATGTAACATTTCCTATTACTTTGGATTAAAATGATTTAAATAATCATTTCTTATTGTTTTGAAACATGTCATAACAAATCTACACATATGAAAATTTAATTCCTCTGTAACTTTGCCAGTTTTTTCCTCTGCAACACCTGTGATCGCAACACCTTCTTCCAAGCGAAAACTTCCTTTTGAGTCCGGTCACTCGTTTGGATTTTCAAACAAGAAGCGTAGATCTGTCAAAAAAACCCTTGGGATAGAACTGCTTCCGAATGCTTTATTCACTGGAACCCTGACTCCTGGATCAGGTACTAATTACTTTTATGTACTGGTTTGTTATCTCTATAGATTGTGGTTAAGTTGACACATTTTTCCTTGTGTGATGATCTTTCAGCCCAAAATACCTCGGGGGTCCTGGATTCTTCCCAAAGTACCCTGCTGTCTGCGGAAAGATCCAAAAGGCAAACTGCTCCTTCTTCAAGGCGGAAGAGCAAAAGACTTAGCAACAGACATATCGTCAACAGGTAGCATTTTCTTAGTACCCGTTCCCATACAGTTTTATCTTTTAAATATTTAATATATTTCTTATTTACATTTATATGAATGGTCTCCCTTTCAGAGCGGAATCTGGTAAAACTGGCTGCTTTTCTCCTAAAGTTGGTAAAAGAGAAGCACCTCGCAAGTCTCTGGGCTTACGCTTTAGCCTGGGGAAGAGCGGCAAAGACGCTGTAAGTGTGGTGGCGTAACAAAGTTCGGTCGCCTGTAAGGTTCAGTACTAAAACAGTAAGAAGCTGTTAAGTCCATGCAGTGAGATTAACTGTATAAAATCCCAACATTTGCACACCCAGTTTTATTTTGTAAGGAAGGGTGCACATTAGCACTTTTTTGTTTGCTCCATTTTAAAAGTTAACGTGTTTAAACTACTTCATGAACGGTTTTAAGGACAATCTTCAAACAATTTCTATTGGTGAAAAATAAATTGTGTTCCTACAATTTATGGTACAAAGTCACAGAACTTTTTCTACACCCAGATATTGGTTTATTAAGGTGAAAGTGTCTAGTACACCATAATGTTTACATAAGAAATGTCATTTGTCTTTGGGGTACATGTATATTACTGACTTAATAAAATGTTAAAAACAAATCAAATATCTTGTTTCTTCTGAGTGATTTTTATCATCCTCTGAAGAACTAACCCCCAATGCATCTTATTAACATAATAATTCTACATTTTGGGTTTTTTCTGTTGGGTCTGTTCTTAACATAACACTCAAGCTTAATCCCTCTTGAAAGTTCTTTTTTCTTTAATTTCTCCTTTCATGTTGCATGAAAAAGGGATCTGAATCCATTGGTTGGCGACTTGCCACACAGGAGAGCACCATCTGCTTCCCTTCCACCAAAGAGACAGAGTTCACGTCATCAGTTGTGGCCAGAAAAACTGAATCCAAGTGTGAGTACTTTATAATGTAACCTCACTGTTTTGTTGTAAATCCCATCTTTTGGATCAGAAAACTGTAAAGCTGCTTTTACTCTTCTAGGCTCTAAGTACATTAGCCAGTCTGAAGACAACTTGCTGACACCTCAATGTGACTCAAGTGCCCACCAGACCTCATGGAGCGGAGAGACCCCCGTAGGAGCTCAGGCTTTCAGCGGAAGGTCTTTTACAGACACGCCCATGAACATGTGCCGCAGGAACAACTACATGTCAGAGCCTGCGATCGTTGGATCCAAGTCTCCGGGAGGAGCGAGCCTGTCCATGAAGCTGTGCTGTGCTTCCAGTGCAGAGAGTCTCGAGAGCGAGCGCTCCATCACTAAGAGCCAAACCAGTCCAACGCTACTGGAGGTCAGTAAGGCCATCACAGGAGCTGAAACAGTCCAGGATGGGATAGAAGACTCCCGCAGAACTACGCTACCAATGAGTCCTACAGCTAACTTTTTTTCCATGGACGCCGACCCCTCCAGCTTCGCAACCAGGCAGAGGTTGAATAATGAGCAGAATATCACTTCAAGCCAAGTGGAATTTGCTGCACTCACTCCTTTGCATATTGATAGTATAGTTTTTGATTCTAGTGTGGACCAAAGTCCATCTAATAACGAAGGTGATGCCGCTCTCTTCGACAGTCATAATTGCTCCCTGGTGGGAGCAGCTGTAAAGGAGGCCGTCCAGTTGAACAGCAGCAGGTTAATTAATGCTCTGGATATCCAGAGTCCTGCACGTTTCCAACAGGGCGTCTCCTCTGGACTGCAGTCAACTCCACACAAGCCCAATACTGAACTCAGAAATGATCTTGCTTCACCATCTAACACTTGTACTGTAGTTTTCAAGTTACACGAGAAAGCCGAATCTCTCCCGGAGATTGGTACCAAAGTTGGAAACCAAGCCTGCAACCAGGAGGCTGAAAAGCGAAGGGTGGCTGACCACATTCAACACTTCAACAAGCTCACCCTTTATTCTCCAACTGGTCCAAAGAGCAAACAAATCAGGTCACCACTGAAGTTCCATCGCACCCCCGTGCGGCAGACTGTTCGCAGGATCAACTCCCTCCTTGGAGAAAGCAGGAGACCCGGTAGAAAAGCAGAACTCACTCCCTGTCAGAGCCGCCATGTGGCAAAGGCTGTGAGTTTAGAGAGTGGCTTGTCCCCTCACCCACAGCTTCAGCCTCGCCAGGGACTATCTGACAGCACTGTAAAGATACCACCACCCGTCCCACCAAAAATGCCGAGCACTCTGGCTCGAAAACCCAAATCTTGTGCTCTGGGCGATATGACCAACAAGATCAAACCAAAGAACATAACGGACTGTCCTGCTTCTCATCCATCAGGAGCTACGAAGCCTTTTATGGAGCAGGTAGCAGAAAAAGACATGAGCCATTACAGAGGTTCTCCCAGAAACCCCATTAGCCAGGGGAAACTGCTGTCTGCAACAAAACCTATTGACTTATAGATTTTTATTAGCTTTTTTTTCCCCCCCTTTACTCTTGCTATGCAGGTGTCTTTTTGGTGAGACTCCATGACATTAAATCTTCCAGCTTCTACATATCTTCAGTGTCTTATTTTTTTTAATCTAATTATTTGTTTATTTTAGGTCCCTGTTGGGAGATTTTTAAACATCTTAAATATAATAAGGTAAACATTTAGTTTGCCACAAAGTGTTTGTTGACGTATTGTGATTGTCTCATCCAAGATGTTTATTTATGCATTTATTTATGCATGTCATAATTATATGGTACATATTTGGATCAGAACAAAAAACTTGACATGGAAATTTAAATTTTTTTTCTTTTCCAGAATATTTTTGTTACTGTTTGTCATTAGGAAGCAAGTAATAAAAATGCACCTTTTGTGGATTTTTTTTATTAATGGGGAAAAAACTCAAATGTTTAATCTATTATGTACCATGTCCGTTCATTTCAAAACTTTCAGAGAGTGAAAGGCTTCCTTCTGAACAATTTCACACCAATAGAGAGAAGAAAGTAAAACAAATTGCTGGTTTTGTCTCGTTTGGAAAAAGGTTTGATTCCAAATGGCGCCACAAGGTGGCGTACTACAGCTGCTCATAACAGCACACTGCAATGTGATTTCAATCAGGTTCCAGTTTATACTCTAGCAGGGTCAGCAATTACTTCTGTCAACTTGAAACCCAGATTACTTTTCCTACACGTTTATTACTTTTTCAGATATGCATCACTTTTTGCTGTAAGTCTTTCAACATCTGTCTGTAGACTCTTAGAAAACTGTTCTCAAATATTTGTCAAATAAAAATCTGAGCCAAGAAGAACAAAAAAATGTTTTAACTGCTGTTAAAGCATTGATTAATTAATATCTGATTTGTAGCCTACTTGAGGACTGATCTACATCAGCTTGTAGGCTACCCTTGTCAAGCCAAACGTGATCAACTGGAATCTCGCGTGAAGATAATTAAAATGAGTGATGTATTATGAATAGATTTATAGGTGGTGGCATTTTATATATATATATATATATATATATATATATATA